>JAFBJR010000059.1:700508-740904 GCA_016785285.1 Brachirus orientalis
GAAAAGAAGGGGAAAAAAAACACATATACACCTAAAGTGAAACAAAAATGACCAAATAGGACTTACCACTAAGGCATTGTTTAGAAGGTGAGTAGGGTAATACTTTAGTGTTGAGAGGGTGTAAGCAGAGGGTCAGCGTCCAGGCGGGCAGAGGGGGGCAGAGGGAAGGAATCAGTTAAAACAGTCTCTCACATGACAACAATACGAGCTGCATGAAGCAATGAACACACACACGCATATATGTAAAAAAAAAAATTTATATGAAATGACACATACCGAAGACAAAAGGGGAAAAGGAATTCAAACGTTTTGGACAAGTGTGCTGCGTCATGGAACAGAGTTCAGAGTTTGGAGGAAAGGCACCAAAGAGATATATATAAATAAATAAATGCCAAATTAATTATATTAATCGAGCATGATGAAACAATACAAAGTAAGAAAAAGAAAAGTTGTCCGGTATAATGTAACGTTTGCGTCATTCGCCTTTTCACCAGTGACATCTTGTTTTTTTTTTTTCCAAGAAATGAGTTCAGAGTGAGACTTCCACTTTTACTGATAAACTAACAAAAAAATTACATTTATTTTAGACGTTATACACATATGTTAACTTTTTAAAGTCACACACACACACTGCTCTCCTGCACTGCCACTGCTCCCTCTGTAATTTGCCTCCATTACGCACCGTCACTCCCCAGCACGCTGCTTCTCTCCACGTGCGCCTTTTATCACCGTTAATAAGTCATTCGTTAGTTTACAATTGCTGCCATAGCCGAGGTCAGAGCTAGATTTTTTTTTTAATTATTAACACCGATTAAATAAACAAAATATGCCTCTTCCTGTCTGCTGAGGTGGAATGCACACACACTCTGTGTGTGCGTGTGTGTGTGTGTGAACCACGGAGAGGTAAGTTTCCTCTCTGCAGACACACACACACACACACACACACGCGAATAATAATAATATTAATAATAATAATTAAATAATTAAATAATTAAAATACACTAGTGTGGGGGGGGAAATAATCCCTTGCTGCAGTCAGCATTAATTCCCTGCGTAATAGATTATACACACTGCAAGTTACAGCCATGTTTAACACACACACACACACTGCACAACACAAGTTATAGCTAGTCATACAATGTGTTTAAGGCTGATCATCTGTATACAGGGTGAGGCAATAATCCAATAACAATGTAAATCAATATAACAAAGGCTCATCCATTGTGCAGTGACGCGTGAAGTGTTGAACAAGGGCTGGTGTTTTCTGTGCTGAAAGACTTGTGCAACAACAATGAACTGCATGGTTTCTTCAACGTCCACGCCACAGCACAAGCCAAATTCTTGAATGATCTAACAATTTATTGTGATAATTATCGATATCGACTGGTTTGAAGCTTTTGTTGTGGTGGCATTTCTGGCCGTGTCACCCAGCCCTATAATGACTTTAAAGAAGAAAGACTTACTATATTACAATTTTAAATCTGCACTTTTCCAATGTGCATGTGTGATTCTTATGTCTGAGTAGCCTATATCGGTTTCTGATAATAATAAAATAATAATATTAATAATAAATCTGGTGTCAGTGGGAGGCTGGTGTTATGACCCCCAGCTGCTATAATGTTTTTTAATGGAGAGCAGACATGACTTGTGCCCAGCATGCAGTAAGTGAAGAAGAAGAAGAGGAGGAAGAAGAAGAAGAAGAAGAAGAAGAAGAAGAAGAAGAAGTCTCTGGTATAAGGAGCAGAGCTGTCAGAGAGGCACATGACAGGGAGCAAAACGCTTTTTAATAAAACCACTGCAAAAATCAGGAACGAATTACACATCAAACACGACCCGGGCAGTCAACTGTCAGACAAAGCCAGTGAGGGATAAACAAGTCTGCTTCCAGCAGCTGAACAACATGGGAAGGACAGTGCCACTGCTTGGCTTCAGCCAAGAGAGTGAAATACCTTCAATGTCTTCCAGAGCTGCAAAAGCAGAACGGTGACACTTGAGGTCTACAAGCAGTTTTTCAGTGGTAAGACTTGACTTTGCCGGAGAGAGAGAACGAATGACACATTTACACAGTTGTTTGTGACAGACGTGGATTCACAGGCAGTCGGGTCAGGCAGCCAGAAACTACAGGAAGTCTGATTAATCAGGCAAATATCTGCCACTATTAAAATAATCAGCATCGGTCGAATGTTACTTTCCTATTACACCACACACATTTTTGTTCTCACAAACTTGACAAAAGCTCTCAGATCACGGAAAAAAACAACTTTGCTTTAACCCAAAAGTTTAATAGACAAAGTAAAAGTTTTATTTATGTGTTATTTTATTTAAAAATATATAAGCACACTGCAGTGCAGATTGTACAAGTCAGACCGCAAATGTTGCTGAATGAATGTTTATTCCAGTTATGATGAAATGTATTATGTTTGCTATTATAAAACTGCTTTATTTAATCATATGGAAGGAAATGCAGTTTTGGCAGCATGTATCGGTCGTTGGCTGCACTGATTTATAAAAATCGGCCATAAAGAAAAAACAATATCGGTCAATCTTAATGACTTTTGCTCTACAGCTGCAGGTAAACGCCTCACTGAACAGGTTCTATGTATGTGTGTGTGTGTTTCCTCTATCGTAGTCATCCCTGAAGTTGCATTTGGGCTGAAATGCAATGACTAATATGGTGTTTTGCTGCCAGTGACATGTCATCTTCATATAAAAATGAAAAAAAAAAATATATATATATATTTATATATATATAACATTTATTATCAAAACTGTCATCGGTGTAATTGGAAGTATCAGAAAAATCTGATAACATCAGCAGGTGTGAGCATCAAAGCAACAGAAGAGGATTAAAAACAGGGTGTGCCACATTTTTAAGGAACAGCCCTTTGTCTTCTATATACATTTAAAAAAAAGGAATATGTCAGGTTAAGGAAAAAAAAGGTGAAGTGCTGCAATTTTTTTTAAAAAATAAATAAATAAAATGTGAAAGAATGAGAAGAGGCAGTTCGACTGAAACTGGAGGTTGTTAAAATAAACTGTTCAGGTGTGAAGCCACCTATGAACTTAACCTGTCTGTGCACGTGCACACGTGTTGCGTTCAAGAGCAGGAAAAAAAAAAGAACTTCAAAAAAAAAAAAAAAAAAAAAACTGTGTGCAGCCCACCCCCCAAAAAAGAAAAGAGAAAGTAGAGTAGAAAGTCTGCGCTGTTCTGAGCGTGCACGCGCGCGCACACACAACCTGCGTGCGCGCCCGCTCTGCCGTAACGGCCAAAAAAAAGAAAGGACACAAAAAGCAGCAGAAACAACGTCCTCACTCTCTGTCCCTGCTTTCCCTCCCTCCCTTACTTTTTTTCTTTTTTTTTAAAATATGAAATACACTTTGTTGGCAGAAGCGCCATTTTCTCTCCGCAAACCCACGATGGAAACGCACGAGAAAGTTTCCTGCGCGGCGGAAACGCGCGCTCGGAGACGGGACGAGCGTCGGGGAGTCAGCGGTGGAGGTGAAAGTTCCAACAACACGGACGGAGTCACACAGCAACAGCAACAGCAACAGCAGCAGCAGCAGCAGCAGCAGCAGCAGAGAGACACTGCACTGCTACTACAGCGAATACACACATCATGGAAAAGTGAAGACAGAGAGAGAGAGGCAGCGTAATATATATATATATATATGTATGTATGTAAAAAAAAAACAAAAAAAACCCCGGCGTCCACACACGGACACACACTCTCTAAACCAAACAATGAAAGAGGAGAAGCGGGTTTACCTGTGTCAGGCAGTACGGAGAATACATGGCTGTGACTGGCTTTTAGAGAGCAGGTCTGCGGAGCTTATTTAAGTTGGATGGAAGCTCGGTGTGGTGCTGCATTGCAATCGCCCGCCGTCCTGTTTCTCTCACTCCATGCTGCTGCTGCTGCTGCAGCTTTACTGTAACCCCGCCTAGAAAGTGAAAGCTTGCACAAACTTTGAGGGAAAAAACTTTGTCTCCCTCCCCTCTCCTCTGTGAAGGACCTTTATCGCTCTCCTCTCTACGGCGAATGCCTCGAGAACACCATTTTTTATTTTATTTACCCCCCCCCCCCTTTTTTTTTACTTTGCAGATTTATGACCCTGTCACTAAAATCACTTTTTTTCACATTTGAAACGAAATTAATGTTTACATTTTTTGGCTCTTTGCTGATCCTGTACAGCGCTGTAGTCATCTTAACGCTTGTGTTGCGTTTACTGACCCGCGTTCTGAAAATCACCACTGAATAGAATAGAAGAGAAGAGAAGAGAAGAGAAGAGAAGAGAACACCACTTTATTAATCTCCCTGAAGGAATCATTCATGTTAGAAGAATAAATAAATAATAATTAATATAAAGTACATAAATCAGACACGTCTTGTTATATGAAAAAAAAGTAGGATAATCATAATAATTATAAATAACTGCACAACGGGGCTGCAAAAGTTTAATAAATTGCCAATTATCTTTATGATATTTTTTTCTGACCTCAGTTTCTCTGCACCTCTGTGACAGTGAACAGAGCATCTTTGTTTTGTCCCCCACCATTTTTCCTGACATTGTTCAGGCCAAACAGCTTATCAGCTGATCAAGAGAAACAATACTATAGAGAGTAAAAAAAAAAATCATTAGTGGCAGCTGAAGCACTGAGTGTGTGTGTTCAACTGTGGTTGCAGTCGTAGGGAAACACATAAATGCATCATCAGGACAGACCAGAGCAGCTGCAAGGTAAAAAAATAATAATAATAAGCTTCATATTTGCCCTGTTTTTTGTTTTTTTTTCAGTCCTGTGTGTTTTTTTGTACAGCTTCTGTTGACAGTGACAACAAAGTGAACATACAGTCGATCCTCTGACCTGACAGATTTCTCACTGCACACTAAACTGCACGCAGGCCAGCGTCATGCACTGCATTAAAACCTTCATCTGTTTTATAAAAATTCACTTCCTGGCGTGAGGATACGCAGCTTCAACACACTAAAAATAAACACTTTAATGATTTCTTAGGCATTCAAATCGACGCATTATCTCATCATGGCAGCAAAATAGAGTCTATTTATTTGCTGAACCATATTTGACCCAGTCTGGAACCCACAACTGTAGTTTTCAAAACCAGTGAAGTGAGTCCAAGCCAAACAGTTAGTGCAGCGCACTCACTATGAAGTAGAAAACTAGCAAACAGTGAGGACAGACGTATAATCACAGCCTCAGAGCGGGATCAAAATACTTAAATGTACTACACTGGGGTGTGTGAGGAAAGAGAAACTCTCTCTGTGTCACTGTCACACACACAAAAGCAAACAGTAGTGAGTGATAAACATATCACATAAATGTCATAAAGCGAAGCTTCTTGGAGCTGGTCCTCAGTGTGGTACAGTGGGAATTTGGGCGGGAGGGAAGTCATTGTGAAGAAGGCAGGGCTGAAATTTCGGTGCCTGACATTAGAGTCCCACAGATTTATGGGGCCTACTGCTGATGCATTTCCACCGCAAAGCCTCTGCAGGCGAAGCACAGAGAGCGCTCCGGGCTCCGTGTGGTCAATTAGTGCACACGGCCACAGAACTGAGCCAGAGACGCAGGCCGAGAGAACGAAGGAGAGAGAAAGTGTGCGGTCACGAGTGTATGTGCACCACAAAAAGTGTCCTCGCCGCCACATAAGTTAGAAAACAAGTATTTCTTTCAGTCAATATGTTCCCACGCACAGTTGAGCTACAGCTGAAGCTCATCTTTAATTGCTTTAGTTACTTGTTCACTGAATGTAGTGTGTATGGCTCCGCTACTTAAGTCCAAAAGTGCAACTTTATGGATTTTGCTATATTTTTGTCACTGTTGTCTTCTACTTCTTTTGAATACAAGTTGTTTACTTTTACTTCCGGGTCAAAGACCAGTGGATCATGTGCAGTGCACTGAGGCCAGTTTGGGTCTGGTTGAGCACACGTATGCACTAACCGGATTATCCGAAGTATGACTCCATATAAACATGACTATAGGTTGGTCTGACAGACATCATGTGTGTCATAACCCATGGGCCCTGAAAACTGTTTATACCATGTAGTGTGTCATAGTGAAGAACAATCAGGGACGACTCATGACCTCCCATCAGAAAGTGTAGCACGTTTGATCTAATTCTGCCTTCTGCAACATGTTGCTGCCATGTCAGTGGTGTTAACCAATCAGATCGAAGGGTGCTCTGCCCGTGCAGTTACCTCAAGTTCTCGTTGAGGGACTGACAGTCCAACCTGTCCTCACCTGGCAACCCAACACTGTGAATGCCTTCATTTGTTTATAGTGTTATTGGTGGGTGTTGTTTAGCCACGCCCCCTGGTCCAGCCCCTTTTCCACTTATAGTCATCATGTTCTTTGTGATGATTGGTCGGGTTATGTACCACCATGTAGTCTGTCATGTTACAGCATGAATTTATGGAATTGTGGTTGCTTAATATGACCGTGGTAACAGACCAACAGATTGTTTAGTTCGACTTTAGTCAGACGTCCAGCTTTAGTCAGACTATCACAATAGCTTACCTTTTTGTATCTTCATACTGACTGAATATATGTTCACATGAGGACACACCCTGTCTTACACACACTCACACACACACACACAACATTATAGGCAGGTGCCCTGACATCATAACCATCACTCATGCTACATTTAAGGGAGTTTCCTCGTTTTCAGCTCACTTTGGCACCAGGACCATTAAAAGCACAGCAAATGCAGAAAGGTTACAGAGAGCGGTTAGACAGAGAACAAAACCCTCCCTCCTTTATGGAGTTGACTTGCATGCAACACACGCAGGCGCTCCTCTGCCGCGGCTCCTTAAATGAGCCACACATTTAGTGGTTTGTGTGAGTAAATCTCTCATTAACTAACACATGGTAGAGCCATATGCTACGGTTGGTGGGTCTGCTGCGACTCTGCTTTTTTCACACGCTCAAAAATATACATGTTTACCACTGCTCCTGAGCGGCCGTGCAGCAGCACCAGCACCAGCAGCAGCAGCAGCGGCAGCAGCGGCAGCAGCAGTGCTGAGGCACAATGATAGCACCTTTCAGCACCCAAGTTCGATCAGAGAGAAGTCAGTTTATTCCCTGCCACAACAAGGTCTGCAAAACAGGTTGTTCAAGGAGAGTAACCACGAAAGTTGCCGGAGATGAACACACACGGTGTCGTATCACAAGCAGTGGTAACAGCACACCTGGCTTTCTGTTTAATGGTGAAGGAGATTGGACACATCATTGAGAAGATAAGCAAAAGTGTGTTTTTTTTGGCAGAGCAGATGTCAGTTGTAGAGACAGACTAACAGTTTACACACAGTTAATGTGCACCAAACTGTATCTGACTGCAGTGTTTGAACCTTTTGACCTTTGGGACATTGAATTCTTCATTTCATGTGATGGATAAGTTAAGAGGTTCTCAGTTGTTCTCAGTCAAGGTTCTCCTACAAGGTAAGAAATAGATTCCAGGAACCACTTTGTGTATTTTTGTACTTTCCTATTTTACTCCTTGCCCCCACCACTTAGCTCTAGGTGCTGCCCGGGTTAATAACGTTCCCTCTTGGGCTAACGAGGGATGATATACTTGTACTGCAACTGGGCTCTGCATCCTCACCTTTGCTTTAGGGGTTTTAGAAATAAAGAAATCCAGAATTCTTTTCTGTGCCAATGTTTTCCCTCCTTACACTGCGACCTGAGCGTGCTCGTGTCATCACATTAGATAGTGGAAAGTAATTATTCAACATACTTTGAACATGTTTTAATATATTATCAGTGAAGCAACTCACCATTCATAATTATTGAATTTCTGACAAAAAGAAGAAAAACCCCAAACTATTTACACACTGTGTGTTTCACTCCTTGTCAGTAGGGGGTGCTGCAGCACCCTCAGTACCCCACTTCGTGCGCCCCTGTTTCCCTGCTCTTGTGATGACAAAACATTCTTGAAGCAGTGTCCACTATCGTATAAGGCTTGATTTTAATAATATCCGATAAAGTCACTTCCAAGATGCAAGGGGCAGGGGGGAAAAAAATAAAAATGGGACTGGGCCTCCGAGAGAGAACTATCTGAAAACATGAATATTCAATATAACCTGAAGCCTTTTGTACAAACGGAAAACAGCTATATAGAATATATAACGATCATTTTCATGGATGAATCTGTAACATAACCACAGACCCTCTGGCAGTGTACCTGCAGGGGTCTCAGGACCACCATTTGAGAAGCCCTGGATTAGACAACTAGAATAATTGTTTTCTGAACCAAAAGTTCAAATCAGGTCGGCTTGAGCTGAGGTGAACGTTTATTTGAAGAAAGGCGTTCCTGAGATGGAAGGATAGAAGGATGGACGCATGGACGGTTGGAAGAATGTCCCAAAAACATAATGTGTCCGGCGCCAGAGACTTAAAACTACTTGCCAGCAGTGAGATATTTCTGCCTTTTTCCAGTATAAATCTTTTTATTTTTTTTTTTCTGACAGCCTTCTTCTGTTTTGTTTCAACACATCAGTGTTCACATTTGGTTTAAAGTTAAAAACAAAAAAGCCTAAGCAGCTAAGCATTCCCCTCCCTTCCCTCCTTGCTACTTCACCCCATGTCCACGTTTGTTAACGGGGTCATTTATTCATGGAAAAACCGCCTGAGTCCTGATTGGATAAAGTGCTGTTGGACACAAGTTTCTCTCAGATTTATTGTCAGAATCTGAAGCGGACGCACATGTCACTAGGAATACACTCTAGATCAGTGAAAGCTATAAGAATAGATTTAAAATAGATTTTTAACTGCAATTTTTCAGCATGCAGCAAAAACACTGGTGGATATAACAATCTCCTATCTAAGGTTGCTTTCTTTATTTTTTTACTCACTAAACCTAATAAACTACCAAAAAAAACCAAAAAAAAAACAATACATATTCAATGATACTTAATGATACAGCGATTGAATACAGATTTTATTCAAGGCTTTCACTTTATAATATATCATTTTTTCTGTAAGCATAAAAAAGTCCAACACTTACCATTTGTTTGTTTTAAGCATTTGCATTTGTAGCGAGACACTGAGTGGAAATTTTAACTTGCCTTCTCTGGCTGCCAAACTACTTAATGATGACACAGTTTCTACATGACCTCAATCCTACTTTGGCATCCGCACTGCAATTCCCATCAGTTGTTATACACACGGATATTGATTTATCTTCATTAAGCAAATGTCTGCTTGGCTCATTTATTGATTTGTTGATGGGTTTCTTGGGGTTTTAACGGAATGACTTTAATTACATGAAGGTGTTTAACGGCGAAGATTAAAGAAATAGCCAAGGAAAAGCTGTAAATGCTTTGACCTCCTTAAAAAACATCCTCCAATAAAACAACTGTCATATTCACACAGCAGAGAGATTGTGCCACATCCTCCGCAATGCGTTGACAGTTGCTGTCAGTGACGTCCTTTTGTTAAAATAAGTGTTCAATAGCTCTACATGTACAGTATCACTATCAAATACGCGGCAAAGGGACTTTTCTATCTCCACTGCTGTGGCTGTAACGTGTGTTAAACTGCATTGTATCGTCAACAGAGGACAGTCCTCTGTGCCGTTGTGTTGGTGAATGAATGCCACCCTCACCAAATCTATTCATGAGGTGATGGAGGGAGGAGAGAGGAGAATGCCAACAGTGGCATCAGCCAAAAGATTGACAGCAGCTTTGACATAAGTCAGTTTTTTAAACTCTAAACCAACACATGAATATTAGTGTCTTGAAACAAAACAGAAGGCCACCAGGAAAAAAAAAAGACACAACAGAAATACTCTCTCTGCTGGCAGAATTTTTATTTTTTTTTGTCTGTGGCGCTGGACGCATTAGGTTTTCAGAATATTCTTCCATCTGTCCATCCTTTCATCTCAGGAACACGTCCAGGGAATTTCTTCAAATAAATAAACGTTTACTTGGATTCGAGCTGATCTGACTTGAACTTTTTGGCCAAAGGTTACTCCGAAGCACATTAGTGAATGAAGTGTTTTGCCTCTGGCGATGTGACTCCCTCAGCTTGTTAGTATTAAGTGTTAGTCAGTGAACCTATTATGTCATACAGTGTATGCCATGATGAAAGATTTGCTAAATAAAAGATACCAGAAGATGTTGGTGACGTTCACAACATATATTTCTTTAGAAATTTAGCAAAAATACAAAATAACAAAAAAACTTACGTTACACACTTCACCAACTTGTAGATTTAGATTATCCTTAACATTTCCAACAATGATTTAAATGTCAAGCACGCAGTCCATTTCATTTGGTGTCCTGTCATCGTGCTGTGACAAGATGTGACAAGAAGTCAGTGGAAATAACGAAACATTAGTGAACCTAAACAGAGTACTGGCATCGTGTGAGCAGCACTGATGTCACAAACCAAAACAACTGAAGCTGGCACCAGTCATTAGCATGTGAGGCACCATTCCGTGTCTTTCTACCATCTATTAACTTCAAAATATAATTCTTTAAGCCAACAGAGCATAAAATCAATCTCCTTTGGTCCAAAAATGCTGCATTCTGTCTCACTGCTGTTTTCTTCTCTTGTGTACCAGTTTTTCTTTTACTTCTGGGTCAAAGTCGTGTTGCAGGAACTGTGGAACATGCCCAGTGCGTCCAGTGCCAGTTTGGGTCCAGATGGACGTATGTAGAGTATATAGTTTTTCAGCTCCCAACCGCATTATTTAGGTGTGTTAGCCTGACTTTGAGTCAAATCTGACTTCAGTCCGACTACTGATTTTATGTCATGTGTAGATTGCACAGGCTGAACTGGTTTTGACTCTAATATTAGGTAAAGTGAATGAAAACTGGATTGCTGGCTTTCTGCTGTGCTGTCACTAAATATGCCAGACTCCTCTGATAAATATTGAGATTTTAGACATTTCTTTACTAAATGTTTTCAGGGTTTTTTAACTGATCTACAGTTTGGTATTGTTCGGTTTGATTCCTGTGCTGGACATGGCGCTTATGAGCTTATGAGTGTGTCAGTGACGACACCAATCAGGGGCTGGCAGTCTGTCCACGTCACATTTAGTATCGGCTCAGCTCACTTGGAACCTCGACAGAGCAGGTACTAAAACAACACCAGGTACCAGGAACTATCCCTAATGGTAAGGCAAAAAAACAAAACACACAAGAAGAACGAGTAGAGCCGAGCCAAACCATGCTTGAAATGTATAGAGGAAAAGCACCATGAGGAAAGAAGGAGGGGAATGATGAAGGGTGACATCACTGGCAGCAGCTTTAAGTTCATATTTTAACTCAGTTTTAGGGGAATATGAATTTTACTTCATGCTATTTAAAAGTAACAGAGCATGTTATTGAACATCAGTATTTGACAGACAATACGGACAAATTACACTAATAGTTGCCCAACAGTCAGCAGAATGCAAACTCATATAGCTAAGACAGAGGAAGAAGGGAGCCATGATGCACTTTATGCAACAGTGGACCACCTGGTGAGACGCTGGAGGTGGACACCCTCCTGTGGATGTTCTTGAACCCGCTGCCCCCGCAATCCAATACAGTACCACCAACGTCTCTCTCTCTCTCTCTCTCTCTCTATACCAGCCTCGCTGCTCAATTACAGCCATAATGGTTCATTTCTGCACCCCGAGACACACGATACACTGAAGCAACCCAGATTCTCAGCGAGACTTGGCGAAAGTCTTAACTCTGGGAGACAAAGGAGTGTGTAGCCGAGAAAACTGGCTCCCACCTCATTAACAATCCCATTTTCAGTCGTCCACCAACTCCCTCCTTTTCGCCTCCACCCTCCCCATCTCCCCATCTCCCCATCACCACCTCCTGGTTTTTATTACTATTATATATCACGGCGATAGCTGTAAATCCACTGCACTCGCTAGGGTGGATTTCTTTCTCTCTCTCTCTCCCTTTCTCTCTTTTTGCTGAAGAAAAGAAATCGCTCACTTTCTTAAACTATTCTTTTATTTGTTTCGTTTTCCACACAAGTGTGCATGCTGCACATTATGGTTATAATTTTCACTCTCATGAGTCGACGGCACTTTGGTGAAGTTGCAAGGACACCAAGCCCCCCCACCCCCGCCCCCCACAACCGCCCGATTCTTTTTTTCTTATATGTGCCTGTGGAAATAATGATTGTAATGGTTTGCAGCTGAGTAGAGGGAGCTGTGAATGACATTATGATTGTGGTACAATTACTGAGAGCATGAAAACAGACTGTCAGTCAAAGTAATGAGTAATGACTCAAATAACACATTTAGGACCAACACATGAAGTAATTATAATAAAAAAAACAATAATAATAATTGATGCATACCCTGTATGAATCTGATACTACAAAGCATTCGGGCATCCCAGGACCTCGGGAGGGTTCTTCATTCACAAGAAAGGTTTCGGTCGCCTGAAATGTAACACAACAGTCATTTAATCATCAGTTGACACTTAATTATTAAAAAGGTTAAAGGGATTTAAAAAACATAAGAATATAAGATGCTGCAACAGCTGAATATGGATATCAGAATCTTCCTGTACTTTTGCTTTTCATTTCAACCTACAGTATATTAAATCATCTTCTTCAAGCCCCATCACCAGAGAAGCACTGTTTTTCATTTGTATTGTGTGTGTGTGTGTATGTGTGTGTGCGTGCTGCCTGTCTGTGCCCATATGCAGCACAGGCCCAAGGCCCGGCCCTGCCAGTCACCGCCATTTGAATGGGGAGCGATGTGTTTCTTTGCCCTCCCACTACTGCAACACATTGGCATTTCCTCTCTTGACTACTTCACCTGCATGGTCACTTTCCTGTCAGTGTGCACTGATTCAGCACTGATCATTCACAGACACCCGCAGTCGCACACCACACACGGACACATTTGGCACACATGCACAGGTGCACACACAAAGGCCACGCATGGAAAAAGCCAAAAAAACTCACAGGTTCCTGGCCACACTATGTTGCATTCACTGATAAATGCAGCTAAAGTATTTATTCCAAGTGTTTGTTTCTATTCACTGCAGTTCATTTGTATGCTGTGGGACGCACCAGCACAGACTTGGACTCTGAATGAGCATCCATTGCAGCTCTGCTGTCAATTGAGGCAGCCAGGCCAGACAACATGGATGGGAGGGAACCACAGACCTAGAAACTGGATCAAGGATGGCAGTTCTGCCTGAGTAGCTAGCCCCACGGCTCCTTTTTTTTTTTTTTTTTTTTTTTTTTTTTAAGCCCAAACTGGTAGAAATGAGTATTTGCCAGGCTAAACTGAAATGTCTGTTTTAGAAATGAACTAAACCTGTTAGATGAGGGTTATAAATGGTTGGATTTGTGAAGTTAGAGGGAGGAAAGTTTCAAAAAGGGGAGCAGCAGATTTTTAGACGAGTAGTAGCTGGGTAGAGAAGAAGAGAGGAAATAATCCTATTTTCCAAAACTTTATGTTCTAATCTCTCAACATACCTTAAGCAGAAACAAACAAGGACCCAAAACAGGAACAAACATTGCTCATAGCCAGCAGCAAAATGTAAAGTTATACGATTTAAACTGGCATGTGAGGTAAACAATTTTTTAGGAAAATTTAAACAGACATTAGATTACTTAAGCATTTACATATGCACATAAACACAGGGACTATAGCCGAACAAATACATGCACCGACATATGCATAAACACACAGCACTATAATAAGTACCAGACTTGGACTAACCAAGCTGTGGCTGGAGACACAGGCTATTCATATCCTCCAGAATGAGAGGTTACAGCTCGAGCCTTTTCCCTTTTTTCCTGAGACTGTAACACAGGAAGGGCATCTCCGAGTGTGATTTCACTCAGTGTCTGTGGCGAATGCTCTTGCAGGAAGGGTGATTAACATAAGATTAACATTGGTTTTGTTTAGCACACAGCTTCTCCCCGCTCACAATAAATTTAGCACCGGGCCACATGAAGAGTTTGCTCGGTTAAACAAAGTTAGAATTCAAGTCATCCAAGTGACTAAGAAAACACAACCCATGGCATCCAACCTCTGGCCTGTCATCATTAATATGTGGGGAAAGACTGGAGGAAAACCATTTGAAACCATTTGTCCCACTAAATAGTGCCCTTGTCAAGCTCGCTGGGCTTTCTGATGAGATCCTTAACTGCGTGGTACACGTGAAGGATATACTTTTCACTGTTGGTAAACGCAGAGTAAGGCATGCCGGTACTTCTGACAACTCTCAGTCATTTACTTAGGTTGGAGGATGATCTGCATCGTGCTGACCATGGACTTCAGGCTCACTGTTTAACAATGTAAACAATAGGGTCTGGACAGCAAGATTCTAGTATTAATCTGATTAAGAATATGGTCTGAATGCACTATCATGTAAACAACAGTTTCTGATTACCTGAAACCTAAATGTGGGAACATGTTTAGTCACTTTTTTTTTATTTCTGGTTTTGTGGAATATAAAATAAGCCTGATTTGTTTGTGTTGAGATTGGTGGTTAAAGCATTGTGTTTACATTGATTATGTTATTGTCAGACTAATGAAAGCACCGAAATAGCACAAACCTCTGGCAGGGCTACACGGTTTTTGTACCCAGATGAAAAACAAAAAACAATTATTTCTTCCTTGGGCCATAAACCACAACATCATTTAATCAAATTTAATCAAAATCCCTCTTTTACTATATGAGTTTATGCTGCTCACAGACAAACAGCCTGACCACCTTGCCAAGGTATATACGCATCGATGTATACAAAAAAAACAAATGGACACTATAATATAATGAACTCTCCTACATTTTTTCAACTTGAAAATAAAAATAGCTAATGATACACAATGTGCTAAACTAAGTTTATACACTCAGAAAAGTGAATCATGGCATAGTTTATTAATTAGTATTCACATTTAGTTGATTGTAATTACATTTTTATCAACTTCCTTAGACACAGCATAAGTCTGTTAATTGTGAACGCAATCTAATTTAATCAGTTTCAACTATGTAAACATAGTATAGATATGAACATGTTTTAAAATATGGCTATAACTGTGATACAACCAGAATCCATTTGGTTTTAGTGTATGAAAATTGTTTTGCATGAGTTTTAAGTGAAGTCTTTTGCCATACTCCAGTCCAATAGGTGGCGCTAAAGTGGCTGGACTTAAAACACAATTGATATATATATATTTTTTAGATAAATATGCTTGATTTTCTTGAAAAAATAGTCAATTATCTTGTTTAAGTTAAAAATGTATAATATAGAAATTGCATTTCTATATGCAATTGAAATGCAGAAATCTAAATATTAGTTTAAATATTTCTGTGAGGAGATATGCTCAAATTTTCTAATACACATACAGTACATGTTGGAAGCATATGTTGTAATGCTCCGTCACATTTCAAATCTATATTGCAGTGACTAAAAAAAAGATGCCAATCAAATCTCATTAACAACATCCGGCCGAAGAATTGCAATTAAATATGTTCCCTAAATCGTCCAGCCCTACTTGTGGTCACAGTTTGTTAGTTCTCAGACAAATCTTACACAAAAATTGAAAAATTCATCAATGTACATGAAGCAAAGTCCAGACCGAAAACAACATAAATCATGCAAGGGTTGTCATAGAAACAAATGCAACTTTCAGATATGAGGTAATCGGGTGTTAGTATCCTACTAGGCTTTTCACAGCAGTGTAAATAATTTGACTGTGACATTAAACATTAATATAAAAACATTGTTATCTGAATAATTTCTTAGTCAAAAGTCAGGTCAAATGAACGAAAAATTTTAAATCTGTGTCAGTGAAACAATAATATATGTAATTCCTAAAAAGTATCTCTCTTTATCTACATCTCTTTACCTCACTTTCACTCCAGCCCGCAGAATGAAGCATCGTGTACTTGATGATGATTTATTTCTTTTCAGCTTTCAACAGCCTTTTCCTGCTTCTGGCTTTTTTTTTTATGGAGTATGGTATCTATTATGTATACTGTATGTTTGTATGTACAGTACCACGTATACTCTATGTGTGTGGTTGCATGGCCTCATGTAATTAACACATTAAAAAGCTCTAAAAGCCACTTGATGTCCGAGGTTGTTGACTTTTGGTTGTCAGATTGTGTCGATAACGCGGAGGCAAATTCTCTATATGAAAGCAAAAAGCAGTCACGGTGTTGGGCAGAGGGGGACAACATTTTTGCATCGCTGGTTGAACAATAGAGGAAAACATCGTGATGGTCAATGCCAAGTTTCCATCACAAAGCTCGGGTTACGTCTTTAGATGTATTTGACGGTATCGTGGTGACCACGGGCATCTATCAAATCACAGAGAAAGCCTTTGAAGCAACTAAATACTATTTTTATAATAGCCGTGGGTCAAATGTGGAAGGGGGGTCGGTCGCACTGATGAACCCACAGAGAATTATTCTCTGACTCTGCAGTTTTACTCAATAATTATGGGATTTAACAGCATCGCTGTTTTGGTTTTCTGGCAAATCGACTGGTCTTACCGCCTGCGTTGTGATCTCAGCTGCATCTGGTGAAAAAAGCGCCAGAAGTTGGTGGAGACCATTGCAGTTAAAAGGATGGTGAATAGTAAACTTTCAAACTTTCAAACAGGACTCTGCTTTTATTTGCTTTTATGCTTGCCAAATTAACTTAAAATGCTCATCTAAGTTTTTTTTAAAAAAAAAAAGTGAATTATTCATTTTATGCATTCATAGTTGCATTACACACTGGTGACCTGTAACCTGCTTCTCTGGCTCCTGTGTTGACACACTGACCCTAAAAGGGATAACTGTCAATCTCAGCGTATGGTGACTCTATCTATCTATCTATCTATCTATCTATCTATCTATCTATCTATCTATCTATCTATCTATCTATCTATAATGGAGTGATTTTGGCATTCGTATTATTTTGCACATCAATAACACCTCTAAAGCTTTTTTTCTCACTCTTGTCGTCAGTGTTCTGTTAAACCTGTACATTGATTCAGCTTCAATGCGTTGGCATCTGAAGGATTCATAACGATATTTGGAGCCTGGGGTTTGTTTACCAGGAAATAGTTCAACCATGTATATACTCCTCTGAGAGATTTCCTCGAACTTGTCATTTGAATATTTCACTAAGTGAGATTTGTTGGGGTTCCCCGGCTAAACTCGTAAATAAACAAATGAAGATTTCGATAGTTGGTGAAGCTACACTTGGCTTCCTTTTGAAGGACAATCACTCTGGTGGCTGGAATGAACATCTGTCCTGAGTGAGCCGATCATGTGCAGATTGCATTAAGTACAGGGCTGGATATTTCCAATCCATCCTGAATGCATCCTTGGATCTGATCACAGAAACCACATTTGAGTGGTTAGAGGAAGCATGTGACCACATTTCGGGGCATACATGATCGCAGTCTCCTCCTCGGCTGACGCATGCAGTTTTTATTTCTCATAATCAGCAGCCATACATTGATTTATTTTGTAGGCATCGCCACAATATTCACACTGATTGCCGTGCGATTTCTTTTTTCTACTGGTTAAAATCTTATTTCATGTTACAGCAGCGGGAGTAGAACTCTCTCTCTCTCTCACACACACAAACCAAACATGTTGATGTGAAACCAGGCTTAAAAACATAACGTTGTTCTTGCAAACAGACAAGTGTGTATTTGCAAAAAAGGGCAGAGAACACCGGATCTGACCATATGCGGTCACAGGAGACGTGTCCAGGATGCAGTTTAATACCAGGTGTGAACAGTTGAACTCAGTGTTATCCACATGTGACTGGATCACTGAACGGGGCCAGTAATGTATTCAAGAGTGGAAACATTCCTCTTCATTTCCCCATGTACCAAAGCTACACTCTTCTCAGTAAATCTCAGAACAGGAAAAGCTTAACTGACACCTCAGTACGATGGACAGCATAGAATTTCATGTCATCTGGGTCAGTGAAAAGACGTTTTAGTTTTAAACTGTGCAAAAAAGGATGTCAACATAAGGTGCACAACAAATTACAACCATGTGGATCACATTTTGCACTTGTCTGTTTCTGATACGTGTCCTTTAACCAGAATTATTACTTATTTTACTGCTTGTAGCACTGATGGCATTTTGAGGAAAATGAGGATGATGATGATTACTTACTTCGAGGTTCTGAGTATGATTAGGTTTAGGCACAATAAGTAACCAGTGGTTTTGGCACAAAAGGCAACTGGTTAGGGTGAGATAAAGATCATGGTTTTGCCTTATAGCGTCAACATTTTCTCCATAAAATCACAATACATCACAGGTGTAAAAAAACAACAGGATGTTCATTTATTCATTCATTGTCTACTGGTTTATCCTTCACAAGAGAGTCACAGGGCTGCTGGTGCCAATCCCAACTGACATAGGCCGAAAAGCTGGGTACACTCTGGACCGGATGCCATCACAGAGACAAACAGCATGTACTCTCACAGTGTCCTTTGTGGGAGGAAACCGGAGAACACAGAGAAAACCCATGCACACACAGGCAGAACATGCAAACGGCCCTTGCAGAAAGGCCCTTGTTCCAACTGGGTCAAATGTTAACCACTACACCAACTATGTGGCCCTAACATTTTAAAATCCATAAAATGATTTTTAAATCCAATCAATGTTGGGTCACACAACCTGTTGGAGAACTCTTTAGCCTCTTTCACGCTAAATTTATAGTGTATACCTAGCACATGTAACGAGTCAGGGATGAAAACAGGCATGTACAAAGTTTTAAAAAGTAGGGGCCACTACGAACATTAATGCCAGTGGCTATGCTGATGTTGGTAAGATGAATGTGTGCTGCATTGGAAATGGCACATCCTTGCCAAAACAAACTTAAAGTGTGGTCACCCGGGCATTTCAGTCCCATTGATGCTGATCAGAGCAGAAGCTGATGTGCATTACAGAGTCATTTGACCTGGGAGGGAATCTTGAATCTTGAACTTCCTGTGGCATTTAATGCATAAGTCCTGTCCAAAGCAAAGTCGTGACCGAACACAACAGAAATCACAGAGGTTGCCACAGGAATGAATGCAATTGTCATTGCAGTTGACTCTCATAAAGCCACAGAGCAACTGTATATGTGGAAATATGCCCCACACATGCCGCACTGGTGAAGGTAATTCTTTGGCCAGTGGAAATGGAGTATTGTTGGAGTATTGGAAAGCACCTGTATAATCTGGAGAGACAAAACTCCATGAAAGACACACACTATGTTTCCTCGCCATTGCTTGTAAAAGAAAACAAACTCCTGATTCTTTCCTTCCTCATCACGTCACAGCATCGGCCATAATAGACTTTTCCCTGCTCTGGAAAAAAATACAACCTGACACCCAACCCCCTCCCACTCCCCGCACCCCCAACCTCGTTCAGCCTTAATTGTAACCTCATTCTTCACCTGGTAACAAGCTAACAAACCTGTGCAGATGTGGTAAGCACATCAAAGAGAGGGAGGGGGAACTTGTTTGTAGGAAGAAAAAGAAAAAAGAAAAAAAAATGTGTGAGGGACTATGAAAATTTAGGGGGGGGGGGGGTTAACGTTGTGTGAGTCCAAGCCAGCGCCACCTCAGGGAGAAATGCTGGAAAAATGTGATATTTTACACCTGCATCTCAGGAGGTGAGGAATAAGAGACGGGGAGCGGGGGAGGCAGTAATTAGAGCAGTGTGTGTGTGCGTGTGTGTGTGCGTGTGTGTGTGTATGTGGAGGATTTCTCCATGTTTCTGGGGCTGGCCGTTGGTTCTTTTTTCCAACATTCAATTTGGTACGACACGTTGGATGCCAGGTTATTAAAAATGCTAAAACTTGGTAACGAATGCTTAAAAAAAAAAAAAAAGTGTGGAAAATTTAAACAAATATGCTAATATTGTTGCAGTGATAAATAGCAGGCGAGCTCTGTTTAATGAATAATGCTATTGGCTCTAATTCCTCATTAAGACCCTAAAGATGAGAGTGTGGAGAGAAAATGCATGTATTGTTGTTGTGATCCCCCTCCCCGCCCTACCCCGAATGATACCAACATCTTCCCAAATTAACTCGATTCAAATTACTCAGTTACACAGCTGGTGTGCAGTCTGTGAAACCAATTAACGTCGAGGGTTAAGTCTTGATAAAGTAACATAGGCAGGGTTAGGAATAAAACGGAGGAGTTAAGAGTGTTATGTGATCTGTCTGAGCTCCATGGGACAAAGTAGGTCCTTCTTCATGCAGCAAAAAAAAAAATAAAAAATAAATAAAAATCCAATGGCAGAGACAGAAACCTAATTGAAGAAATGTATCGGTGTTACATGAGGTGATTTGGAGTTTCCACAGCAAACTAAATCCAGTCTGATCTGTTTTATTTCGTGATACAGTCACTTGTTTAAAGAAGGCTCTGAAGCTGTACAGTGAACGAGCGGCATGACCTCACTCCACTTATTTTCCTCCTGCGTTTTCATGCATAAACAAGTCGTCACTGAGACGGTGGTGGTGAACGAGACCTCGTCCGCCTTCACCTGCAGCACAAGTTTCAAGCTGCTGGATTTAGAGTTTTTGTTATGACATCACTTGTATGTATTTATATCAGACCTGACCGAGGGTGCGTTTGTGTCTACACAGCAGCAAAGTAGGGGCGGACGGGGACGATAAGCATTTATCCTGTCAATCTGTCAAAAGGTCAGGTTTTAGGAGCTGCAGAATTCACTGCTGACACTTTGCATGGGAGCTTCATTGTGTTTTCAGTCATACTCATATAGTTGCCAACGCAAGGCATAAAAGCAAACAGCTCCAATAGCATGTGGAAAAAATCCTAAACATTTTAATATTTTAAAGAAATGCTCATATCCTTGGATATGTAAATAGTGTTCATCTTAAATTATTTGGTTTTGTTTTGAAAAATGGCACAAAGTTTAGAAAAAAGCCATTAAATCGTTAACAGCAAATGCAATGTCTGCTGTTGTATTTTGTTTTAATTCAGTTCAGCTTCACTTTGAATATGAAAATGCAAAAGATTACTTGGCCACCTTTGTGATTTAACTAGCCTTTAAGGTTTAAAACAATTACAATAGTGACACTGTCTTTGAGAAATTAACACAGCTGTAATTAAATTATAAATTTTAAAGCGGTGGGGGGCTCCCTCAGTCAAAACTGCTTAGGGCCCCATAAAAGCTTGGGCCGGCACTGGCTGCACTCCAGCCTGTTTGCAGTCATCTCACTGAGCTAGCACAATGTTGCTGTTGCCTCCATCTGTCTTTACATAAAATGAATCGTTCAATGCTGGAATGTCACCAGGTGACATGAGATCCAAACACTGCTATAATGAGAAACACAAAGAGAGGCATGTGGAGCTGATGGGCTTCATCCGCATCGTGTGACCTCATCTGGTTTGAATGTAACAGACGTGTGTTTATATTAGAAGTTACAAACTACAGGTTGAAACAAAATTCATGGGAGGAAAAAAAAAAAGGGTTGCATGCTAAAAGCCCTTCTTAAACCATGAACTACCTGACACGATGCTTAATTGTGGAGAGGGAGATGAAAGCCTTTAAGGGTGTGTATTAGATTCACTATTGCACTGAGTTATGAGAAAAGCAGAATCTTTAGTTTCTGGAGTTTCACTCATATGAAGAACTAGAAGTCAGGACATCTCAGCATCTGCTGCTTAAATTTTGAAAAATAATTTTATTTCAGACTTTATGGACGTGGAATACTGAACCACTGTTGTGCCTCTTTAAGTTTAGCCTTTTTGTTTGCATTTATAATTTCGTTGGTGCTTTTTTTTTTGTTTTTAAAAAAAAAAAAAAAAAAAAAAATCCTCCAGCAAATTTTCAAAATTAAAAATGACAGTTTCACTTGTGATTTACTGAGTGCAACAAGGATTGCACAAGCAGAATCCATCACTTGATTATGGCCCTCCAGTGGTGTGCACACTCATTTCAGGGAGCAGGGGCTCAAGTGAAATAAAGGGCACCCCTTAATACTTATTAAGTGAGGGAAATCTTATATTTACTCACATATTTATACATTTCACTTATGCCAGTGTTCAGGCCTTCTCAACAAGGTTTTACTTAATTACTGTCTAAGAAATGACAGCTATATTGCAAATATTACAACTTAAATGGAATGTTTGGGCATTATTCACAATTAATTGAGAGTTCATGCTAGGGAACACATAAAGAGATAAAATTAAAATTAATTTAAAAAAATTATTTATAAAATTAATAAAAATCTCTTTTAAAGGGGGCACTTATTTCGTCAGAGGGCAAAGGGGCAGATGCTTCAGCGCCCCCTAAGGTCCATCTATTCACATCAGTGTGGTTCCCAGTCTGTCCCCGATGTCTTCTGTGCTCAACTGTGCTAAAACAGCAGCCTCAAAAACCAATCATCACTGACAAACACAGGCGGAGCTGGATATTCCAATATTAATTTCGTTCGACGACAAATCAGCGCCGTCTTCTTCAAAGTATACGGAAAAGTCTTACACACCACATGAGCTATCACAGCCCGCCTGAAGCCTTATTTATTTTTCCAGGCAAATGTCAAGGCCAGGACAAACATAATAGTATAATATTCTGTATACAGTGAGGGAATGACATCACTGTTAGCAACAGCCAAGAGGGAGATCACACAAGATTGGAAAACCACTTGTCTGATCATCATGTGGCAGCTGCTCAGAAACACACAAACACTGTGGGATACAATTACCCATATATATATATATATATATATATATATATATATAAAATCTACAATCAGCATATGACACATATGGAGACCATGAAGGAGAACTGATTTTTATGAAGGTCTGATACATCTGTTTTTGAAACCAAGCATGTCCTGGCTCAATTTTTTTTCTTACAACTTTATTTGGAAAGAGTTGACAACATGCAGTGGCACATATAAACAGCTAATAATCTCCACAGAAAACTGATGTTTGTGTATTTGGTGAGATGGAACATCTGCCTGGGGGGGGGGGGGGGGGGGATAAAGGGGGGGGGGGAGTATAACTCATCCCTGACGCTGATTGACAGATGCCCCTGGAGCATTCTGACTAAACTCACATGGAACTGCAATGTTTGGCATAAATTCACAATATAGACTTCCCTTAAATACATTTAAGGCGAGAGAAAGAGGTGAGCATCCCGCTGTAAGTAGGAGAATAACAAGTGGAGATAATCCCATGTGAGTCCTGTCCTGAATTCTGTATCATTTTTACTGATGAGCTTCTTGGGCAGCTGCCATGTCAGCAAGGATGTGCGTAAACAAATAATTATTCATACTAATAATCTCCCATATTCATGTGCAAATAAGTTCTCTTCTTGGAATCTAAGCAGCTTCATTCAAGGTTGTATGTGGGAGGTTTGCCTAACTCTGTCTGACTTGACTCATTTGTTGCCAAGAAAAGAAAAAAAAAAAAGAATTTATCTTAGGGTCAAGGATGTGTGAGCTATATATCATGATTCTGTACTGAGTAGACTTTGTGACTAATTTTGAAACCTACCAGCACTGCATTCAAATGTGTGCTGTCATAAGCTCACTACTTATTTTTCATTAAGCGTGACTGTGGATCAGATCCAATATATTTGAGAGTTCTGAGTCAATTCAAATAAATAAATAAATAAATACAATTCCATATTGTCAGATTATCCTAAAAGAATGTTGAGAGTGACCTCATTCTCAGGTATACTTTACGGAAATCACAGACGAGTACTTAGTTGAGACAGGATTTCCTTGAATTTCACAAATAAATCACACGTGTAACGAGGGATTAGGCTGAAGATGCTGCGCGTAATTACGCACGAACCAAATGGGCACATGGTAGATTGTCGGCGAAAACAAGACGTTCGTTCCTCTTATCGTAAAAGGCTCTAATCTATGCTGAAATTTGCCTTCAGGCGAAAATCTCAATGCATCGTTCAAGCTGCTTGTGCATCGCAGAGGGCCTGTAAAGAGCGTATACGTATGTGGCTATAAATAGTCCACAGACAAATCCACATCAGAGAAAACTGTAATGAGAGTAGGCAAGATCTCCATGTGGGTAAAATGACAGAAGGCAGTGGGCAAGCGGCGGTGACCTGAGAGGGCTGGGCACTGATTTGGCCAATAGGATTACAAAAACCTTTGGCAATATTTAAAGTGACAATTGAAAATAAGTTGTTGCAGCAGAGACATTTACATTTGCATTTCAAACTTCAGCATTAAGGCAAAACTCTCTACATTAAAAACTGTGACAGTTAAGATACACAGGTACTGGAAAGGTGGAGGAAAATCCTTCGGTGACTCCCAACTAACACACACCTAAATTAGAAGTGCAAGGGAAACCTAAGATGAATAAAGTTCTTTTCTGTGTGCTTCTCTGCATTAAATCACAACAATGAATCTGAAGGCTGACTGCATAAATGAGAAAATTATTGGTTTACATAGCACGTACCATTGTGGTGTAGGGAAATGTGCCAACACTCTCAAAGACCCATTTCCACTCTCAAAAGTTCGGCTTCCAAAAAAAAAAAAAAAAAAAAAGTGTGTGGGAGAGAGAGAGAAAGCTGCTTGGTTTCTTGTTCAGCTGGGCCTTATACCGGAAGCAAAGCAGCACTAATACACGGCCTGGTGTCCGGTCAACATTTTATTTGGGGAATTTGGAGGCAGATCTTCTCGGAGGACGAAGCTGTGTAATCCAATTCGTCTGCTTCTTCATGCAAAGTGTTTATGTTCGGGTTCAACTTATGACGTTTCCTTGAAAATCGTCCGTGCGCCACGCTCTCTGACTCACTCTCTCTCTCTTTATCTCTCTTTCCACTCTGCCCCGGTGCTGTAAAGTCCACGGAGTGGCCGCGCGCTCTGCGCCACCGACACAGTCACCGTCTGATCCCGAGTGACAGAGCAGGAGTGAGGCTGCTGCTGTGCGCCGACAGTGAGTATACCCTGCGCTCTCACCAAATCAGCTGTTGCTCCTTCAGAGAGGACGACGCGCTTTCCTCCGTGTACATGCTGCTGCTCCTGAGCGTGGAAAAAGTGCGGAGTTCCTCCTCGCTCCTTCCTCCACCTGCTCCTCAGCGTCCGCTCAAAGTCGCAGAGAAGAAACGGCGAGTGAAGCGAAACACACCAGAGCGGCGCTGCAGCGCACAGTTGGTGAGAGTGTGAGCGGGGACTTTAGTGGGCAATGTCACGCCGGGGACTGTGCGCAGCCCGTAGGCAGGACACAATAACAAGAAGGTGAAATCCACGTCTCTCCCCGTGTGTGTGTGTGTGAGAGAGAGAGTGTGTGTGTAAAACACAAATGCTGGAGGTGAAGAAATACGGCGCGGCCGCACACGCACGCACGCACCAGTGAGAGGGACGCGCGGTGTCCTGTGGCCTTTGCCGGAGAAGCGCAGCGCGGGAGTGTGGTGAATTATTAATAACCAGAGCGGTTCGCAGTCTGTCGTGTTGTTCAGTGAGTTAGCAGGGCAGCAGCTGGGGGTTTAGAGGAATTAAATACGGGCTCAGAGTAAAGCGCGGACGCGGGGGATTAATAGATCTCACCGGCAACAGTGTAAAGGGGCAGCCCGGGGCCGACAACACAGAGAGAGAGAGAGAGGGAGGGAGGGAGGGAGAGAGCCGAGATATGATGGTGAAGGTGGCGAACTTGGTGGCACTTTATTATAAACTCTGTATTTTTCTGAAAGCTGAAACCTCAATCCTAAATCCAAATTTCAGCAGGTGGAGCCGCGTGGTCAATTAAAGGGTTGGTCAACTAATATGACCCCCATCTGGTCACATGACCAGCACTGTCACACACAGGCTCATTATATGATTATACATATTGTGAAATTCAAAAACGTTTGTTTTTTTTAATGATCTCTAGGTCTCACAAACTAACAACACGGAGATATTATCATATTTACCCAATAATAATGTTTTTATGGACAGTGCAAAACACCTTGACCTACAACACATGCTTAACTTCGGTTTACCTCAGATTTGTCACAGGTTTCTCTGTGTCACAGGAAGTTTAAAGCCACAACGAACGGGTTTCCCCACACCGTTCACTATATGGAGTCTTTAAAGGTACAGTGTGTAAAATGTAGCAACATTAAAAGCAACATCAAGGTTGCATATTTCAGCTGAATGTCCTTCATTTCACCTTTCTTTTCGACAACCGACGGAGCTTTCATTTAGCATCAAGACTGAAAAGATGATGATTAAGTTTATCCATTGTGGGTTTTGGTAAAAACATAGTGGTCCCAAAATGGTGGCCTCTGTAAAAGGCTCATTTTGGGGTAATTAAAAGCACCAGTTCATACAATCAGGTGATTGTATACCTATATTATATATGCCTTTGCAGCAAGAAGACCAGGGTTTGCGACCCAGTTGGAACGAGGGCCTTTCAGCCCATTCTCCCCGTGTGTGTATGGGTTTCCTCCAGGTTCTCCAGTTTCCTCCCACAGTCCAAAAAACATGCAGATTTGGGGATTAGGCCAACTGGACACACTAAATGTAAGAGTGGATGGTGGTTTGTCTCTGTGTGTGGCCCTGTGATGGACTGGTGACCTGTCCAGGGTCAATGTCAGCTGGGATGAGGCACCAGTGCCCCCATGACCCTCACGTGAAGGATAAAAGCGGTAGAAGATGAGTGCGTGAAAATACAGTTGGGAGTTCTTGGACTAAACTGCATGTGTTGGAGACAGTATCACAAAGTGCTGCTGTGAGGCCCAGTAGCTCCTGTTTCATTAATACTAATACAATAATGATAATAGAAAACATGAACACGATGGCTGTAAATACTGACTCAGCATTTCCAAGTAATTATTTGATATTTACAGTATCGCGATAATTATCAGTATTGACTAATATGAAGAACGTTTTAAGTTTTTAATTACTTCATTTTAATTAAGTAATAATTCACATGCATCAATTCTACAGAGAAAAGTTCCACTTAAGGTTGAATCAGATATGAAAATATGTTATATTGAAATCCTTGCTTGTTGATTTGACTGCAGAAGAATGATTACTTTCCTTTTTGGGGGGTGAAACCTTTTAATTTCATTTGTGGGGGGGGGGAAACATTTAAATTCATATGTAGGTACATATTTAACTGACTGCATATATTGACTGATTAATAAAAAAGTAGCCATGTGCATTACTTGAGACACATTGCGAATGGAATGCATCGTGGACCTGAATCAAATTAAACTGCTGAGACGATAATCAGCAGTTGAATATGAACAGTCATAAAATACCCAGGTTTAATTCTCATAAATCACAGTCATCAGTTCTGGAGGTTCTGTTAATTTGCATTTAGGTGGGCTTATTTTGTCAGTCGCTGTGTCCAGGTGAACAAAGCTGACCTGTTCTTCAATCCCTCACCAAAAAGTTTTTTTTTAACCTTTAATGGGAAACGCAGCCTTCTCCGGAAGTGCGCAACCGTAGACGTCACGCAGGAGGATGATGATGATGATGAATCCCACCTGCGGCCGGTTTAGTGCGCGCTGCTTCAACTTTAACACTTTGCAGAGTAATGAGAAGCTGATGGTGAGTGAAATAGTCAGAGTGACAGTGAAGCAGCTCCACTGGCTCCTCACTGAACTCATGTGAATATCATAGTGAAATTCTTTCCATGTAACATTATAGGCAAACAGGTTATATCTGTTTACAGTTGCGCTTTCAAAATAAGGTGATATTTATTCAGACTTTCCTTGGAGAAAAAAAACCGAACAAAAGAAATACATCAAATTCAGATGGTAATATTTACTTTTACATGAGTAGAAAATGTATTTATATTAATCAAGTTGGTAATCTATCAGTATTAATATAGACATTTTTCGAACTATTTTACCTCTTCGGATTTTTTGATAATAATATCAGTTTATAATATCAAATGTTTCATTCTGTCCTCATTTAATGTGCTCATTGAATGTGCTCTCGGTTAACGTGAAGTTAAACATATTAAAGACTTTTTTTTTTCAAAGTAATTATTTTAATTATAACTGTAATCTCACTTAAAGTTAATTAAAGAACCGAACATTAATGCTGGTTTTCCATTGGTTTTCAAACACACACAACTGCACATGACAGATAATTAACTGATCTAGTAACTGTGTAATTGCTTTGACTAAAATACTATCGCTTCTAACACCATTACTACTACCACTATATAATAATAATAATAATAATAATAATAATAATAATAATAATAATAATAATAATTGGTACAATTTATATTTTTCCCTATCAAGACATTACACGTGTGAGAGATTATTACTAATAATTTCATTGGATTTATTCATTAATTTAACCAAGTGATCAGGCAACAAAATTGAGGGTAAAATTAAAATAATTTCAGACTTTCTGCCATTTTAAACTTCCCCTATTAATTATTTAATGTGGAATGTTATTTATGTTATTTAATAGGGAACTATTAATTATTTAAACTATTTAACGAGTGTGTGTGTGTGTGGCCTTTTCAATTGAGCGGCCTGCAATAAAGTCTTCAAGTCAAGGCCTGAGTCTCTGTGTGTTTGTGTGTGTGTTTGCGCGCGCGCGCGTATGTGAGTGAGAGAGAGAGAGAGAGAACGCAATCACTTACTTGTGAGACAAAATTATATTCTTCATATTTTCATAGTCAGACTGCAAAAAAAAAAAAAAAAAAAAAAAAAAAAGTTAAGATATTTCACGTAAATCACCAGAAAACCTCATTTGGATCTTCATTGTCAGTGTTATACTACAGCTCAGTCAGTCTGTGACGATGGATGCTCGGATTTTAAAGCCCCTTTATTTCAGTCTGAGGAGGAACATGTGAAAAAATGACATTTTTAATATACTTGAATTAAAAAACAAAAAAACAAAACACACGCACGCACACACAAGGACCAGACGCACCTCTGATTATATCGGGTCATCTATGCTTTGTCGTTTGTCCAGTCAGACTGGACTCGTGCATGAAGTTCAAAGAGTTCAACCACTGACCCGAAAAATAGGTCATGGAGTCCTGACAACATCTCCAAAATCTCTATAGCCGCTTATGTCGCCTGGTTACGCACGGATGAGTGGAACGGTCATTTGCACAGTGTTATGAAGTATCACCATTCATTTGAGTGGGCAACTACCAGATTTATGTCTACTTCTTCTTCTTCTTCTTCATGCACCTACAAGATCATACTGGAAAGCCTTCACAGTCTAATTGTGGCCAGTATCAATACCGTTCTACACACGGTCTGCACATCTGACCCGCACGCACTGGTCTATATCGTCCCAAACAGACTCTTTTACAAACTCCTTTCTTTAGTCTGTCTCCTGTCCAGCTCCTATAGGCCACCGTTTCTGCCTGGAGGTTTACACAAAGTAAGAAACAAAAGTTCCACTTGGCAACGGCCTGTCGAGGAATGCTGCTGACCTTGGCACCGCCACTGGAACCGCGGCCCGATTCTCTCGTTTCTTATATGGTTTGAATTAAGACGCATTCGACCCGCGCCAACTTCCACGAGGTGCAAAGCCCGGCGGTTAAAGATGCAGGAGCTGGAGCTGAAGCTGGAGCCTGTTTGTGACTGAGCCAAAGAGTCCGCGACAGTCCATGACATGAAGTTGGGAAGCATAGAAAAACATCACAGACTCATTCACTGACAGCATGGGAAGTGACCAGGGAAGGCTCAGGTTATAAGAGAGCGGGTGAATGTATAGAGAAAGTAAAATAAACAGATGTGGAAGTCATACTTTCATGAAAAAAAAATTGTATAAACAGCTAAATCAAAAGCATCAAAAGTTAAAGTGCCCTTTAGTAAATGAACCATATATACTGCATTAATAGTTATGCAGTTACAAAGGTGCATAAAGGTAATAAATGCATAACCTTAAGTAAAATGAGCTAAATCTATTTGTATGTAAATACTGTTTTAATGTAAATACACATCACATACAGTGTTGTGCAAATGTCCACCATTAGATTTGCTTTAGAAATGCTATAATGACTACACTGGTTTTTCTATTGCTTCATTGAAGTACATTCAGGAAATGAAAATAACACATTTTTCATATGTCAAGTACCTTGAACAAGCACACTTGAACAACAGCATGGCCCTGGCTCTGCACTCTAGTTAATTCATTTGACTGGTCAAACCTGTGTCTGTTCTATTTCAGGATGGAAAATACACCATCTGCCCTGAAAAGGGTCTGTTACACCAGGTGGATTCAAGTACACACATGTCGTATGAGTGAAACTCACTGACAGCTTGATAAGATGGAAGAACCAACGTCCAGTCAGCCACTGACATAGACAGATATAAAATAAAAACAACAGAACCTCTTGTTGCCCTGAGTCGTATGCATAGTACTGTAAAAACAATAAATATTTTTATCCTAGTCAAATATCTTAGGTTTTCTTATGTCATTTTGCCACAGCAGCTTTTTTGCACACACAAAGGACATGGTACAACAATTAAAAACACAATGCAACTGACCAAATCAACCACACAAAAGAAGAAGAAGAAAAAAAAACTATTCATTGTGTATTTGACCTCAATGTAAGTCATTTATTGAGTTTTAACACGGATCTATAACCTGTATCTGTGCTTTGATGGTAAAAACAAAGGGTCATATTCAAATTAAAAACATGAGTGATCACTGACCATGTTGTTAACCTTGTTCTGTATGTAAAGGGTGACCTATAATCTCAGATTTGTATTTCATGAAATAAAAAAGAGTAGTGGACAGACGAATACATGTTTCAATCCATAATGTGATAATGTAAATAAACTGCAGTTTTACACAGTCAAGTAAAAGTATATTTATTCAATTCAATCACTGACTATATGACCGGAGTAGTGTAAAGAGTAGCTCATGGTTATGAAGAAAATGATGCAAAGGGGACCACAATTGTCTCTAGACCCTGAACGTTTTCGGTGAAAGCAGTCATTTATAATGTCTTTAAAGGAAAATGCTATAATGGCAAAAAAAAAGAGAGTCCAAGACTTGGTTAATTTGTCCTTTTACAAAAACAAAAACAACTATCATGCAGATTAAAGAATGCTAAAGTAAAAAAATAAATAAATAAATAAATCACAAGCAGCTAACAATAATTAAAAAAAAAAGATTCCGATATAAAGACATAAACATTTTACAGTTATCAAAGTCTTTTTAACAGTCTCAACTAAGCCTATTTATTGAAACAGCTGTTAATTCTAGTCATATTTATTTTATATAATTACACATAATTATATAATTACCTCATGCTCCCCGATTCTAATGTTAAAAAAGCCCTCGAGAGGATCCTATCCTTTGATATGAAAATGAATCATACTATATATAGGCTGGAAATAATCCCTGCCTGACATGACTTTTCGAACAAAAACGTCTGATGTTGAAATACAGACTGATTGATGTGTAACTGAATCCCCGTGGGCCTTTGAAATACAGGTGGAGGCTTAATGAGCTGAAGTTTACTTAATTACCAAGAAACACCCAGGAGAAAGTGCGGTGGCCCTTTGTACATGACGGGAGGGATGAAGGGATGAAGGGATGAAACACTGAGAAGCAGGATTAGACTTGAAGCCACTGCACTTCAAATATACAAGTGTTCACTGAGCGGAGAACAAAGGTTTCCTTTTTCTTTTCCTGTTTTTTATTTGGACTAACTCTGGCTTTGGTTATAGATTGTGATACGTAGGTTGCACAGGAGAAGGAACCACTGCCTGATCTACACTTTATGTTACAGATTTACTTTGTATCTCATTGCACAGATGAGATTCCTGCTCTGTACAAGCTGCTGTTTTTTTTTTGGTTTGTTTTTACAGAGTGCAATTTTTAGACATCACCATAAGGTATTGTAACTGATACACACAAACACACACGCACATACAGCCAATACGTCCACCTGCAGGCTGAGCGGTGAGATTAACAACACCTGATGGAGAAGGCTGATTGGAGGAGCCTCAGGCCCTCCAAAAAGCTGATTGGCTGAGCGGAGGATCTGGCTCACTGACGCTGGGCAGTGTGTGTGTGTGTGCATGTGTGTGGCTGCCTGGATCTCTCAGGGTATCCCACACTCCCCTGCCTTATCAGGCGGCTCCACGGCACTGCTCGAGGAGCGCTGCTCTCAGGAGGGCAGGCCTACCAGCACACTGCTTATCTTCTAGCAGCAAGGAGGGTTTATAGGTCTGATTAACTCACTGTTTGTATGTGTCGTGTTTATGAGAAAAGAAGAGAGAGAGAGAGAGAGAGAGAGCTGGGGTGTATCATTGTGCATTGTACCCTAATGTGTGTGTGTGTGTTTGTGTGTGTGTTTGCAGTGTTGTGGCTGTGTAGGGGGATATCTACTGTATATGCGAGAAAGGTGTTCACTCAGTGAGTATGCAGTATGTTTACATGAATTGAATAAAAATGATTCAGTTAGTTCTACTTATATAAACACGTGAGTCCAACTGAAATATTACTCAATCAAATTTCTCAAAGTCAGACTAACACAGCCTGATATTGCCATCCATCCACTGTCTACTCTTAATTATGGGGCTGCTGGTGCTAATCCCAGCTGACATCATAGGGCAAAAAAAGGTGAGGTACAGAAGAAAAATAATGCAACAGCAAGAAAAACATGGAGGAAATTCAGGCTAATACATATTTGGTCTGACAAGGAGACTGAATTTATGCTCTGTTGGCTTAAAGAATTAAACATTTTGTAATGAATGGATGGTAGAAAGACATGTCTATGCACCAACTAGCAACCACCTAAAGCTATTTTGGGGCAACATAATAGGTCAACCAAGCCTTATACTAACAAAGTTTAAAGGGGGCATATCACCACCTAGCACCACCTAGTGCAGGTGACACACTTTCCTACTAGTGGCTAGTCACTTGGCTTAACTATGCATGGTAAAGCACCAAGTGTTTGGTGAACCACACAGTGAGTGATCACACATTTAAATCCTCTTTCCCCCCCCCCCCTCAACAAACTGTAGCGTCTCTCAGATGCCCTGTAAGGCCCCGCCTAATACCGAGCAAAGAAACAACACAGCATCCTTCAAAAACACTCCGAACTTTCAGAAGCACAAAAATGTTCCTCTTGTGTAAAAAAAAAAAAATCGACATCAAGCAGCACCATTTGTCATTGGGATGACTGGAGCGCACACTCCTCCCCAGCACAGTGGAGCCGAGTGATATGATTCGCTGTGGTGTTGGTCCAGCCAGTACAGAGAGAGTCATCATCGGGGGGGGTGGGGGGTGGGGGAGGCTGATGGAGGAGAAAAGGAAGAGTATGGTCGACACCTCCCCACCACAACACCCACAGGGGAGAGCAGGACTGCTGCAGGACTGCTATAATCTGTTTTTCTGGCTCTCCATGAAAGGGAGAGGAAGAGCCACCAGAGCTTCAGTCCGCTCAGATCTGCTGCCCCTCACCCCCAACTGTCTATCTACGATCTCTTCCATCTCCTCACTCCTCTCTTTCTCTCTACCTTTGTGGACCTCTCTTGTCGCTGCACCTTATCCTGTGCTTCACACGCTCATCCAGAGTACACATGTGGCCACACTTGACCACTCACTTGCTGTTGCGTATCTTCTCTCGCACGTACACACGGCTGCTTCCGAGATCTACTCGTCTTTTTTTTTTTGTTCGTGTCTTCATTTCTGCTGTCTGTTTGTTATGTACGGTGGTTGAGCTGCCGCTTTGTCTCACGCCCATAGACTGTACTGCATATAAGAAATAAACATAGTCTCCCACTTTGAAGCCTAGAGATAACAGTTTTTGGAAACACAAGTTCAGAGATGTCACCTGCAACCAGACACCCATTAGATGATGCTAACTGTAAATTACAAAGTGTCTACTCTAGTGTGCCATTTTAATTGCTTTTTTTCCTCTTGATGGGAACATTCACTCATTTTCTACTGCTTTATACGCCACTGAGGGTCGCGGGGGGCGCTGGTGCCTAACTCCAGCTGATATGGGGCGAGAGGCAGGGTACACCCTGGACAGATCGCCAGTCCATCACTGGATGTGTGAACCCGGGACCTCTTGCTGCAAAAAGAGTGCTAACCACTACACCAACCGTGAGCCCTTAATGGGAACATACTTTATAAAATTGACATTCTTTTGAAGAAGACCTGAACGAAGCAGATGAGACAATTAACTCATCAGAAAAATGTTTACTGACATTATAATTCCAGTAAAAATTAGAAGCTCCTTTGCCCATAGAATTCAATCAAAACAGGGGAACCAGGGGAGTCGCCCCCTGGTGGCTAACTGCTACTCCTTTCCTACTTCCTAGGCATCACTCTCCACATTGACATGAGTGGATTAACTTGAAATAAGACTGATAATCCTCAGAGGACAAATACTTCAGATTTTAGTCATTCCTTTAGCACCACCAGGTTCTTTTCACTTCTCTTTTGGCATCTTCTGAACGAGACTGACATTAAAATGTGCAGACATTCATGGTTCCCAGAGGATGAAAATTACTGACACTCTGTAGCGCCACAGTTAGACTGACATTTATAGTAAAATATATAAATAAAACATATAAATTAAATTTATAATATAATGATATGATGATCCCCTGACATCTTCTACGGTGCCACCATCAGGTCAAAAATATTATTTTCCTTTGGTGGAAGGCCAAATCCCTGCAAAAACAATGACATTTCCCATTATCCTCAGCAGAAACATGTTTATTGCCATAAGCTGCAGTATGCATGCACAGTTAGAAAAGTGAATGATTATTAAGTTTAATGTAAAGTATATTTAATGTAATGTATATTTTGGGATCGCAGCTCTTTCTCCCACCAGATGAGCATGGACAGAGACGCTAAAATGATACACAACGCCTGTATCATTACGCCTCTGAAAATGTTCTACCTATATTTTTATTCTTTAATTTTCATAGCTTGACTTTTAACATGAGGATTTCCATATATCACTGAAAGATGTTGATATTTCCCTTCATCAGAGTGCCTCTAATGCCTTTCTTTTTTAGACTGCCACTTACTCTTTCCCTAATGATCAAAAGGAATGTTCTTATTTTGACTTTGGAATTGACTACTACTTTTATCCTTCAGCTTGTACTTATATTTTGTGACCTAAAATCTGCCTACCACAGCTTTAAGGAACTACTGGAGCATAATTGTGTGGGTTTTTTTTTGCTCACGTAGTCAATAAATTGTCATTATTTTCACCTTCACATTGATATTTTACATGCAGAAATATTTCTTAACTGCAAAAGTACAAAATGTTCCTGCCATGTTCCCCATTTCCAATATTCACCCCTCCTTTCCTTTCACCAAGTCTTCTTCCTACTGTGCTCCCTGTTTCTCACCTCTGAAAGATGGGAGGGGTATTTGGCCTGGTCCCCCTCCACTGTCTCCGTCTGCCTCCATCATTTCTCATCCTCTTCACTTTTCCCTCACTCCCTATCCTTCCTCTCCGTTTCCTCCATCCTTTCCTCTCCCCTCCCTCACCCTACAGAGCCCCCCCCCCCCACATTTTGAATGGGTGGAGTCTGTTCTATGGTGCCATTTTCTGTTTGGTAGTACATCCAAGAGAACATGAATATTCATGACTAATCCGCTCTGTGCCCTCCACCACCGAACCACCACCACCACCCTCGCTCGCCCTGCAGTTGAAGGCAACACTTGGTAGTGGCACATGGCGAGACAGCTGTTGCAAACCAAGCCAGGCATCTGTGCAGTGGGAAGAGGATGAGGTAAAGCGAGATGGAGAGGCAGAAAGCAAGCAAGAGATGGGGTTAGAGACAGCATAAAAGGACAAGGATGTGGAAACACAGAGGGGAAAGACAGAGACATATATGAAGAGATGGAGAGGACAGTACAGCAGGGGCAGGTTTTTTTTTTGGCGTGGAAAGCATCTGGGTAAAGGAAAGCCAGACAGACAGAAGGAATGGGGCGGTTGCAGGGTCATCTGGGTGAAAGGAAGGGGATGAGCCAGACGGAGGCAAATGGGCACCGATGGGAGGGTCTGTCTGGGGACATGGAGGAAGACAGATTGAAAGTAGAGAGGAGAGAGTGAGACAGTAACGGAGGGAGGCAGGATCAGAAGAGAAAACCTAAAAGGAGACAGGAGGGGAGAAGAGATGATGGAGGGATGTCACACATCTGACTGTAACATTTGTAATGACAAAAAAAGAAGGATGTTCCTGCTTATATGTGATAAGACAGAGGTAAGACTGGTTCCTGACCTGAGGACTGGGACCTTTAGGATCCCACTGTAAATCTACGGGTGCCACAAGCTCAACAGCTTGACACAGAACTCTTAAGCCCAGTGACCTAAAAAAAAAAAAAAAAAACATGAACCAAAATCTATTTAAAGCTCTTTTTAACAAAACCAAATTTATCATTTATATTTATTTATAAATATATGAAGATAGATCCAACGTTTCAAAACCATGATGTACAGTGTAAGGTTCCTAAATAGCGAAACTTGAAACTAAGAAATAGAATCACACAAGGGTTCCTCACTCTGAATGTCATTAAAGCTGACAGAAATATCATATCATATAACATGACCTTGGTGACCCCAGTATAGCTCAGGTAAGATACGATAAGATGAGCACAGACCGATTTTTACATTTGGTTTTAAACAAAAATGAAAGCTCATCAGACTAGCTGAAATCATCCAACTGATGCTATAATTGTTACGTCTTTGAGAAACCTGGTAATAACCTGGTTTCATAAGCAGATTTTGTGTTATAAACTTATACTATACTATAATATAATTATTTACACAACATGAAAAGACAGATAACTACACCCACCTTTTCACCTTTATTGTTTGTTATCAAAGTCTTGTGCAAGGTTATGGGGGCAATGAGAGTCAGTTGGGTTGCATTCTGAGGACTGTGGGATCCAATCTATAGTATTTGAATATTGTCCACACTACATGGGGAGTAAACATTAAAACAATACTTTTGCGCTTGCTACTTTTGTGTTGATCTTCCCTAATTTCATCTGCCTCTTTTATCTCTGTAATTATACAGAAATGCAGCAAAATATGGCACAGCCCCTTTTTAAAGATGGCAAACAAATGGCACATTTGTGCATAATGTGCAAAAATGAATCCTGATAAATAAATGAGCTATATGATTATGAAACTGGAATGCTATCAAACCTGCCAGCACTCATGGACTTGGTGATTTTATCAGGGAGCCGAGACAGTGCATGTGCACAGACAGAGAGAATGCTCTTCTGTCAGCCATGACCAGCCTGCGCCGCTCGCCCTCTCACTCTCACTCTCTCTGCCCCCCTGCAGCACCCTGTAACCCCTCCACCCCTTCATCCCATCCCCATCTCCTGCATCCTCACATGGGGCCCCAGTGCTGGCTGCCATCCCACCCTTTGACCCCCCCCCCCATCCTACTGTCCTCCACCATCCCCCTCTTCATTTCTACCCAGGCAGAGGGTCTAGCTGCTCTGCCCTACATAGCAGCGAGCGCAGCAGGCTGGTGCTGAGAGGAACCCTCGGGTTTGCAAACTGTGTCAGGCCTCGAGACGCTTCTGTGATCAACCGCCGCATGAGGAAATAATAAAGCTCCTGCTACCAAGAGACGGATGTGATGAAAGTTGTCAATATGTGGGATCTAGGATATATGATAGCTCTTTGATGTCATCTAAACTGCGGCTGTTTGTGTCACAAAATAAAGGTCAAAAGGGCCAAGGGCAGAAAGTGCAACAACCTTTGACATTCGAGTGGAACACACACGAACTGAGTCACTCACTGAGTTTACATGATGTAAGACAAAACAAAATATTTTGTTAATCTGACTAAAACCAGACTTTTACAATAGACGCATACATGTTTGTCCCACTGAAACTGACTACCACATCCAGATAATGCAAGTGGGAGTCAAACTACTTGTATGTTTACATCTAATCGGACCAAAACTAGGTGCTCATGACATCTCCCATTCTGAAGCTTCCAGAAGTGCAATTTTGGTTGACACCACGTTGGACATGTTTTGCCACCGAAAGTTCAGAGGTGTCGCCTGTAACCAGGCTCCTATTGGAGGATACTAGCTGTCAATCACGCTGGTGTTCACTCCCATGTGCTTTACTTTATCATCTCTATCGTCACAAGACTGACATTATGGTCTAATAAAGGGGACCATAAACTAGTGATAGAGACCATTAACTTTTCAGGAAAATGTTTGCTTACATTATGAATCAAGTGGGAAGTACAAGCTCATTTTCCCCTCAACTTACAATGAAATATTCAAGGTCTGTGGATGGAAGGATTGGCACTCGGCATGATAAAACTAGCAGTTGGCTAATCCAACCAACTAATACTAAGCTGAAAGGGGACATATGTCCATCTAGTGTATTGCCACCTAGAGGTGGACACATTTCATCAACAAATCAATTCCCCAATAATGCCTCAAGGACAAGGACAGTAATCAGATTAAGCGGTGTAGACTTACTCTGTATGGAAACGTACTAACCTTCACCCACTCCTGGACCTGGAGAGATTTCTGTTAGAAAAACTTGATTCTGTTCTTTATTACACCTAAATAGAAACCAAAACAAATTGGGACTCCAATATGCTGGAGAGAATATGGGGAAGTCAAGCCATGCTCATATTTTCTGGACCACCATTTCAGTCCTTTTGGAAGATCATATCAAAAACACTGCATCTTAATATCGGGACGACCTTCACATCCCCGAACCTTGGACATAGCTCAAAAGGACAACACAAAAATGTCACTCAGCTCCTACAGATCTTACTGGCAGCAAGGAAAAAAAAGCCATCACCAAACACTGGTTCCAGAAGAAGTGCTCCACTGCTGGCATCGTTGTTGATATTGTTAATTATCTACAGCTTTTAGAACAGATGACCCACTCGTTACGCCTCCAGACGAAAAAGTAATGGGAGCGCAATTATTTAGCCAATAAATCACACCTAATAATAATGGCATGTGCAATGTGATATCATTTAACATAAAGACTTCAGGATTGATCACTTTGTGTCATTTTTTTTTTTACTTTCGCTGTTTATTAAAGCATATTCATGAATAAAAAAGTATAATGCACTGAAACACATCCATGACAGAGTCTGAAGGAAACTTGCAAAACAGAGTTTTGGTTGAAAAAAAAAAAAAAAAAAAAAAAAGGGAATGGTTTAAATTAGCAGTGCTCATGGGGTAAAAAGTGTCTGTCTGTGTTGGCTCAAAAGTGTACCACGGCCTTAATAAAATTCTGAATCATTTCCTCTAGTGGCACAAACAGGTTTTAATTACAAACTCTCATCCTTTGGGATACGTCCCACATATCTTTGATGAGTCAATCACTCAAATTATGTGGTGATTAGAAAACCAAGGGACATTTGTGTTACTCTGAGAGCTCCAAGAAATTTTCCAAATGTACAAGCAAAAATATGTTGAAATATATCTATATATCGCCAAAAGAAAAGCACATGTGAGCACATTACGGTTTCTGGACAACTGTATCATAGTGTTTTTGTTTTTTTTCCCACACACACACACACACATACAAACCAAGTGAGTAAACACAGTCCTTTTCACATGCAGCACAAACAACATGGAATCATGATGTCACAGCAGCTCTGCAGAGCAGCAGAGGGATACTTCCAACCAGAACAAGAGAGAGAAAGTGCAACTTCAGAACAAAACACAGCAGAAGAAGGACACAAAGTACAGGAACAAACAGACTGGTCAATGAGGGAGAGAGGGAGGGAGCAACTATCCTACCATCCACCATGACCTGGCAGAGAGGTCATAACACAGCTGCCACCTGTGCCCGGGGTCACTCTGCTTCTCCCACGCCATTCCACACACTGCCACGCTGCCACTTCCACGCCAGTATCCTCCTCCTGGGACTGCTGATAAATATATAATTATATAAATGACAGTCAGTGAGGGGAGAAAACTTGGTCAGAGTCACAAAATCAGGAGCTGTCTGATGCTACAGCATGAGTGATAGAGATGGTGTGTGTATGTACTGTTTGTATGCTCTGAGTGTGTGTGTGTGTGTGTGTGTGTAAGGAGAAGGGACACAGACACAGAAATGCCACAGAGCCCTCTCCAAGCAGCTGTGCCTCTTGCTTCACCAGTCCAACAGGCTACCGTTGCCATGTACGGACTCACTGAGCCATCAGTTCTGCACCAAGAACACACACACACACACACACAGGCACGTCAGTGCGAGACGGTGTCTTGCTCTGTCATGACTAACTGTATACGACTAACATTTTTCACAAGTCACATTGTCAGTCAAAAACAATGCTTTGGACCTGCTGTGCACTGCACTGATATACATGTTCCAAGAGGCCCTGGGCCAAGCTTAGATGTGTGAGCCAGGCTACTGAAGGGGTTCCACAGGACACTCAACATGGCAGGTCACAAAAACTGAAAACAACACTAGTTATGTGTAGCCTCCCCTCAACACACACACACACACACACACACACACACACACACACACACACACACACACACACACACACTC
>JAFBJR010000059.1:740949-771505 GCA_016785285.1 Brachirus orientalis
ACACACACACACACACACACACACACACACACACACACACACACACACACACTCCTTTTATCTGCTTCTTTGTTTATTAACATCAGTTCATTAACTCTCTCTCACAAACCTCAATAAAACACCAATGGACTTTGAGAACTCCAAACTCAATACACAGCTCATTGAGATTTACTTTTTCATAAAAAAAAAAAAGTCTATTTCAGAGTCAGTAGTTTTCATCAATAATGAATACAGTTTCACCACGCTGCACTTGGTTTAAAGCTCTAGGGCTCTAATTTCGTAGACCAGACCAGGCGCAGCGCAATTAAAGGTGAGGAGAGGAGCGCATTTGATTGGTGAAGACTGTGTTAAACCCAGTCACGCCTTCTCTCCCTCTCTTTGCTACTTACTGATAGGTGAGATGGAGGCGGGACAGAGGAGTACTTGCGCCTGGCTGCGCACCCTGCGCTGTGCACAAAACTTGCAAAATGCGCCTGGACACACCTGGACACACCTGGACACACCTGGACACACCTGGCCTGGTCTACGAAATTAGAGCTCAACCAGGTTGGAGCTGGCAAAAATTGTCATTTTGGCACGAAATTGTCACTGCGCCAAGCTGAATCTGTCCCCTTTTGCTCAGCCACACTCATCTCTGCCTGCCTCGGTCTACCAAATTGCCAAATTCGGTGCGCATGGTGTTGCGCTGGACGAAATGACCACTGCGCGGGCTGTGCCACCTTGCCCTGGGTCGAGCTTGTGAGATACGTGACGAATTATGACATATGTAGAACCCAACACAACAGACCACAATGGCTGGCTGTTGTTTGCTGGAATCTTATTTTTTTTCTTCTTCTTAGTGGTAGAGTGCTCTTTAAATCATCAACTTCCATGGGATATTTATGTTTCCATTTTTGTGTTGCCCAGTCAGCTGAATGTTGTGGGTGGAGCCATTTTACTCTGGCACCCCATGGAAAGGATGCCCAAAAATGGATGGATATTTTGGTACTATTAATAATAAAAAAAAAGTACATACCGTACTGTACCAAACCGGTCCACTCTATGGAGCTGATGGAATTAGGTGCCGTTCATATTCAGTGCCTTATGCATGTACAAATACATTATTTTCTCTGTAGCTCACTGACACTAACACTAGAGTGACAAACATGACATTCTTGTTTTTCTGAGTGTGTCCGCATCACACCGCGATAAAAACTTTTTTAAATGCAGCGAGGTCTTTGCAATTGCCATTTGATACTTGAACCAAAGAAGTAGGTCAAACTGGTCTTTCACTGGGAACTTTCATCATCCAGATGAAGCACTGTATCCACTAGATACACCATTTTTAACACACGCATCAATCAAACAAAGCTGCCGTGAGGGAAAATGTGGTGCTGATAATTCACTGTCTTTTCTTAGTTTGTTGTGTTAATTAATTCAGTGAGGCTAGTCATCTCTGTTCCCAGGTTGTGGTTGCCTAGTAACGACAGACTTAACAGGACCACGACCAGCGTCTCAGTTAAATACATTTCTGTCTTCTCATGCGTTTTTAGGGGCTGCATGTGAGCGGCCCCTTAATCAGCACTGAGTGAACTTATCCAACAATGGCTTGACTCTAAGAGACAAGTCCAAACACAATTTTAACAGTGTGTCCACATGTCAACACTACATATAAATAAATACAGCAGATGTTTTAAACACAGCGGCATGTGAAAATATACAAGACATACATGCAAATAAAAGTATAACTCAGTCAGTCAATAATGCAACCCAGTCACCGCCATTTAATATCACTGCAAACCACAGAGCTCATGTTTCAAATGACAATATTTAACCACGTCTACAGTGTAACAACAGATTTTAACCACTTTTTGGCTGAAATGACAATAATGATAGTGATTAACAGGTTATGCGTGTGATTAGGTTCTTTAAGGCACAAAAAAAAGCACCTTTAGGGCAAAAAAAAAAAAAAAAAGTTTCTCTTTTTCTCATAACATCCTTAAAAACAAACCTCAGAGTTAAAACACAACAGGACGTCCTCATCGCACTGTAAAATACAGAAAAATATCCTCCAGTTTCTGCTGCCTCATTCCGTCTTCTGTCTGCCTATCATCCACTTTATTCTCCTTTAAAACCTACAGTGTCATTCATCCTTTTGTGCAAAGCATCACTGAAAAATAGACACCTTTGCCTTGTCAACAATCAACGTCCGTCAAATGAAGAAAACGTTATAGTGGGATGCTAGAAAGATTGGGTCAAACATGGAGATTTAAATGCTCGTTAGCTATGACATAGGCTGGTACTGTATAACAGTTGGTAAATCATTATCATTCGTTTTTCTGAAATGAATATAACTAAATGTATCATATGTAAAGGTAACACATTAACCCCATCCTATTGATCATCTATAAGCAGTAAATGTATAACAAAAGGTTTATAGCATAATGTAATGTAGCTGAAATAAGTTTTTAAGTCACCCCTTTGTTTTTCCTGCATCATTGCACACCATGTGTGTATTGCACTAGCTAATGTTTTGTTGTAGGTCGATGAGAAAAGACAAGTCAAGTGCCTGAATACAGTGTGGACTGTTGCTGGGTAAAAGGAAAAAAAGAAATAGAAAGAAAGAAAACTCCTCCACCAAACAGTTTACTGTTGCACGTTCACATCAGGACGTATCTCCTCCTCCGCTCACTGTGTACATGTGAACCAGAGTGGGATCTGTTGCTGATGAACAAGAGTAAACACGAGTGAAAGTCACTTTCTTCTGTGGCGTAAACAGTTAGTCATTCTCACATGAGGACAGCATTACTGTGGACTTTATTTAGTCACGCCTATTATGGAGAATAAAAAGAAATGTCTGAGAGTAAAATTGGGTTTGTCCCTTTGTTTGAGTTCTGTTCTCAATCCAATGGAACGGCGGGTTTTATCTGATGCATTGTATCCACTGGATCAATCCGCTGCTGCCAACATGTGAGGCTGTCTCTCTGCTTTTCCTGTCTCACTGTGCACTGGGTCTCTACTTGGGTGCTGCAAAAAAAAAAAGAATAAAAAGAGAGGCAAAAGGGGAAACTGGAGCCCAGAGATTATCCCCCCCCCAGCGCCCCCCCCCCCCCCCCCCCCCCCCCCCCCCCCAAAAAAAAAAAAAGGTTTCTTACTTTAGTCCATAATACATTTTGTCAGAATATTGATTTTACCAATGTTACTTTTACTAATATACTTTTATTCATACAATGTATACTCTTTGTTTATTGTTTTGTGTGACGTGTCTTTTATCTCATGCCAGAAAGAGGATTTTTCCATTTCTATACAAGTTTTAGTGGACAATAAAGTAATCTGAATCTGAATCTAATTCACTAATCAGCTAGGAGCAGCATAGTGCCAATCGAGCTGCAATTCTGTTCAAACTTGACTCAAGCTCTAGAGAATACTAGTCAAGCCCGACCCGAATGTGTCAGGCTTTTTTTTCCCCAGTGCAGTTAATGTACGCTGCCCTGGGTTTACGTTCCCGTCTCCTGTTACCATGGTTACCATTTCCCTGTGTAAATGACCGTCAATATGCACAAAGATCCAATCCAACTTTAATATACAAGATATTAAATATATAAATTGGGACACACGTTCTCAGGCAGACCCAGCCAACATGACCTTAACCCAACTACAGTTTCAAAATATTTAAACTAACCCAGTCCACCTGGCTCGGTTTGTTTATCCAGGATCTAATGCAGTGTTTCCCAAACTTTTAAAATGAAGACACACTTTTTTAATGACGATAAACCACTGTGACCCATTTCATAATAGAAATTTGTACGTCTGAACTATTTCTTTTACACCTAAGAGATACACGTTTGCTAAATAAATCAGCACTTCATTTTATGCACGTTCTTTAAAACATATAGGCATAAATGTTACAACTGTGGTGTTTTAAACATAAATCTATGAAGCTAAACATAAAAATATCCATATACTGTAATTATTTCTGTGTAACTCACTATAGCAGTATTTAAACCTCATGTCACCCATGCTGCACACAGGAAGTGCATTCGGAGTTAACAAATATTACAACGTGTCCACTCACAAAGACCAAAAAGAGGCTAAATTAATAACTTCATCAACAAAAATTGCCAAAAGTAAAGCACCGCAGCTTTAAGTAAATTTACATAGAAATAGTTGGAAACTTTTTAGCATGGAAACATACAAACCATGAGACAAAATCAAAAACATAAAATAAAATGACACAAAAAAGCAGAAAAGTAAAAAAAAAAAAAAAAAAAAAATAGTCTCCAAGCTCCACAGCTTCAACTAAAGTCTTTTAACGGGCAGAGGCACCATGATAATAATTCTTAAGTAAATTTACATAGAAATAGTTGGAAACTTTTAAGCATGGAAACATACAAACCATGAGACAAAATCAAAAACATAAAATAAAATGACACAAAAAAGCAGAAAAGTAAAAAAAAAAAAAAAAAAAAAAAAAAAAAGCTAGACTTGGTTTTGATGTGTAGGTGCCTCAGGTCCCTTTTTGCCTGGGGCCCCCAAAGTCCCTAGAAATGCCCCTGGGACCTGTGTGTGTATGAGTTCATTACCAGGCCGTGACAGCTTGTGAAGGAGAAAGTCATCATTAATGTTGCATGTATTCCCAAGTGGTAATTCCATGTGTTTAACACACGTAGTGGATGATTGTGCAAGGAGAGTGGAGTGGGAAAAGTTGGGGAGGTGTGAGATGAGTGGCAATTACAGGACCAGTTAGGCTGTGATAGCCTGCTCGAAGGCCACACTTGGCATAGATCTTTGTTTTAAGGGAATTTAACCCCCATCCGTCTATGCCCTCCTCCTCCTCCATCCATACATCCATCGCTTGCTTTCAGCCATGATTCGGCCCTGTTTTAATCTCACCAGCGGCCTCAGTGGAGCTTGAAAGAGCAGGGACTGGGCTCACTGCCTACATGACCCCCAGTTATATTGAATGAAATGAATAGAGAAACCTCCCTTTCTCACACACACACACACACACTCATAGGCAGTTTACGCATACAGGAGTTTAGACATACAGCCCGTCAACTCTCAGCTCTTCCACCTGACACATTTCTGTCAACAGAGTGAGACTTCTCTCTCCTCTCCTCTCCTCTCCTCTCCTCTCCTCTCCTCTCCTCTCCTCTCCTCTCCTCTCCTCAGAGCCCTGTTATCCACTTCCCTGTCTCTCCTCCTCTGCAGAAAGGCGGCTGTTATGTAACTACACCAGATTCCACGTGCCTCCCGCACACTCACACACTACAGGTCAAGAGCTCACACACTGAATAGCCGCAGATCATTTCCAGTGAAGAGAAGAGTGTTGGAAAAGTTATAAAGGAAGTGCAATAAGTTACTTATTAGCTATTACGACCTACTACTTGCTTACGAGAGTGAACCATTATATTACATTATATTACTATATCACTTTTGTGAATGCAGTCAAAAAAAAACGATGTGCAAAAAATGTCCTTTTGCACGTCTATCCACTCTATCAAAACTAAAATTTGCAGTCAAGTTGCAGAACTGTAAACACGGCATCCTCTCAAAGCAAGAAATCAGTCTCTCCTAACTTTTGCTGTTCTCTCTGCCCATTCTCTATGGCAACAGAAGGGAATATTAATGATTCTACAACATATAAAAGATGAAACAGTAAAAATGATAACATACTTTTCACATTTCACACAGTAAACATTGTACTTTGTAATGTAGTAGCCTCCAAATGACAAAACAAACAAACTGTGATTTTAGTAACTCAGTGTTACTTTGCTTAGTAATTATGATAGTATTATTGCTTTAATGGGGAAAAAACATTTGAACATATTAAAGCAAGATATATCTTAATTTTTTATTTTCTTTGATTTTGTAGTTGAAGATTGCACATTCAGTGCACAGTTGTTCCCAGCCATTATATAAAAATAGGCATAAAATAGGCATAGGACTTACATTAGTTGTTACTGGGGAAAGCAATCATATTTCAGCAACATATTACTGAGTACAGACTGTTGATAAGCCAGTGTGGCTGCGTATTCACCACCCTCACCTACAGTAAATGTGCAGTCAACCTTCATGCAATAAAGCTTCCACTTTTTTTCACTTCGGCCTGAACAGACCTCAGCTCTCCTCAGCTTGAGTTCTCTCAGAGTCAGAGCGCACGGTGGAGTTCTCATCGTGCATCATTTTTCCACTCGAGGCTAAATTTATGCTTGAGAGACAGGATACACTAAAACTCAGAAGTTTACCCTCTCCCCCGCGCTCCCGCCGTAATTTGTCTTCCCACTGGTTTCACTTATTAAGTTTCAAAAGGTTTCTGGGCAACGTGGTTTGAGAAAGAAGGGGGGGGGGGAAAGGGAACCATGGCATTTTTTTGGCACACCACTCTGCCTGGTTTGCCCAGACCGAGGAGGTTACCATGGCATCAGTAGGCACCTCATAAAGCAGACCATTGTTGGTCTGGTGCGCTGTGTGTGTGTGTGTGTTTGTTTGTTTTTTAGTAGACATGGGGTCCCATAACTGGTGCCCACTATACTCGCAGGATCCTACAGCAGTGTGGGTGAGACAAAAGCGCTGCACCCCAAAAGTTTCAAGGAAAGTGTAAGGTTTTAGGTTGTAAGGTTAGTTGCGGCTTAGGGTTCAGTTGTGATGGTTGAGGCGAGGTTATCAGAATCCCTGCCCGTGGATGTGGCCAGTCATTTGGTGTCAGATTTTGTGTCAATTTGGTTACACAATTGAATGTGTGACCCAAAAAAAAGGAGCTTGGGAGAAAGAGGATTACGTAAAATCAGGGAAGACACTTGGCAAGAAACACTGGAAGGGTTAAAATGCTGTTGAGTTAATACTAGTCTCTAGTTAATTCACTTTAAATTAATCCATAGATAAGATTCGGCCAAATTGCATCGAATCTTTACCTCCCTTTCACCCTTATGTAGCAGATGTAAGAGCACAGAGGTGACCCTGCCTCAACACTTTTGGGCCCGTTCAAATCTGCATTTTGGTCCTCATTTTGTTTGGTTACTCAGCTGCTGAACAGAATTTTTGGAACGTCAGTGGCCGAAAGATGCATCCTGAAACTATGGAAGTCAAATCTTGGATGAGCGGAGACTAAAACATGAACTGTCAATGTGAGGACATTTTTGATATATGGAATCTTGTTGTACAAGACACCAACTCGTTCTAGGATTTTCTCTCGACTCCTAATAGTGTGTAACTGTGTAAAATGATTGTAAAACATTGTCTCTAAAATAACCTGATGAGAGCCTTTGTCTGTTTAATTTTAAAATTTAAAATTTATTTTATGGTCTTTCTCTTTCTTTTTCCTCCTTTTTGATGGTTTGTCAATCTGTCTTTCTGAAAATGTTCATAAAAATAATGCTAACAAAAAGAAGAAAAAATGGATAAGTTATATAGCATGACAGTTAAATCTTGCATGGGGCCATCTGTGTAAATCTCTTCTTAAAAAAAAAATCAGATTTCTTGGCAAACGGCTTTATTCTGATCATTTTTCAACCTGTGTATTCATCCCAGCCACTCATTTAGTGTGCCCATTGCAAATAAAGCGAAAGAGCCCATTACTGTCCGTCACGTCATAATTTATTATCCTCAAACATAAAAGAAACACCTTGCCAGAACTTCAAAAGTCCAGAATGATCTACAGTTTTCCTTTCTGTGCAGTGGTGTGTGCAGATTTTCACTGAAGCTATAGAAAATTGCTGTAAAACATGCAGTGCATGCTCAGAGAACGGCCACCGTTATTAGGAAACGAGCCCACAATCTAAAATAACCCGAGGGGGGAAAACAGAAACATTTTATTTTCTTGTCTTTTCTACTCAGACCCATTAATGGGGAGAGGGTAGGCTATAATACACGTTTGTTTGTAGTTGTTTCAGTTCCAGATTGCCCCAAACACTGAAGTTACTATGTGTGAAAATCTGGACACAATTTGTGGTTCCCTTAGAAAAATAAAAAATAAAAAGAAGAAGTGAAAGGAGGGAAGGAAAGGAGCTATTTTCAGTTTATAAAAGTTTTGGTGGGAGTTAAAAGGCATGGGTGACAACAACCTTTGACAGGTGTACACTCTCTGGCTCAGTGGAACCTTTGTTTTGGAGTCAAGAGCTGAATGTGCATTGAGTTGTGAGCTGCAGATTAAGTATGGTATTAGGACAAGACTGCCAGAAGCGAGGTGCAGCGCACTCTGCTGGTGTGTTGGAAGAACTACATACACCGATGCACGTGCAGCTCAGAGCAGTTTTGGAGGAAAAAAACTGGTCTAAACAGTGTGTGCTTGACTAAAGTCTAACTAATGCATGACTCATTGTGTCTGGGTTAAATTAAATTAGAGCAGGATTGTTTCCTGGACTCGTGACAACAAACATTAAGAGATAATTAAAGTGTCACTAAAGCCAGTTCACAGTTACTTCATATATTCATTTCTATTCCAAAACACACACGGCACACCAACTCTGATATCACATGCTCTTCTGTATCCTCATAAATCGTTCATTACCATTATTAATGTCATTTAATGTGTGTGTTAATTGATGTAATTCCATGATCTGTTGTCCACATGGACCCCAAACTGACAGTTTTAAGAAGGGGCTGGAAACATTTCTCTTAAGGAAACCAAGTATGGCTTTTAATTAACCCCAGTGGTTTTTGCTCTTTCTTTTATGATGTTTTTATGTTAGCTTTTATTGCTTTTTAAATTGATAAAATGTTGTGTATCCATGTAGCAACTATGAAATATATTTTCTAATGAAAAAAATCATGACAAAAGCTGATAATAATAATAATAATAATAATAATGATAATGATTAATCCCACTATACAACAATATACGACATTTCTAAATCACATTTTACCTTCTAGCTTGGAAAAGTGACACAAACCAGACTTTTTTTTTCACAGCAGCCATTTTGGCATGTGGCACAGGTGTTTCCGATCACATGAAGCATGCCTCGACTCCCCGCATGTAAAATGAGAACATTGTGACGGAGAGCCATCAACTACCCTGAAACTGAAGAAGCTGAATGGAACGCAGCCATTGTCAATTTGATTATTTACACCTGTGCTTTTCCCATACTGTCAAAATGTCTGCCGTGGAAAAAAGAAGGAAAGGTCCATGTCTGTGAAAAAGATTTATTAGGTGGTGCGGTAACTATGAATAAATAAACAAACTAACTATAAAATAAGTGAAGCGCCTTCACATTTCTGTTCAAAACTGGTATTGTTTTCCCGTTAAAGAGATTGATCACCTTTTCTTTAAACGGATCACAGCAATTTATATTGATGTCTGTGGTAACTGTGAATTAACTGTTGACGAATCGCATGCATTTTTAATGACACAATAATTTCTCAATGGTGAGCAATTAATGGCACATCCTGCACTTAGTCATCCTCACATCGAGCATTAATTATCCATTACTTTTGCTCCTTTGTTATCAGATGTCAGCAAAGTAAAAGTAATGACACGGTGCGTGACAAGTATGAGCAACAAAATGCCTGAACAAAAGTCAGAGTAGTAATGATGCAAATGGTCCATATCAGAACCCAGGTTCTGATATGGATTAATCACCAAGTGTCTATTTTAATATGTGCACATTACAATTAAAGCATATGAATGATGCAAAACTAAATCATCAAAAACAGACAAAAAAAATTAAAATTAAGTAAATAATAATGTAATTTAAACACCAAACAAGCCTGCGGGCCAACAGTGTGACACTCCTGCATTAGAATGTTGAATGAAGTCGACATGTAAAGCAGCAAAGAAGAGAAATTAGTGTTCCAAGAGGCAACAGACACCGTCTGTGTCCATCAGTTCATGTTTGGTCACTGTTGTGAAGACACAGAACCGGTTCCAGATACTTTTGCCCAGAGCCGGCACTGTGCTTTGTCCTGATAACCTGTGTGTGGATATCAGTTGAAAGCTACTCTCTGCAATGTTTTAGACATGGTATAATGGTAACAAACTGATTTTCAGTTTGTCTGAGAAAAAAAAAAAAATAAATCCATCCTGGTCGCCACCAAAACACACAGTGTACTGTACTAATATTACTGTGGTTGGTGAGAATTACCATCACCATTACACTGTGTAATCAGTTTAAACATCATAATTATATCATGTTTTGGGGCAAAACACTGTCTATTCCAGCTTAAAGTACTTAAGTAACTGCACAAATGTACTTGACCACCGCTGTTTATTTCACTTTGTTCTTCAGAACACATGTTTGTTATCTACCACACATGCTGGAGCAGCTTCACATAACATCGCATTTGATTGGAAAACTAACAGCGATAACACTAAAATGGTAATAAATCTTACAGCATTCCTTATGAACCACACACACACACGGCTTGTTTTTATCTGTCCAAGCACAAACACTACAAATCATGTGTGCTTCTTTCTTTCTTTCTTTCTTTCTTTCTTTCTTTCTTTCTTTCTTTCTTTCTTTCTTTCTTTCTCTGTTATGCGGGTGGAGAGCCTGCAGGGAAAGCCAAGTTACTTCATCGTCCCATGGTAACACAGCAACATTTTATGTCATTCCAATAATGAACTCACTCATGGTGGATTACCTAGCGTGAGAATATTGTAAGCCTCTGTGTGAAAAACACACAAACAAACAAACAAACAACAAAAATGTTTTGCACATTATTTCAAAAGACAGTGGTGATAGAGGACAGTGAAGGTCTAGCACTGAAGTGAAGTGCTGCAATCAATTATCAAATTCAAGTTAAGAAAGTGTGCAGGATTTTCTGGTTTGAAACACTGACTTTATAACGTTTGAAAATTGAGATAGCATCTCCAAACAATGATTAAAGAATGTTCCCAGTGGCTCTAATGGTCGCACACAAAAATTGTGCAAATGCTTGAAGGTGGATGAGGCTGACAATTGGTGCTGACAGTGACAGTGACAGTGACAGTGTCTGCCACTGATGAGTGCACTTTTGTCCAACAAAAACTTCACTAATGGGAAGAACAGACCTTTGTTTTGTTTGGGCCTTATACTGAAATACATAAACGGGATTTGATTGGCTGTGTCCACTAATAACCAGTTTGTGCTGCTGCACTTACATTGTTTGTGCTACTTTAGAGCTTGATGGTAGATGGGGCCTGATGATCGGTGCTGGAGGTAGCTACTGGGGGTGAGCAGAGCAGTGTAAATTAGGGCTACCTATGTAGCAGGAGTTGCTATGATCTATGAACTATGCAGGATTTTCACTCTAATTTAACAGCTTCAGAGTCATTGTGATGGTTAAATGCCGTGTTATAGGGAGATCGGGGGCAGTCTCCACTTCCCCTACTGTCTGTTTGCAGAAAATCAGCCTTGCAAGATCAGGGCCGCCGACCCAGAGTCCTCAGAGTCAGGAGGGTTTGCGAAGTCCCGGGTCTCTCGAAAAACACATATTGCTTAACAGCACTACACACACACACACACACACACACACACACACTAAGATGTTTATGTAAAAATATGGTCGTAAAAATATGTGCTCTGAAACTGTAGTGGTTCACCCCACAGAAAGAAAAAGGCCAAAAAGTGTCCGGACACTTTAAGTGATGGTGAGCCCATTGTTGTGACTTGACTGTTTAACTGAACACATAAATATGAATTGTTTGGCTACTTGGTAGATTTGCACAACATGAAAATGTTATATTTCTTAACTTGTGATGGACGCAATGTGAAGCACTGGACCTCCAGTGGAGTTCGGCAGCGCCTGGCACCGCTCCATTCAAAGTGAATGGGATGCATTTCAGTTGACGACTCCACCGAATGTGTGAATCAGCTGTAACTTGTATACGCAGCCACCTGGAACAGACTGTCTTAGGTGCCAAATACATGCCCTGTCTGGCCTGGGCCAGCCAGACTGCTCTGAGTGTCTGCATACGTGTGTGTGTGCGCTGCTTGTTTGATCCTCTGCTGTTGTGCAGCATGTGGCTCACAGATTAATGCTTTAAATGAGACTCTCTCCTGCTCTGAATGCCCCCTCTGTTTGCTTACAAGGCCCGGGTGAGACAGAGTGGAAGGATTTGAGAGGGTTTTTGTATCTCCCTCCTGTTGGAGGGGGGCATCCCATTATGCCCGAGAAGCTAAAGGGAGGGATTGGTCACAAAGGGTTAAAACCTACGAGTGCCTTTTTCTGGCATAATATGCAGAATTTGCTTCCTTTTTTTTTTTTTTTTTTCAAAGACATGTGGAAAACAGCTCCAAACAGATTTTTAGTTTCAGACAGGTGCCAGCACTGCCATCTGTTTTCAGTTTCACCTCCCTCTCTGTCTGCATGCTCTCTCAGCTGATCCCCTCCTCTCTCTACACTCCTGATTCATCCATCGCTCGCTCTCTCTTTTTCCACGACTCCACCAATCAGATTTGTCTGACACCCTCCCCATCATGTGCTGGCAGTCACGCTTTATACCTGGAAGAAATCTAAAGTGGAGGGAAACCAAATCAAAAGGAAATGTATTAACTTCATGTATGACATCTTTGGAAAATACTGGGTTCTGAAAGTGCGAGGACACACACACACATCCACACACACAAGGATGTATCTGGGACTGTGTGAAATATTATTAAAGGGGTGATATTAAGAGATGATATATACAATACTGTGCATAAGTCTTAGGCCACCATCAGATTTGTTGTTTTAGCAATTCTATAATGACCATACTGTACAATTATTTCTCAATCACTTTATTGGAACATATCCTGAAAATATGGAGAAACACATATGCAGTTTGAAAATAACATCTTTTTTCAAAAACAACAAAAATGCTTCTATAATATCAAATATTCAGTGTGACCTACATTTCCACTTGAACAATAACACAACCATGGCTCTTTAAAACCTGGAATGGAACACTAATGTTATCGGTCAAACCTGTGTTTCTCCTACTATTTCATGCCAACAAATAGCTGCTGTGAAAAAGGTCTGTTATACCTGGTTTACTCGAGACATGTTGGAGCATTACATACACATGTTGCACAAGTTCAACTCACTGACAGGTTGATCATATAGTATAAGACTGACTTTTAGTCACATCTTTTCTATCTGAACGCCAAATGATCACAAAACTGACAAAAAAACAACAAAGCTGGTGGTGGCTTAAGACTTATACACAGTATATACACGAAAATAAAAACAAGGTAGCCACCGCATGTTATTTTATATTATTTGTTTTCTGTGTGGTGCATTTGCACGACACAGTGTGTGTTATGTTGGAATTAATAAAGCATATACATTTTTTCATGACAAAGTAGCCCCACTTCAATAAAATAAAGCAGCTGGCTGCACACTTGGTCTATTTTGTTCAGTGTCCTCGAGGTTTTGACAAACACAGTTACAGTTAAAATGCAATGAATGAAAACAGCCCAAAGTAACACTCGACTTCACTGTTCTCAAAGTAAACTGAGTAAATTCCATTATGAGTATCTGGATTATGTTATGAATGTTAAAGAGTCACATTCATGTTACTGAGTTTTTGCTCTGTTTGAACAGCACAAAATGTAATTTCTTTCTTTTTAAATTCGCTCGGTCCTTATGTGAGTGAAATGCGACGTGAGTAATTCACTGTACTTTTTTGGGATTTAATTTTAATTACATCTGCCTTCGATGGACTAGTACACTTTATTTTAGGACATTATTTTAATTATGAGTACACGTGGTTCCGTTTTTTTTTTGTCTACAATGTCCTTTGATACACTAGTTCTTTAAATTGGCATTACTAATTTTTATAGCTCATATCAAGGCTGCAACTAAAATTTATTTCAAATATTTTCCTGATGAATCAATCAGTGGTTTGGTCCGTAAATGTCAGAAAATGTTTTTACATTTTCACATTTAAAATTAAATGTGAAAATTATTCACATTTAAGAAGCTGAAAAATCAGAGAGCTTGTTTTAATAATTAAAAAAAAAACAAAAAACGCACAAACCGATTAGTTGATGAATAGTTGACGATTAATTTGTAACGAACTAATAAAGATTTTTGAATAATCAGTTCATGCCTACCACGTATTATAAACTGAAAAATGAGTTTGTCAATTTCTTTCCTTTTAACATAATCTTACTCGGTTGTCAATTTGTCTTAAGTGTTTCTTATGAGGTTCTTAAAACCATTTTACTGCAAATGGCAAATAAACCAATTCTGATACACACACACATAAGTGACATCAGTCATCCTTTCCCTTATTAATTCCCTTATCTATTTATTTTTTTTGATTTAAAACACATTTTCTTTTTCCCTTAAGATTTGTATGTATTTAATGTTCAACAATGCTGAACTGCTACTCTCTTATGTCGTTCTCCTTTGATTTAATAAATAATTAAACTGGTGTTTTTTTGTAAATTTGTGATGGAAACAACAAATTTAGGTTTAAAATAGGGTTTAAAATAACTTTCAGTAACACACACACTGTTCCAAACACACCTCAGCTAAAAATGTGTGAAAAACGCTGCAAGATTAATGTCCCTGCAGAGGAGAAGGGAAGTGATTCGTGGGCCCACTAATGTCGAGGTAAGATTCTGATTCTGGGCCTTTTACATGTCATTCTGCACACAGGCCAGCTGCGCACACACACACACACACACACACCACAATAATGGCACGGATCCTCATACCTTCACTGTACTTCAAGTGTGTCAGGAAACGAAGACCAAAAAAAAAAAAAGAGTTGTGGAAACCTCCTTCACATGAATACTTTGTTCCTCAGTACAGACCTGCTCCTGCATGAAATGTGCTGTAAGCATGTTGGTTAAACCCATGTGTGCAACACTCCCCTGTGTATTCCCAAACCTTAATAAGTGGAAGAAAAGTGGGAAAGTGAATTTAATTTTAGCGCATGCATGTTGCTTTTCTGGAAAAGATGCAGCTCCTTGTGCAAAATATCGACTGCACCGGCCAAGTGGATGACTTATGAAAATACATAAAAGTGAAAACAGATTGTTGGCTCCTCTGTCTGCAGTGTCCCCACGAGAAAAAGGGGCCAAGCCTCATTTAAAGAGCGGCGCCTGAGCCGTGTCACTTGGTTCAGAGATGTGAGGCCTTAACCTGGTGGTTTCTTCCCGGAACGAGGCAGTTGCTAATGAGCCCGTCAGGACAAAGGTGAGCTCTAAATGAGCGGAAAGAAAAGTAAACAAGCCAGGTGGCAAACTGCAAATCAAGCGAACATCAAGTAGCCTATATGGAGATTCTGTCCACGGCTCCAAACTTGCTCACAGGAAGACCAGTGAGTGTTGGTGTTGTAAAGAGTTGTTGAGGCCAGAGTTTTTGTTTTTTGAGACTCTTATAGGGTGCAGGTGCTCTTTTCAAAGGCAGTCCACTCTGCCGGGGGCTTCTTGGCCGCTGTTGAATGTTGGCCTCCCAGGGTGTTTGTTTGGGTTCTCTTTTGTATGCTTAGTGCCTATGTCTGCTTGATAGCTACTCTTCTTTTCTCCTGTTATTTAAGTGCACATTTTTTTAGAGAACAGCTCTAGGGTTTTCCAAAACTTATAGCTTGCTAACAAAGAGTTCAGCTCAGTTTTTCCATTCACAAAACGGAAAAGAAAGGCAAAGCAAAAGTAGACACAAACATACGTTCTCAGGCCTTTTATAGTCATGTAATGGTTCAGGAAGGAAATTACTGCATACAGTTAATCTTTATAAATCTATATGTTAGTGAGATCATAGCTTATTTTCCTCTGCGACCTTGTGAGTTAGGAACGTAATTAAAAACATCTTTTCCGTTTCACACTAAATTCAAATCATGTGTGTGATTTTGGCCGGCAAACTCTCATCTTGCGTGTGTGTGTGTGCGAATTCATCAGCATGTCAGACAGAGCCACGTTGTGCCAGGCGGCCCGGCAGCGGCGCTGCCACTCTGTGTGGTCAGGACACAGTGTGTCCTCTCAGCTGCTGCTTCAAATTCACAACTAACGTGACAGCAGCATCCTCGCTCATTCACTGCAGCAGATGGCGGCGGGCTGGATGCTGCTCACGTGCACGCGCTTTTGCCCCATTTCTTTTTTGGAGAGGCAGCTGTGGGAGGCAAAGCATTTGCCCACTGCTGCGTCTGTCCAGCTTCATGTTCAGGCCACAAAGAGGACGACAATTGAAATAAAAATCGGAGAATCTCGCAAAAAAAAAGAGAGGATGCTCTCAGCCAAGGCCTGCGAATAATCTTGCATATCACTTTATATCACCAAGGCTAGGGCCAGTTTCATTGGAGAGTAATCCTTGAGATTATATCCCTGCATGGTGGACAATGAGCATATTGTTGTGATCTTGTTTCCATCTAATCCAGCTCAACACCATATGCAATAGACAGCAACGCTCTCTGGAGAGCTGCAGCAGTGAATAACACACTGTCCAATTTTAGCAGAGCAATCCATCTGTCGCTGTGTGTCTGAAAATATCTCCACTTGACTCAGAACAGGGAGTGTTCTCTAGAAACAGAGGCAAAAGAGCTTCAGAGTTAGCTCTTTATCACTTCTGTTCATTATTTGTTACTCAGGATGATGCAAAATGCTGCAGCAAATTTTGCACCAAGCAGGACCGCAGCATGGAACGGACATTCAAGCCTCCTGGAGTGTAACATACGAACATGATTGCAGTTTTTACTCATAACCTCCAGTGCTTGGAGCGTGGATAGATTAAAAATGAGGATGGGGTGAAGCCATCTGTTTTGCAGTAATATCAGAGAGACAGAGAAAGAAATCTGGAGGAGCCGAGGCTCATAAAGAAAAAGGCAGACTCAGGCCAAATTGTCAGTCAGTCAGTAGATGAGATGTCATGCTAGCCAGACATGCTAGACAGGCGGGCGGCGTTGCCCGAGGAGGAATCCTACTATTTAATGTTCCTCTGCAACCCAGCTGATTCACCACTACACATTTTAGTCTAATAGGTTTTGTTCTGATGAATCACTCCAGGTTTCCTTAATGGGAAAGCCAAGCACACTGCTCTAACATTGGGTGACAAGGGCACCTTGGGTTTGCAGATGTTCATGCAGATGACAGATGGCACTGGCGCAGCTAAGGGAGCAACGGGAACGATGTCTGCGCCAGGCTGGTGCCACATGTACCAGCCCTCCCTCTTAAACTTCCCCTCTGTACTGCAGAGTCCCCCAATCCCAAAAATCCCCCAAATGAGGGGGAGGAACATCTACCTGAATGACAATGTGACTCAGCACCCTGCAGTTAGAGCTCAAGCCACAGTCAAGCTCGTATGTACAACATATAATGTGTGTCCCATGCGCACAGGTTAGATCAGGTAGCAGCTTGGTTGTTGCATCATTCAGTCACTCCACTTTTTACATGGAGAGGAGAAGAATATCGACAGCATAACTTGTCTCAAAGTGCTGTTTACGGCTAACTTTTTAATGTTTTCACCTAAATGAGGACCCTGTGAAAGAATCTTAAATTTTTCCTATATGGCTTCATTCCTGATTAAAGGATTTAAAAGTCCAGTTAACATTTAGGAGGGTTTCTGGGAGATTACTATCCATGAGTATGTTTGTTTAAGAGTATAATCTCTTCAAATTAAAAATAGTTTGGTTTCCATAGCCTTAGAATAAGATTTTTATTTGTACTTTAGGCCGCCGTCTTGCACAACCATGTTTCTATAGTAGCCTGAATGGACAAACCAGGCAGAGCATGTGTTTTGCATTTTGAAGCAGAAGCTAATACATAAGCAAAGAGGAACAACATCCTTTTTGGTGTCTTAAGGCCTCCGTAGTTCTAAATTACCCGCAATAAGGTTAAGGGCCAAAACTGACAGAATATGTATTGGATTTTCATGGAATCATTTTATGGCAATTTTTGGCACAAAGGAACTGCATGTTTCCACAACATATAAACATATAAAAACATATAAAACCAAGAAAATAATAGTGTTCATCCGGTATCTGCCATGTTAAACATGCAGGGCTGCTTAAAATGACACAACACAACACCAGCTCCTGCACCTGTGTCTTTAAAGGTGTCTAATCTTCCCTCAGCCCAATGATGCTTCTTGGCATAAAGCTTAATTATGACTGTGTGCACTTAGGTGTTAAGTTGAACATGCTAATATTTTCAGCTTACTGTAATGTTAGGGCAAAAAAAAGCAAATATTAAGATGGACAATACTGGAGTTTTTCCCCAATATACTGTACTTTTTTTTCCTTGCACCCAACTGTAGAGGCCATTTAGTCTCTTTTGTAGTGAAATCAACATATTGTGCATACTCATGTCGCAGCAAATATATACATTTTCTTCATTGTGGCAATAAATAAAATTATATTTGGAATGGACAAAAGCATAGAAGTCAAGGAGGCAGCAGGAGTTTTCCAGTATCCGAGGATACATTTTAAAGCCGATATCGGCAAATACTGATATAATACTGCCTATTTTTTGTTTTGCCTGTTTTTATTTAAGAGAAGAATTCTTATAGTATATACCATCGTCACCTTGCTGAGGATCACTCTTTATGAAGATATGTGTTTAACACTTTAGTAGGTTCATACTGCAGATCTAAAGCACAACAGGCTTCCCATATTAACAAACCTAATTTTGATGTGACGTTTGTTATTCAGGGTTAATTCCATCCTTAGTTTTGTCACCTTTTGGTGACTGTGGAGGGGGTTGAATGTGCCGATATATATACTCTCTTTCCCCCACAGAGGTGGAAATCTCTGGAAAATAAATGAAACTCGAGCCTTGCACATGTTTCTGTCATACTGTACCTAACCACCTTATTAGTGGTCACTATACTCCAGTGATTTGGCAGCAGGAAAGCATATTCACTGCTGCTGCGCAGTGAATTTATAGAAACCAATGACATTTAACAGTAATACAGAGTGAAAGTGAAAACAGTCATGGCTCTGCTGACCAAGTGCTAGAAGCAACATTGATACTCCAACTGTGTCTGTGGATAAAGCTCCCTGATTAGATCATTTGGTGCCAACATGCAATTGCACAAGCATTCACTGTGGCGACAATACTGCTGCATTAGTAGATTGTCGCATAATCTTTCACTTCACATTCAATTGAGGTCGATGACAAAAAAAAAAAAAGAAGAGGGATCTGATTCAAGTGTCTTTCCGTGTGGACAAATCAGGAGCCGAGGAAGACCCACAGAGCAGAGGAGCGTGGCCGTGAACAGGTACAGCTGATCGACAATTACCTCCATTCATCTTCACCAGGCCCTGCCACTGTTTTTATGAAGGTGCATCTGAGTGCAGGACCCACGTTTGATGAATCTCCCCCCTAAATTAGCAGCCACTGGTGGATCGAGAGCCTCTATCACTCTGCGTGCGCCCATTCATCATCTCATTAGGAAGGTGGGCCGCAGGGCCTGACAGCTTCCAAAGAGAAAGGAGAACTACGAGCTCCATCACATCTACATCAACATTTTATGGATGCAATCGTGATTGTTTACAAATCTGTCAAAATGGACACGTGCACATTTTTCATAAGCTGCAATCTGTTCAATTCCCAAGGCGGTGTGGTCATTTGTAGGAAAAAAAATCTTAATGTTTTAGAGGAGTTTACCATTGAGGGAATCCATCACCATTACAGGCTGGGAACAAAAGATAATGCCAAATTTTTATGTGAAAACTCAGCGTTATGTTTAAATGAATATGTGTGCGTATGTGTTTCTCTTCAGGTGTTTACATCAGCGAGACAGATAAAGATTTGTGATGCAAGATAATTTGTTCAAATGTTACAGCCATTATGTGGCAGGAAGTGCAACGGGAGATCGGGGAATCCCAGCTCGCCGTTTTTACTGCACTTTTTCGCAGCAAAGTGAGCAGAAATAAAAGCTCTCTGGTGGTTACACTGCCCACAGACACACACGCACAAACCCACTCATCCCTCCATCACCACTTAATCTGCCCAGGTAGATGAATCTCCGGGAAAAAGCCACCCCTGCCATCGAAAACCAAACACAACAGCCCAGACTGGATCTCCATGTGGTATATCAATTAATGTGAAAAAAATAAAAGTCTGCAGCTCCCCACTGAATGCTCACTATCCTCCTTTGCCCTCCACTTTCCCTCACACACATACATCAGCCCAACCACCACCACCAAACTCCACCACTCCAGCCCCCTTCATAAAACCGCTTACGCTGGCAGTTCTGAATTGGGTTAAGTCCAAGTTTAACATTAGTGGGGGTGGGGAGGGGGATTGTTGGAGTGTTTAAAAAGCAGCCTGTGGAGAACTGCAAGAGTGATCACAGCCATGACTTAAGCAAGTAAAAAAAAAAAAAAAAAAAAATACTGCAAAATCCTTATTACTTTGTTGTGAACATGATGGTCCTTCTTAAAACCACAGATTGTGAAATCAGTAATGCAACACAGACTTGTAGATTCTGTTTTTGAGGAGGAAGCTTATGTTGTCTATGGGCAATTTACATCGCTGTTGCCAAGGACAACATTAGTTACTTCAGGATTATTAATTTCTGCGTGATGTTCCTGTGGAAAGCAGTCATTTATCAGCAGCACTGCAGGGACATGTCTCACCAAATATCCCTCTTATTTTTCTTCTTTCTATCCTTCTTTCCCTTACTCTGTGGAGTATACAGCCGCGGAGAACTGCAGCACTGTCATTACCAGGAAATGGAGATATTTTGTTCTCATCTCTTGTTCTGGAGAAAAGAAATGCTGACAAATATTATTTTTGGTGCCAGATTCTGTGCAAAACGCAGTCACTGTTTGAGGCCAACAAAAGGGTGGTTCATTTAGACTCAATTTGTTATGATTTCTACTTTGTGTCAACAAATAGTAACACTGGCTTGGCAAATTTGGTGCAGAGAAAATACAAAACCCTCTGTGTGTAAGAGAGAGAGAGTGATAGAGAGAGATGGAAGGAGAGAGACAGGGAGAGAGAAAGCCCTTGATCATTTTTCCTTCGCTCGGTATAAAGTATCTTAATGTGACAACTGAGTGTGCGACGCTTATGTGGGGTTCAGAAAAAGGAACAGGTTAAACTATAGATTTCCACGTGGCATCATGTATGTGAGGCACGGCCACTGGTGACGCTGTGCTTTTTTGTATCTTTAATTGTAAGTGTAACACTGCAATTTTCCACTAAAGAATTATTATCTTTTATCTTTTAATTTCGTATTAAAAAACTGCTTCAAGTAATCTTTTTATTGATTTCACTCATACAGTGTAGACATTTTATATAAAGCTAAATCTGCAAATTTTTGCAATAATAATAATAAATGATCAACTGATTATTAAAATGGTTCCTTCTCTCTCAAACACTTTATATAATTATCATGTCAGTTCTGGATGACACGATAATGTTCTGTTTTCATTGTTGTCCTTGATTCAATAAAACAAAACAAAACAAAAAAATTGATCTACATCATCATGGTTTATTTTTTATTCTAATATATTATTCATTTCCTTTCTATAGCTGTTTAAATTTTATTCTCAGTACTTTAGGTATATTTATATTCTCCAAATGTTGCTCTTATCTCTTTCTAACATTTTACAGTATATTTAAGAGTTGTAAGCCTAAAACCATGCCGCTTTAACACAAACATTTCCCATTTGAAATTAATGAAGTGTTAAAAACAAATCAAATAAAATCTGGGATCCATAAATGTAAGTCTAAAAAAAATGAATACATTCAAATATAATATAATACATATGTAATATTTAAGGATGAGAAACTTAATGACATGAGTGACTAATAGGATTTTTCCCCAAAAAATGAAAGAAATTTTAAAATTATTAAATAAAAATATGGTAATGCAAAAAATAAAAAATAAAAACTATTCTACCTCACTGAAGATTTAACAGTCTCTTAATGTTATTTTACTATCTATGCTGTTATTGTCATTATTGCGTTGTTTCAGATGAGTAATTGCTGGACGGTAGAAATTTCCTAATTCACTGAGAGATCCTTTCTTCTTTCGCAGGAGGTTTCAAGTTTTCACATGACACTTTCATATTTGACTAGAACTTGGATGAGACGTCTCATTCACAAACGTCCTCAACAAGATTTATCCTGAGAACAGAGCGCAAACTTTCCACTGTCCGCAGATGAGTGCGAAAACAGCCACTCGGTGTCAAACTCCGCACTGAACTTTACTGTCCATCATCATTCTGACAGGTGAAGAACAGACATCCAAGTAAAGTAACAATAACATTTAGCTGGAGAAAGATATAAAAGTTTTCTAGGTTTAATATATGTCCTTCAACCACAGAATTTAATGGCTACTTCATGCAGTTCATGCAGATGATCTTCACTGAGATCCTCTGCAGGCTGTCACAATTATGAAATAATTTAAATGAACGATTTAAATGCCTTCTGTTTTATGGAACATTTATAAGGAATGGGCATGAATATTCGATTATTTGCTTCATTTCCTCCTAGTTTCTTGGTCCATCTTTATCATTTGGCCAAACTCAGATGTGTCACGCGTGATGCTCTTCTCACTCTCAAAAGTTGAGCACCTTAAGATTTATCTTCTGTTTTACAGTCGGCAGCGCTAAAGCTCCGCTCGTGCTACTAAACCACAGCAGAAGTCGTGCAGCCATGATGACATCACTGACAGAGCACCAGTCCAAAAACTATGGTGGGAAAGGAAACTGAGTGGAAGTAGTGATGGAAAACATGATGTTTCTGCTTCATCCAGCTGTTTTTACAAAGTTTTATAAAAACAGTTGTGCGGGAATAATTGCACTTAAAACAAATAATCAGAGTCACATGACTGTGTAATAATTGTGACAGGATTTGCTCTATGGACCACATCAAAATTGAAATAGTCAAGATGTTAAATATCGATTTTGCCAAGAACAGATGTAGCTTTGTATATGAGACTAACTCAGGCCAAAATGCTCATCATCTGATGAATGGACCAAAAAAGCTTTGTGTATAACTTTCATACAAGCAAATGTCTGTTACATTAAAAACATTGTCAGATGAGTTCACAAAATGCTGATTAAGTCTACCATCTCCACACAGCTCTCCCTGTGTTTCTTAGTATAGCAGAGTTCGGATCTTGGGTCACTCAGTGACGTTCCCACACTGCACACAGGAAGTGATTTATTTTATGTCAAGACAGACGGAGGCAACGGCAACATTGTGCTCGTAAAGTAAGACGACTGCGAACAGGTTGACGTATGACTGAAAACACAAAGAAGCGCCCATGGAATGTTACAGAAGGGAATTTTGCTGCTCAACAAACCCAGTCTTTCAAACACTTCTAGTGCCCGCCCACTCCTGCGCTGCTGCTGTATACATATGAAATCCTTTAGACAGGTCTGATAGTATTGCTTGACAGAGCCTGTTTTCATATAAACGACACAACATACAAATGATGTTACGTCATTTTTGTTCGTGAAGACAGAGGCAGAAAATTAACATCAAAAAAGGGGGTTACATACTGCAGCTTTAAACCTAAACACTGCAACTACTCCAGTCATTCAACACAAATGTACTCTTCTATAACAATGAAAGGAATCTGTGAACAGAGATGTTATTGCAATGGAGTCATAATGCAGGTGAGCGTGTTCCATATAACTTTCCTCAACACAAATTAACACACCACTCATCCCTCCTACTTACTCAGAAATAGACCTGTCATCTTGCCACCATCCCCTTATCGTCTAACTGCTAACAAGCCTATTTGCCTGTGACTGACGTTGATGCGATCCCTAAAGCCCCGGGCTTGGCACCAGATCGCTCCTAAGCCACATTAAGCCTCTGTCATGCCCACCCCCTCCTCCAGTCTGCATGGTGCAACCCCTGCCATGGGAACCCTAAATCTTTAATGACGATGGAGAGCTCTGTGCGCTCCCACGGCACAAAAAGCGATGACATCTGTCTCTGGAAGTGCTGCACTTCAGAGCAGCTCCATTTGTTCTATCTCCGCTGCTTGAAAAGAAATTAAATATAAAAGTTGAGGGAGGGTGGAGGCTGCTTAAAGAGGAAGGAGGAGGTGGAGCTCAGGAGGTTAAAACAAAGATCCTTTCTTTCAGAGGTTTATTCCCTGTGCCCAGTTGTCCCTAAATGTTCAAAGAAGGTGTTAAAAGAGTCTTAGCCTCTTCCCCACCCCCACCCCCCTCCCTGGCACTCTGGTTACGTCCCACCTGCTCACAACTCCATCCAAGTCCATGAGGATGTTAAGTCAAACACATGCTCCCCAGCTACTGCATCCATCTTCAGGAAGTCACTATGCACCCGAGTACCCTTGAAAGGGATTACTTTTCTGGTCTGAAATTATTTTTGACCTTTGATCACCACAACACACACAGTGCAACAAATAATTCCGTACAAAATAACACTAAATGAAAACATCTGAGGCTGATACAATCACCAGAAGACATTTAAGAAGCTCGGAAAACATGTTGTAATAATAAAAAAAAAGTCAAACCCAATAATTGATAATCAAAATAGTTGATGATTCATTTAGTAATCAATTAATGTATATCTTTATGAAATTTTCCTTACAATTTCTGTATTTCATTTGTATCTATTGTCTATTAATATTACTTCATATGTGCATTTGTATCTTTGCACAAATTAGTGGATGTCTGGACCGTTTGCTTTAAAAGGGGGCAAACAAACACTGATTTGAAAATAGCTAATTTTAGCTCGATAATTTTGAAATAGTAATTTTGGTGAAATAAATTCCTCTCACTCAAATTATCAGTCAACAAATTCAGCCTGAGCTTAACCCTTACACCTTTTATGCTATTTTCGCTGATGCTGAATATAATGTGTTCTATAAATGAAGTGTCTTAAGTTTCTGAGTGTGCAACATAATTTTAAACCCTTACAAAATTTTATTTCACACCACAGATTACAAAAAATGTAATATTAACAGACAGTGGCATGGGGGGGGGGGCCTACAATACCCTCTAGAGTGGTACAAACATGAGGCAATGTCCTACTGGCTGCCATATATGTGACCTCTAAAATAAGTGTTTTTCTAGTGGAGAAAGATGCCTTTACAACTTTGTTTCCTATGGGTGCCCTTCCAATCAAAAAGTTTCCTACTGACCCTACATGACAGTGTCCCAAAGACACTTAGAGGAAAAGATATTTGGTGCTATTTCTGTGACATAAAGTGACGCTGTCCCTGTATAGGTGTACACAAGTGTGTAAGAATGTGGGGAATTACATACTAGTGGCACCTGCCTGCCCTATTAGTGCACAGTAGATGCCCTTTTAATTTTTTTTGTAGTAGGTACTTTTAATTTTTGCCCCTGGCTTCCAAATGTCTGTACACGCCACTGTTAACAGAGCACATGGAACACTCACCCATCCCGCTGCCGTGGTGAGCAGGCACTGCGGTAGTCACCTATGACTCTTCCGGGTCCTTCTCACAGCTAAAGGAAGATGGCGGTGTCCGTGCTGTGCAGAAGGACAGCAGTGTTACACAGGGGTTTAAAGCAACTGACGGGCTCTCAGTGCGGAATTCTGTTGCAGACTGCGTCATATAACCCCAGACCTTTGAAACTAAACCTCAGTGAGCCGTACATACCGGACAAAGACAGCACCAAGACACCGGAATGGCAGAAGACGGGCCAGTACGATGCGAAGCTGTACGGTCGTTACGGCTCAGCGTCAGGGATCGACCCCGCGACACTGTGGCCAAGTCACCAAAAGCTGGACAAGATCATCGCAGAGGAGAAAGAGTGGCAGCCTTCGTTAGAGGTGATGCTGAAGAACATCGAGCTCAAGGAGAAGGAAGAGACTGAGAAACGTCTGGCAAAGTAAGTCATGCTAACTTGGCTAAAGTCTGTGCGTTAATTATCGGACAGCACGGCCCACTAGGTTGGAACCCATGGACTTCAGTTCAGCTTCCGTCACTCACTCCAATGTTAAGTAAAAACCAGTTTCTATTATGTATCTCACATTGCAACTGAGCTTAAACTATACAGTTTCTAGGTAACAGTAAAATATGTCCGCTTTAACGACACAAGGATTTAATTATTTAAAAGATGATTCATAGATTAAAGTCTTCATCGCACACAGCTTACATGTCCCGCATAGGGTCAATATTTCAGCATAAACTAATGACATGGTGATCGGTTTAGAGGCTATTATTAATGTTAGCAATCATATTATAATGCCGTAAATAAAATTGATATCAGTATAGTTATGTTTATCAAGATTTTGTGGTACTGCTTTTATAAATGACGAGGCAGATGCTGCACATCTTTTGAGTCTGGTTCTGTCACACATTTCTTCCTGTTAATTTTTTTCCCCCTCTTCTCCACTGATGCCTAGTGTTTACTGATTGTGTGAACGGTTGGGCTTCGCTTCTCTCTATAATATTGTAAAGGTTTCTGTCCAACAGTGGAAAGAAAATCATAACCCCCAGTATTATAATCACAGAGAGATGCAATGAAGTATTACTTCAAGCGATTACCACTAGGAGCTAGTCAGTCTTGCTTGTTGTCTTTGAAACTGGACATTTTCTTCACCTGTCTTCATATTGTATTTCATTGCACATGAGTTATGTTGTCATTTGCTCCATTGTGTGCTGTTGCAATAATTGAACTCTACTGAGTCTTAATTTAATTAGCTTAAATCCATACTATCCTATTATTTAACCAGTGGGTAGTTTGAAAAATACTGAAAGTGGTTTTATCAAATTACATGTATGCATTCTATATGTGAGAATATTTGACCACACTGGTCGTCTGGGTGTTAGTTTTTTTTTCATGGCAGCATTAGATGGCAAAGAAGTAGGAGTAGCAGTTACTATGGTTCATCTTGAGTAGGAACATAAACGTCTGTGCCAGATTTCAAGGCGATCCATCCAATAGTTGTTAAAACATGTCTCTCAGAAGCCACAGTGGTGGACTGCACTGCAACCTAACATCTGTTTTTCCCATCTTGTCTGTTTCCATTGCAGAGAGAGACTCATAGCAGCAAACATGGCCAAAATGCCCAAGATGGTGGCCGACTGGCGCAGAGAAAAGCGTGAAGCCAAACAGAAGAAAAAGGAGGAGAAGGCTCGTCGTGAAAGGCTGCTGGTAGAGGCCAGGGAGCGTTTTGGCTACACAGTGGACACCCGCAGCCCCAAGTTCTTAGAAATGGTTGCTGAGATTGAAAAGGAAGAGAAAAAGAAGAGGAAACTAATGAAACGCAGGCTGAGAGAAGAGCAGGCGGCTGCTCCTGTCACACCTCCTGCTGCCACCTCTTAGTCTTGCACTGAGTCATTTCAGACACAAATAACAGTTGGGCCTTGGTCCGACGGTGTCTAATGAGATGGAAAGTGGGACAGTTTTTTTTTTTTTAAGAGTATGGCATTGGACATCTAATGACCTGGACCCAAGATAGGCTCTTACATTTCTGTCATTTCTTCTGTAAAAAGTTACATTTAAAATTGTTTGCGCCGTTTGTTTTGCATATTTTTGAAAGTCTTCATAAATGACACATTTGTCTGTCACCAAAATAAATCTCTATGAAGATTGTTTTTGTCTAAAGTGGTTTTAAAATGAAGACAAAAGTTAAAGATACAGATTGATGTTATTGTGTAGATTTAAAAACAAAGCACCAACATTTTATTAGCCTTTAAAATAAGGAGATTTTGACTTTGTAAGTTTGGACATCATGATTACCCTGATAATTGTGTTTCATGATTATGTGGTAATTTGAAAGTTTTTAAATCTTGAAATGGCTCAAAGACATTTTGGCAAAAAAAAAAAAGTTTCTTTGCATTGCAGAAAGGATACACATTGGGTGAAATAAAGAATCCTTCATAACCTAAAAATTTATTTTGAAGGACTATTTTATTTTAAGTTAGAGAGCATTTCAAATCACTCTGATTTCCCCAATTCACATTTATCCTTTAATGGAAATATTTAATTAACAGACATGGATATCATTTGAAGTTAGTGGTATGATTAAAACACAACAGACACTTGTGTACAGAATTTATTTGATAAATTAAAATGCACACACTCATCCAGGTATATTTGAACCCTGGACGCCACGATGGTGAAAGTGAGTCAGTCTCCACTGCATGTGCACAAAATTGGTCTAACAGAGAGCACAGGCCCAATAAATAATTAAGACTGGGGTCTATCAATATCTAGTTAGATTTCAAAATAATGTATTTGTATCAAATATTTGTACAGCCATGTGTGAAATACTATGGACATCTTAACACATCACTGAAGCAACTGAACATAAAATTATACATTTGACAAGTCTTAAAATGTATTACATTATTTATAGTGACATCAATCTTTGATTTAGTATTTTTCTAATTTAATGTTAAGATAAAAACATTTTCCATAAAATACAGTGTTTCCTCTATATACACTCAAGTCTGTTAACTTACGGAAGACGGTGAAATTCTAGGTGCCTTGATTTAAAATGTCCTCCTGCCACAGTTATTCTCTTTGAAGTCAGAGTGGGCAGGACGTTCTTTGTAAATATTCAGGTTATACCGTTGACGTGTGACAGAGTGATAAAAAAGAGAGGAAAGTTTAACACTTCACCGGCACACAAGAGGGAACACCCAGTGTTCACTTGATCAAAAAGGTGTACAAGTTAGAAACTAGGTATCAAGCTAAAAACTGCCTCTACAGCCTTTGCAGTCCTGCAGAAAAGTCTTCTTACAGATGAGTGTCCTCGTCTTCACTGGGGTCGGCCTTGAGTTTGGCCAGAGCCGCATGAACTCTGAACTGTGTACGAGACTCCATTGAGTAATCTTTGTAGTTGTGTCTGCAAGGCAAAGCAGAAGTGATTGAACCAGGGTTGTGAAGGATCGTTTACTTTGCACACGCTGTGCTCTTGTACTGCTCAAAACCAGGGTGTGACAAAAATCACTCACCACTCAATCTACAATATAAGGTGAGTTTACAATTTTCTTTCTGATAGGGAGGGCATGATATCACCTCACGTGTGACGCCAAGACCACAAATTTGAGTATCTGCCGATACCGATATCAGTCTGATACTTATTTTAGGCCTTTTTAACAATGAAGCCGTTAACACATTTGTGCCATTTCAAGCATAATTCTCCAACTGTGTAAAAGAAATTCTTCTCCCACGAAGAAAAAAAACCAAATACAGCCCACAATATGACCCAGCTAAAATGCTGTTGCTGATTTTTATTTACATATTCACGGTATGTGCATAGTGACATCCAATATATTGTATGGGATTTTACATTTTATCTGTCCGATGTTTGATTCAGTGACTTTAATTTGATTTGGGCTGAGGCTCCTCCCTAGTTTCTGAATATTGAAGCTGCTGTCAGTGAAGTAAATGCGATGGAATATAATTTTCACAAAATGAAATGATTTAACCATACAATATCTTCAGAAAGAAATATTATTAGACAAATGTTTCAAAGGTTAAACTTCACTGTGCAAATTTTACACATATGCAAATCTGTTATATTCGAAGCACTGTCAAATGAGTTGACACAAAAGCTGATATAATTCTAGCAGCTCCACACTCTGTCAGTATAGATCTCACGTGGCCTGGTGACATTCTTGTGCTGCACACCGGAAGTGATTTAATGTCAAGACGGAGAGGCAACAGCAACATTGTGCTAGTAAAGTGAGATGGATGCAAACAGGTTGTAGCATGAATGAGAATACAAAAAGTGGCCACAAAAAGTTTCAGAAGTTAATTCTAGTGGTTCAAAAACCTGGTTGTTCAGCAGTTGTTCTGCTCTGCTGCTGTATGCACACAAACACTCCCTCAGTCACATTGTTTGTGTTCACTAAGACCAAACAGAGGCAAAATTATAAAATCAACAACAGAAATGACCTAGAGTTATGCACTGTAGCATTAAATACACATTAAATGAAGTAAAGGCTGCCAAAAAAAGAGCAAAAATGTAGCACAACACTTAATATTGTTAAGTACTTAGCAAGTTTTTTTTGGTCAAAATCATCAGTTGGAATAAGAAACATCTCCTGCCTGCTTCTGCTCCTTTTTCAGCACAAAAGGGCCAATCATTTTGTTTTCAACAGAGGCATAAATGTGGATGCATAAAGCTTAAACAATGTGTGCAGACGTAACAAGTGAAGGGGCTGGGCCCGCTTTATTCCCCCCTCATGAAGCCTGGCCTGAACAACTCCACAAACAAGTGTTCCACTCCACTCATAGTGGGCTTTTTAATCGGTCATTAAATGACTCCCCTTAACTATATAATCATAAACGTGCATTTATAGCTTTAATATACCAAACGTGTTCATGAGGTGAACATAGGGAGGAGGAAGGGGAATATTAATGGCAGCAATGAACAGAAATGAAGCAAAAAGTTTCTGGCATCACTGGCCGCAGCTTTAAGTGATAAATGTTATCCTCTATATAGTGGATTTACCGCTTCATGAACACAATTCAAGCAATATAGACCATCATGCATTGCACCTGTGATGAATGAAAATAAACTGTCAGACAGATGTGAGAAAACTAATGTATAATATGTACACGTTTATGTATGTGATGTGAAAATTTCTCCAGGAGGGGGCGTATTCTGCCAGAGAATTTAAAAAATGATATAGTACGGTTTAAATTTATTTTATATAGCTATAAATGCACACTAATAGAAACATACGGTATCGCTCAGGTACAATTTAAAGTTATGAGTAAAAGTAAAGAATAAGAAGTGATTATCTTCAG
>JAFBJR010000059.1:771615-806774 GCA_016785285.1 Brachirus orientalis
TTCCCACAGACAGACACTGATGTAACACAGTGATTACAGGCAGTCACACACAAAAAAACAGAAGCTTCTAATCATTTTCTCTTTTTTTTCATTTAGGTGACATGTTTGACTGTTTCTATTAAAAACATGCAGCAAAAATGTAGCATTTGACACCTTTAATGTAAAGATAATACCATCGTCACCCAAACGCATGGACGGATCTACTGTTTATTATCAGGCAGACAGTGGCCTCTAGTGTTCCTTGGGCCAACTGTCAGCTTTGGCCAAAATAACTCAGAGCTGTGTGAAATACAGTCTGTGGTCTAGTTCAGTTACAAAGCAGCTGAATAAGAGCTTGGTTTTCTGTCAGCACCAACATCTACTGTCCATAACTGATCTAAGTTATGAGACAAGATATTATTTTGACTGTGTGAGACAAAGTAAATGTTCATTCTTAATTCTTCCTTTCATAACAACAGGTGGACAAACTCCGGCCCCATCTCCTTGTACGAGGCATAGAAACTGAAGTCAGCAGCAGGAATACCTGACTGAAAAGAAATCCGGCCACCAAGGTTAGGCACACGTGCACCACTCAAATTCAGAAAAACTACTTTTTCATTTGAGGGTGGAGACTGCAAAACAAATGTCAAAACAAATGTCATGGTGAAGCTGCTTTAAAGGGAGTCACTTACTTGGCCTTGCGCAGTACTTTAATGGCCTCGTCTCTTCTGCCTTGATCGATGTAGAGCAGACCGAGCTCCACCAGAGAGTTGGGCAGCAGGTAGTGGTCAAACCTGATCTTCTTTTCACTGAGAAAACACACACACACAGAGAGAGAAAGAAGGAAAGAAAGTGAAATGCACGTCAGATGAACAGTTGGGTTTTGTATTTCTGTGCTCACCACTGTTTTGTAAGACATTTTATATCAGATGGCCAAAATAATCTAAACAACTGTTATGTACAGTAGTGGTAACAATCTATAGAAATCAGGACAGCTAAATTTTAGGGATGTATGATAATAGACTTTTTGCCAATATATGATATGCCAAAATATATGGGGACAACGTAAGTAATGCACAGATAAGTAATAATCACCTATTTAATTACATAATAAAAAGGACTGATGAAAAAAATTGGCTTGACCAAATGGCCGACCGATTTTTTGGTCTCTCTTGTTTAGACAGTTTGCACATCAAGAGTCAGACTGTGAAGGAAGTTCAATTCAAGTGAATGAATCCAGTGTGTTAGCTGTGCTCGTCGTGTTAAAAATTCTTTGCTCTATTTAAACAGCACCTGGGATATTGACATTTTTATGGGGGGGGGGCTAATAATTTCATCCTCAACTGTAACTTCAACTAGACCTGTATCAGGACTTTCAAGCGTGCTGCTTCATTTTAGATCCTACTGCGAGTCCTTCTGTTCATTTAAGCAACGAGCACAACTAACACACTGGACACAGCCACAGCCACACAAGCCCATATTTACACATGCGCTCTATTATTCAGCATTAAGCTTCTGAACTAGTGCCAAGACCTGTCACTGGGACATCAGAGCTCACCTGAGTCTGCGGCTCACTGCTTTGTCTAAACAAGCACATCATCTAGACAAGCAGTGGTTAATTTCCGTAAAAGGTAAATGCTATGTCATAATAAGCCATGTGCAGTAACAACAGCACTCCTCACTGTGGAGGGGTTTTTTCAACTCAGAAATGAGCAAATAACTACTGGAATTTAAAAGCACAGTCAGTTTTGTCAAGTGAAGATATCATTTTGTGAGGCATTTGCATTTTGGATCCTTTGATGCAGAGGTGTCAAACGGGGGCCACAGACAGCCCCACAATATACACAGTCAGTCAAAAGTTTGGACACTAACTTTTTTTTTTTATTTATGAATATTTACATTGTAGATTCTCACTGAAGGCATCAAAACTATGAATAAGCACATATGGAATTATGTAGTAAACAAAAAAGTGTGAAATAACTCTAAATGTTTTATATTTTAGATTCCTCAAAGTAGCCATCCTTTGCTTTGTTGACAGCACTGCAAACCCTTGACCTTCTCTCAATGAGCTTCATGATGTAGTCACCTGAAATGGTTTTCACTTCACACGTGTGCCTTGCCCTGCTTAATGGGGTTGGGACCATCAGTTGTGTTGTGCAGAAGTCAGGTTGGTTCACAGCTGACAGCACTCTTTGACAACTGTTAGAATTCTTATTATGGCAAGAACCAATCAGCTAAGTAAAGAGAAACGACAGTCCTTCATTACTTTAAGAACTGAAGGTCAGTCAGCCCGGAAAATTGCAAAAACTTTGAATGTGTCCCCAAGTGCAGTCGCAAAAACCATCAAGCGCTACAACAAAACTGGCTCACATGAGGACCGGCCCAGGCAAGGAAGACCAAGAGTCACCTCTGCTGCTGAGGATAAGTTCATCCGAGTCACCAGCCTCAGAAATCACAGGTTAGCAGCACCTCAGATTAGAACCCAGATAAATGCCACACAGAGTTCTAGCAGCAGACACATCTCTACATCAACTGTTCAGAGGAGACTGTGAGAATCAGGCCTTTATGGACAAATAGCTGCGACCACTACTGTGGAAAAGCAACAAGCGGAAGAGATTTGTTTGGGCCAAGAAACACAAGGAATGGACATTAGACCAGTGAAAATCTGTGCTTTGGTCTGATGAGTCCAAATTTGAGATCTTTGGTTTCACCCGCCGTGTTTTCGTGCGACGCAGAAAAGGTGAATAGATGGTCTGTACATGCATGGTTCCCACAGTGAAGCATGGAGGAGGGGGGGGGGGGGTGCTTTGCTGGTGACACTGTTGGGGATTTATTCAAAATTGAAGGCACACTGAACCAGCATGGCTACCACAGCAACCTGCAGCAACATGCCATCCCATCCGGTTTGCGTTTAGTTGGACCATCATTTATTTTTCAACAGGACAATGAGCCCAAACACACCTCCAGGCTGTGTGAGGGCTATTTGACCAAGAAGGAGAGTGATGGAGTGCTGTGCCCGATGACCTGGCCTCCACAGTCACCTGACCTAAACCCAATCGAGATGGTTTGGGCTGAGATGGACCACAGAGTGAAGGCTCAGCATCTCTGTCAGGGAACTCCTTCAAGACTGTTGGAAGGTCAAGAGTGTGCAAAGCAGTAATCAAAGCAAAGGGTGGCTATTATGAAGAATCTAAAATATAAAACATATTTAGTTAGAGTTATTTCACATTTACTACATAATTGCCTTCAGTGAGAATCTACAATGTAAAGAGTCATGAAAATAAAGAACAACCATTGCAACATTATGAGGGAATACTGTATTATAATTTTAAGCTCATATTGCCTGCACACTACTGAACGGTTGTTTTTCTCTAGACTGACCCCCTCTTGTCCAGACTTGATGTTCATTGACCCCGAGGCCATTTGAGTTTGACACCCCTGCTTTATGGTTTGAATTGCAACTGTATGAATGGTGCAATGATATTTTTAAGTTTAATTGTCTACAACTGTCAACCAATTAGCAGTTTTGCACATTTACTGTTCTACTCTGAAGTAGAAGAGACATTAAACCTTAAAGTCTATTATGTTGATTATTCAGCGATTAGAAATGTATTCGATTTGAAATATGTGTATATACCTAAACAGCAAAAATTGATGGATACAATTCATTTTGAGTAATTAGTCAAAGAGCACGTAATTAATAAGACTACATTTTTGACACTGCTCGACAGCTTTATTTAATAGACTTCTCACTATAAAAGGTCAGAGCTGCGTTCCCAAAGAGTCTTTACAGCAGAGTGAAGAGAATGTACTGGAACTCACCTGGCAAACGCTTTGTTGAAGCTCTGCTCTGCATCCTGGAGTAAACCCAGGTTCTTGAAACAAAGACCCTTCAGCAGGTGGATCAGACACTGGTCATCCACTGAATACTCATTTTCTGTAAAAGAGAGAGCAGAACTATCATTTCATCTACCACAGGAGTGTCATGCTTTCAAAAGATCTAGAGATTTGTGCACAGGAAACAGGAAATATTAGAAGATCGACCCAAGGATTTTATGAATCAATGCCAGATCTTCCAAAGTAGATGTATATGTATCTGAAATTAGATTTGTTTTAAACCATAATTTCCTCAGCTTTAAAGACCAATGTTAATTACACTACTCGACAAAATGTACAACACTTTTGACACTTTTAGATGAATTAAATCAACCAGATTCTATTCACATAGCACTTTTCAAAGCAGCCCCACACCTTCATAGACACAGACAGTAGGTCTGTCAGCTAAAAGCTGCCTCACTGTAAGTCACAGACATAGAGGCAACAGGATATTAAAAGAGACGAGACAAAACTGTCATCAATGAGGAAACACTGAGGTTGGATAAAAGTAAATAAAATTAGGGATAAGTAAAAAAAGACAGGGGGCACCAAAGGACACTCTAATGTAGGAGTAAACAGATAAATAAGATAATATAAAATCAAACAATATTGTTATTAATAAAAATAATTTGGATTCAAAGCCAGACTAAAAGGTAGGTCGTGCATTTACTTTTAAAAATATGAACATTCTGTGCTGCCCTCAGTGTCTTCAGAGGGGCTGTTCCACAAACATGGGCCATAGTAATAAAAAGCTGCCTCAGGCTATATGTACATATCATATCTTCAAGATTTACTTGTTAATATTTTTGGGAAACGTTGCATTACCTGGAGATTGCTGCAGAACGCGCTCCTCCTCTATCAGAGTTTGCATCATGCCGTCCGTCAGCTCCGGTCGTTTGCTGATCATACTAAAACCATTCCACATGTACATCATCTCCTGTAACACAGCAGGAAATGACGTCAGACACCGCCGTGTGTCAAATGTGCTGATCCAGCCTGTGTGTGGGTGTGTTGGTGTAACGCTTTACCAGCACTGGCACTGGTAGCCTGACTGGGCAGGCGGCCTTGTAACGTCTGGCTTTACGAATAGCAAACTTCTCAGTTGGCGGGGACTTCCCTGCTATCTTCTGCTTGAAGGTGGGTACTTGTCTAAGGACACGGGGAAATAATGAAGAGAAATGCATGTACAAATAATACATGGACTGTAGATTAGCATGACAGTGTCTACAAGTTTTGTGGACCACCTGTAGGTTAGATTATGACAAGCTTATACAAGGTCACACTTATGTCAAACACACACACAGTTTCTTTTACAAGGGAATACAATCATCATATTTTCTCTTGTGTCCAAACTAACACATCAAAGTAAAATACAGGTCATGTATATCAGTTAAATGAGTATCCATATATATATATATATGTGTATAACAAATGGAACAGTGACCATATTATTTAGTATCCTCAGACCACCCCAGTTCCTCATTAGTCTCAGTTATTCCTTCTTGATTGTTTCCATTAATAATGCCCTCTATTGTTATATACAGTATGTCACCATCTATGTTTGTATTGTATTACTTGCATTCAAATGTGTTGTGTTTTTTTATTGTTATTTATTGATGGAGATAATTGTAGTATAATTTCATTCAAAAATGTATTAATCTAGGCTCAATTTGATTGCTGGTCTCCCTCTCTGCCAAAACAAAGAAAGAAGGGGGGGGGCAAAGAGCTTTGTCTTCTCTGAGGTTATTAAAATTATATTTGTGCATATTAAATTTAGAAACTTCCAATCACACACTTTATTGGATAATTTTTGGTCCACCTTTAAATTTATTAAGCTATCTATTACCAACACCTCTGTGACCATCGCGGCGTAAGCAAGTCTCATCGGGTCAGTTAGCAGCTAAACCTGATCACGTTCCTGTTGTCAGCGTCTGTACAACAAAATATTGTCTCTGAGAAACGTAAAAGTAACAAAGACTCCCCGGTATCAAAAACAGAAAACAAGGCAATAGCCCAAGAGTTACCTTGGTTTTTAATGGAAGTACGGGATAGTTTTTATCCAAATACAGCAGTGTTTCCCAATCCTGGTCTTCAGGACCCACTGCTCTGCATGGTTCAGATGCTGCCCTGCTCCAACACACCTGATTCAAATCAGCTCGTCATCAGGCTCTGCAAAAGCCTGATAATGACCCGTTTATTTCAATCAGGTGTGTTGGAGCAAGGAAACATCTAACACATGCAGAGCAGTGGGTCCTGAGGACCAGGATTGGGAAACACTGCTAAAAAGTGTGACAATAGGGACAAAAACCTACTACTGCTGTTAATTTTTGTATATAAACGTTTGTTATTATTCACTTTATTCTTTTGGTGTGTGTGTGTGTCTGTGTACATGTCTTTCTATCCTTGTGAGAACCAAAACATGTCCAATCCTATCCTTGAGGGGTCATTTTGACTTGGGTGGACATTTTGTCTGGTCCCCGCAAGGTTAAATGGCTTTTTCAGGGTTAAGGCCTGGTTTTAGGTTTAGACATCTAGTTGTGATGGTTAGGGTAAGGGGCTAGGGAATGTACACTGCTCCAAAAAAATAAAGGGAACGCTAAAATAACATCCTACATCTGAATGAATGAAATATTCCTATTAAATACTTTGTTCTTTACATAGTCAAATGTGCACAAAAACATGTGAAATTTGATTGTCGATCAGTGTTGCTTCCTAAGTGGACAGTTTGATTTCGTTACATTGTGTTGTTTAAGTGTTCCCTTTATTTATTTTTTTTGAGCAGTATATTATGTCTATGAGGATCCGGACACCCAACATCTGGGGCACTTTCGTCTGTGCTGGCTGAATGATCCCCGATTAGCTGATTGATGGAGGATCAGCTCAAGTCAAACATTCCACTTGCAGAGCTGCAACAGTTAGTAGCTTCAAATCCCAAACAAATAAATAGTGTAACTAAAAGAAAAGACTTTATTGAGCGTGTTAATAAAAGGCATCAATGTCTAAACTCATATGAAACAAATCGAATTAAGTTTGTCACTGAAAATAGTGGAACTCTTTTCTTACTGTTAAATAAAGATTCAATCAATCAGCACATTTAAGATTGAATTTTTTGCTGCATTTTTCGACACTATCCTGACTTTACTGGAAATGGTTTATACAATAGTAATTAGGGCAAGAGAACAGAGTTTCTAAAAGTAAACAAAGTACAGCGGCGTATTTACCTAAAGAGTTCTACCTCGTCCTCCCCAAAAGGCCTTGCCTCATCCTTAGGCAGCATGCTGAGGTAAGCAGCTTTCATGTACACATACATGGCCTAATTGGAGATAAACAGACACAGAATTCACCCATCGTGTTTCCCAAACAAAAAGAGAAAAAGAAAGAAACGTTGCACTTCATATTCACAGTATCGTACCTTGGACCAGCGGCTCTCCTGGCTCAGGAGGTCAGCGTAGAAGTAGGCCATCTTCCACGCACGTTTATAGGTGAAGCACCACATCAGCTCCCAGTAGCACATGTGGTGGAACTGCTTCCATGCCTGCTGGGCCTTGCAGCCATCTTCAAAGAGTGCCACAGCCTGGCAACACGGTGAAATCACAAACATAAAGCACAATAATGGAGGAACGTGTAGAAATGACGGTGCATGTGAGAGACAGAGTGCATTAAAGCTGCAGTAGACAGGATCGCTAGAGAAATAGTTCAATGAAATCTCATCCTCAGGTCATTAAATATGGGCCTTTTTGGCTCATAACCCCCACAAACCAGATGAGCACCGCCAGACGTACGTGTTTCATACAAGACATATGACCCAAGAAGACTCTACCCAGATCTGCTCCATGTCAGCCACTACTTTTTTGGACAGTTTACTTTTGGATTGCCTGGCAGCGTATTGACCATTTACACCAGCTGCTTAGCAGACCAGCCAATAGGAGCATGGTCTACCTCTGAACTGCCCTATGATTGGAACCGATTAGTAGAAAAGGCTAATTCTCTCTCTGATCGTGAGGCTGACATTATGCAGAAAAGTTATTAGGGGACTGTCAGACTGTTCACTTATGATGCCAACCGCAGCTTAACATTGTAACATCATTGCCTGACCTTTGGAACTCGCTTGGTTAAATATGTATTCATGTTAACACCATCATGTTAAATTATATCATTACACATACTGACTCCAAACAGGCTGCAGTGATGATTACGTAAAGTATACGTGCTGTTTAAAAAAAATGATAAATGTAATAAAAGCAATCAAACATGTTTCATCCTCCTATAAAGCCCTGCTGCGGACATATTTTCTGAAACATACCTCATCAATGTTCCCTTTGATCTCTTCAGTCCTGCCTGCAAAGAAGAGGAATATTGCTCCCTGGACAGAAACAAAAGAGCACCATTCATAAACTCAATTAACAGCCTCCAGTGTTTAGGTACAAGTCAAGTTCGTGTCTTCCGTTGTTATCTGTCTGCAAGAAGACCGGCTGTGCAGCAATTACGAAAGTGTTTGACACTTCTATTTTGGTTTGGTACACATTGTGTCAGAGCTTTGAGTTTGTTCTCAGGGATGGGCTGGTATGTCGGCAAAAGGCGGAGTGGACACGGGTTGTAAAGGGGAATTTACCAGAATGTGAGTCAAGAGTGGCTGCAGCGATAGCATGAATTGGGCGCGACTGCACACAGAATGTTGCATGGATTTGTGGCGCGGATACGAGACTGCGTGACTGAAGAAGACAGTCATATCAAAGTAATCGGTGTGTGGGAGACCCATAGACTGTCTTAGGGTTGCAAAACAAATTCCCATTGTGAAGCCTCAAAATTCGCAATCCATTTGGATAGAGAAGTCCACAGACATCACCTGCAAAAACAGACGACAATTGAACGATACCAGCGGTCAATCACGCTGGTGTCCACTCATATGAGCCATGATGTATCGCGTATTTACCTCTAAATGAGGAAATAAATTACAAAATTAAAATTATAATCTACTGAAGAAGAGCTATTTGTTTAAATTCCATTCAAACTGAGTTCTTTTCGCAGCCAGTGGAGTCGCCCCCTGGTGGCTAACTGCTATTTCTGTTCCACTACCTACACTTGACCTTTTCAAATTGGAAGACTACACCCTTTATAATATACAGCCTATGGGGAGACCTGTACTAAACCCTGTCTCGTTGTGATTGGATCTCTCAGGATGAATGTTAATACCAAGTCTGTAAGGGGTTATAGAGCGTGTGACCAAAAAGAAGGGAGACACAAATAAGAGGGTTTTGTGCTGACAATACAGAAGGATACAAGACGTTTGTCGCGGAGAAAAAGAGGGCAAAAGTTAAAATGAGGAACTACAAAGCAGCAAGAACAAAAAAAAAGACGCACATATACCGTAGTTCTGCTTTATCACAACTTGGATCTTGTTTTCCTAGTTTTAGACATCACTGGGTCACTGGATTTTTCCACAGCAGGACAATATGACCACACATTGGATAAATTAAAAATACCTGAATGAAGCCATTTAGATGATCCCACTAATCTAATCCTCTGTCTGTCCTAATTCTGCTGTCACATGTTACGAAATGTGATGCGACAGTATCAGTACTGTGAGGCATTTCAAGTGACTGCACTTCCACACAGATGGGGCACTAATAAGAGATGAATTTAAAAAAAAAAAAAAAAAAAAAAAAACAGAACTGCCATCTTCTTGGGACTGTACAGGCTCCACCACTTCATTGTCCATTTTCTACCCGTTTTTCCTTCTCCTGTCTGATAACTGTCAGTAAGTCTTTCCTCTTAAGGCAAAGAAGTTTGTGCTCTGCCCAAGGAGGTTCATCAAACAGGCCCTTGAAAGACACAAAGCTAATATTGGACAATAACCTCTTCCATATGGATCGCTCAAGCTTCCACTTCCCTCAGAGTTCAGCACTGTCTAATGTCCATCGCCAACGGCAAATTTCAGATGAATCATCCACTCAGGCAAATACATCAATCAGTGATTCCATTGCAAGTGATTTCTATGACAACTCTTTACACTAACAGCTAATAAAAGAAAAAGGTTATTAGTCATAAGGACCACTGTTGGGAAACAAACATTAGTGTTAACACCTTGATTACCAGACAGAAATAGAGTCCACAGTTTTACCAAAAGAGGTATGTATTCCATCCTTCAAGAGCAGAATTATGCAAACAGCACAGAAAAGAAGCCTCTAGTTTCTGCAGTGGAAACACACCCCAAACATTTAACTGGAACTTCCATTTAGTTCCTGGTTCCTGTGGTGGAAACAAACATAATCCCTGCTAAAGTCTCTAGTTCTTTGTGAAAGTCCCTGCAGTGGATATGCATTTTAAGATTATTTGGCCTTGGTGGAGGTATGCACTCTCATCTGTACGCCATGCACTCTCACACAATACAGTAGCTTTTCCGTATTGCCACTCACCCGCGGGTAGCGAAGCTGGAATGGTTTCAGCAGCCTTTCTGCTTCAGCAACCTCTCCCTCGCCTGTTCCTGAGAGGATCAGACAGATTAGGTTATAATGTAATGCGAGATGAATAATGTGTGGCTTTCGCAACAGTTTCTGATAACATTTGAATCATACGAATCTCACATGCACATAATGTATGGACGCAGTACCAGCAGTACCTAGTATGAATGTGAGAAAAGTGTAGTAGCAGAGCAGTAGTAGTGCACACAGCATGGAGCGCAGGTTCATTCCTGTGGCACCATCATGCAGCAGGGACAGACCATATTCCTGAAACAGCAGCCCATGAGTACAAACCATGCATGAGTGCAACATGGACGTACGTAAAGTAATGTGCACGTGAGTGAGTCATTATGCAATTAAGAAAGATGAATATGCATCTCACCTTTTCTCCTGAAAAACCTGCAAACTCCAACAACCGCAGTAACCGTGGAGGAAAAAGCGAAAGTGTCTGTGGATAAATAAGACGTAATGAAGAGTGTTTTTGAAATGCCGGATCACACTCTGACAGTGTTTAAAGACACTTTTATTACATACCAGATTAAAAGCTCCTATTCCAAATGCTATTCCTCCCTCTAAGTGAACATGGCTGGGTCCTTTGAGGTAGGTGTTGGATTTGACGAAGGCATGTAAGTCTCTGGATTGAAAGAGACAACAGGACAGCATCATAAGCCAAAAACCCTCATTTATACTATGTTGTATGGGCTGTTCACATGCAGCTTCTAAAAAGGCTTGAAAAACACATGGAGGAGCCGCAATGATTATTTAATTTAACGATTATTAATTACTAAATGAATTGTCAAGCATTTTGATAATCGGGTATTCATTTTTTTTTAAATAATCAAATCTGTGAATATTTTCTGGTTTCATTGCTCCATTTGAGAAGAAAATCATTAAAACTCCAAAATTTTGGTTTGTGGACAAAACAAGACATCTGAGAACATCGTCATTTCAAGGTTTGGGAAACACAAATCATCATTTTAAGGAACAAACTTATTCTCAGTTAGTTAAGAAAATAATTGACAAACTACTCGATTAGGGAAATAATTGTTAGTTACAACTATAATGTAAAGGGGCAGAAAAAATCTCGGTAATTAATTGGGGAATTTGGGAAATAGTCCATATTGAAAACTTCCATGGGAGTGATAAGTATTAGTGGGAATTTATGGGAATGACTCAGAAGTAGCAGAAATAGTTATAATTTAAAAGGAACATACGAATATAAACACTTGCCATAAGCAGACGTGCGCAAAATGATGCAAATAAAAAAAACATGAGGCAGATTAATTTGTATATTTAGATGGATATACAACTATATCTATATCTAGCTAATGCTACAATACATTTTTTTAAGAACTATATTTAAGTTCCCTTCAGTTTTGAAAAAAACAAAACAAAAAAAACATCCACTTTATTCCCGTTACTTCCCATGGAATGTTTATAATTTTGAAAATTGCCGGAATTTTGCAGCCCTACTTATGGAGGTTACTAGGCCGTTACTGTGGAACCTAAACCTGGGAGCTGCAGGGATGACTGAATTTGCTACAGCGTCACTGAATTAACACATTCAACTTAAAAAGAAAAATTTAAAAAAATCAAAATGAAGACAACAGAGTACTAGTGCTGTTTTTCCCCTCGACCAAGCTTTGCTGTTTAACACGTGTGGAGGAAAAAAAGAAATTAAAAAAGGTAAAAGAAAACCCTTTACCACCTGATCAAGGAGCTTCATGTGGATGAGGCAGATTCAGGGTTTATTTTAGAGTTTGACCTCCTCCTTTGGCCGAGTAACAAAAAAATGAGCTGAAAGTGCTCACTGTGTTCCAAAGAGATGAGATATTTCCATATTGGTGCAACACAGATGCCTTGACAAAAAGTGGATGCTGCATGTGAACAGCCCCTAAAGCTGTTTCAATGTATCCTACATTTCCCATGATGCATATTTTAAATGTCCAGGGTGTAAAAAAAAAAAAAAAAAAAAAGAATGAGCCTGCAGAACACATCAGGGAACTACGGTGGCCTTCAGACACCACATTCAGGCCATACAACTTATTTTGAAGCACTTAAAGAACTTCATCAAAAACTCTTCTGGGTAATATATTCACTTTCTGCCAATAAACCTTTAAAACTGTTACACAATAGACCTCGTTTTGGTCTAGTAAACATTTTATATATTACTGGAGTGAGTCCCTTTCCATGCGTCTGCCATGTTGTGCCACCATATTCATTTGCAAAAGATATTCAGTTAGTTGCAAAGAGCAACTTCACTTCAAATCATACACACTGGTCCTTTATGCCTGTTTTTTAAGCAAATATTCCTGTTTGACCAAAGTCTCCAAATGTAACCTTATTACTCTTATCTATTTGGGTTAATAAATGCTGACTACAAGATATGGATGATGCATTCTCTTTTACTGCTCATTTACATGGCACCGCACTGACATTCAGTCAATAGATGCTCTGTTTTCTCGATGATTACTTACTTGTAAATCATGTAACTGTTTCGTACTTTGATCCCTCCTTTGATGAAACTCACCATGTTCTCATCCTGCAAGAAAAGCAAACAAAAAAACTAAACGAGGAAGTGATAAATGCATAGAGTCATTTTGACCATATCACTGTCTGTCTAGGGCTGCAACAATTACTAATTAATGGGCAAATATTTTGACAAATCGTTTAATCGGTTTGTTTTTCAATAATTTAAACAAGCTTTATGATGTTTCAGATTCTTAAATGTGCATATTTTCTGGTTTCTTTGCTCCATATAACCGATGTCAATAAAAGTGAATAATTTTGGTTTGTGCGCAAAACAACAACATTTTTCTGGACCAAACAAGTGAAAATAATTGACAGATCAAATATAAAAATCATCTTTAGTTGCATCCCTGTCGTATCTGAAGGTATACATGACATTTTCAGCATTAATATTGGGCTGCAACAATTCCTCGAGTAACTCGAGGAAGTAACTCGAGAAAATGACCGAGGAATTTCCTCGTTTAATTAAATTTCGCACCGATTCTTTTTAGTGCTTACGTCACAGGCTACGCGTCCCCTACAAAGCGGAAGAAGACGGAAGCGGGCTTTGGGGAACGCGCGTGGACAGTTTAGCTGTACAGAACGGCAGACGGCGGGACCGAAAACAGTGAATACAGCGAAAATGAGCAAACGTGAAAGTAACAGGAGGAATAGGATAAAAGTATGTTCGATCTGATAACTTGATGAATCGATGGAATATTGGATAGAATACCAAAATATTCGATAGCTGCAGCCCTAATATTAACATGGACACACTGACATATCTGCACCGTCAGGTCTTTTCAGAGAAATAAACACACACACACACACACGAGTGAAAATGTATTCATATTTAGTCTAGGAGCTACACACACTAATTCATGCTAATGCTCATCATCGTGTTATTTCAGGACAACATTCACTTTTTGCAGCCCAGTTTAAAAACAAAACAAAACACACATTTATATAACACCTCAGTCAGTGAAGGGGAAAATCTTAACACGAATGTTAAAATTTCACAGGACGGACTAAGATTCAGGCTGAAACAAACATTTTCTTCTCAACTGCAATTCGTCACATTTTATCCTATGTTTGGAAAATCGGCGTAAAACCTTTGGCGAGATGAGGTGAAGGATATTCAGCTGCAACATGCAACTTCTAAGTGTTGGTAAAGTTTACACACTGTACCTTTAATTTGCGAGTCACGACAGTTTTTCGGCCCATGTTAACAATGTAAAGCAACTCTTATCAGTGTCTCCTGATTGGCAAATTTAATTAAATGCAAAGAAAGTTTATGAACCAGACTTTTAGGGTAATTTGATGACTTTAAAGCTGACGAAGTGTAATACGTCTGAGCAAACACAATGTCTGTTCTTAGAACTGTTAATACAACAGGAGTTCCCCTTTAGTTGCATTCTGTGTTTCATACAGAAAGGCTGTGTATGTATTAGAGTTGGACACATGAACAGCAGCAGAGTGGATTCTCACCATCTCGCAACTCCATTTATTTCACTTCCTGACCGGGTTAGCAATTACTCCAGTCTCTTTAAGTTCTACACACAACACACATACCATCAGCTTCCTTTAAAAGTGCGACACTGACCGACTCACCCTCCGAACTCCTTCTTAGCCAGCGCTGACACACTCAACATGACTAAAAGTAATAAAACAAAAATATCTATGATGCACAAAAATATTTCCCCTATTCATTTTAAGAGTTTAAAGCATATTTCTTGCTTATAAATTAATCACAAGAGTGTTGTAAATCACAATTATTATTCTGGGCTGAAATAAGCCTGACATGAACTTTTCACGTTGCCTAATTATTTGTTTATTTCTGGTTGGCTCTCCTGTAGGGCATCTTATTTCAGTTGTGCTTCTGGCAGTGTGTTTGGGGCACTAGTCAAACAGTGGGAGGAGCAAAGAGTGACAAATATTGTATCAATAAACCTAAATGTGGTTTAAGCAAGAAAAGAAATGAGTGTTGATTCCTCTACTCCAGTGGTTCTTAAACATTTTTATACACGTGAGAAAATATTCAGCTCTCAAAGTAACACCAGTATCAGCAACCTTAAAATACAGTGGTGTAAAAAGGCCGAGCAAAGCCAGATAACGACTTTTCACAGGAAGCAGATTTATTCCCAATAAGATCATTTGCTCTTTCATCGTCCTCCTCTTCCTCACGTAAGATGGAGCGAGAGATAAGGTGACTCTAATTATTATCATTTCATTTGTTAACTGTTTTGTTATGTTTTATTTTCTACTAAATCAAAATTCCTCAGCTCCTCTCCGATCACATAGCCTGGTATATACAGTAGACAAATACTTCTGATTTTCCTCCAAGTACCGCCAGAGGAAGCTGGCAGATGTACCACAATTTAATGTATATTTCATTTACCAAATATAAAACAACTTTATTCACTGGATGTTTTCCTTAAAATGACACATTTTAGAAAAAAAAACTGGATGTGGTCCAGACTAAGGGGTTCATTCTGTAATGACATTCGTGTTTTAGAAACTGTACCTGCAGGAAGGTGAGAGCAGCTCTTTGGAGTTGGCATTCAGCGTAACACACTTCAGCGTGAAGCTGCACTGCAAGAACACAAAGCACATGAAACACATGAGACGCATGAAACACACGAGGGCAGAACTCCATCACGGCTGCTTAGTTTCCCACAGTGTCAGGAGCTGCACTGCATCCAGATCACCGCAACTAAGATCTAATCATTTCTTTCTATGGGCCATAAAATACATCTCCAGAAATTTTCATCAAAATCCATCCTTTACTGTTTGAGTTATGCGGCGCATGGACGCACAGACAGGCAAATGCAGCCAAAGAAATAACAAATGACCATAATCAGCTCTAAAGCATAACAGGGAACCCTTTTCCGTTTTCTACCTGATGCTGTCACTTTCAATGAGCAGATTAAAGAAGATACATGTGAGGAAAAAAGATATTAAGACAGAAAATACTGTGCGTTTTCATTTACGGGCTGCAAATTCTGCTAATTCTTTGGTCAAAGCATCGGAAATACTGATCAAATACTGGACCTAAAAGACCTCAAAACCCCTTTCAAAACCTTTTGACCAGAGGAGAAGAAAAACAAGGTTCACTTTTCTCCTGAACAGAGAAGCAACATGTGGATTTTCAGCCAAGGTCAAGTCTCTCACACCTTCATGAATGTAATAAACTCATTTCATTTTCTCCCTGAAACTGCATACACACTATAGCAGACTTGATCAAAAGTATTAATCAGTAAAAATGAACGTTTTAAAAATGATTCCATACTGTGTCACTGTGCACCAATGAGCTGAATACCCACCCTCTTTCTTTCATGTTCCCACAATCGTATCACCTGTTCCAGTCAAACTCCTGGCATGGCTCTAGGAGCGGTCGTATCAGTCTCTTGGTCACACTGCGTTGATCAAGACTCACCTTTTTAGATTAGATTCTTTGTTATCGCACGACTACACCCACATGGTCTCCCGGAAGAAAAGTTGCAATTTTACTTTTGTGCAAATCATAGGAAAAAGTTGCAATTGCACATTATGTACTAGGGAAAAAAAGTTCATTTAACATTTAGCCAAATTGTTTCCTACATCATCATCATCTCAACATCCAGAGGTGGAGCGGGGTTTTAAAGCCGTTATGAGGATATCCTGGTGTGTATTAATGCTGCGTCATGTGTAAACAGGAGAGGATAAAGTGTTTTAAGCCTCTGATGGATTTAAACACTGAGAGGAGGGGAAAAAAAAACAACATTCCCTTTTCCTAGAAGTAACTTAACAGCTTAGAATAACAAACCACCAAGAACCAATCATCATCACACTCATTCAAAATACCATCATGTTCATATATATGCATATATTTTACTGTTGATAAGCAAGGAGTAGAAAATGTGAGCTCAATATGTCACACCATTTAAAAAAAAACATGCGAGAAACAAAAAAAAAAACAATTAATAATAATTGTCAAAATAGAGTAAAATGTCAATGTAAAAAAAGGTCACGGACATTACGCCGTCTCATCCAAACAACCGTAGTTTGACTAGAACCAACATTATAAATGATATCTAATGATAATGTAGAATAAAACTTTTTTTTATTGCATGTTTTTGTTTTAAATCTACAATCTTACATTAAAGCTTTCTCTTCTGAAGTTTGTGTTGTGATGTTTTCTACACACATTCGTCGCTAAATCCCTCATATTTCGCCCCTTTACAGTTTACTTCGGTGTGGCATGTTCACACGCTGACACGACGCACAGTTTTAAGAGCTGCCGTGTTTGAGCACAGACTCAAGCCGCTGACTCAGCGGGTGTAGGAAAGACTTGTGAGTCAACAACGAAGTTGACAACACCAAACAGTCACCACTGAGCTGTTTAGATAGTGTAGATAAAAAAAAAATATGAAACTAATTTAATAATAGGGGAATTCCTTCAGCGCTTTGTCAGAAATTATCCCCAGTTTTATTTTGAAATAAGGAAGCAAGAATGTAGAGTACACACGTAACATGTTTTAGTTTTTGCGGGTGTGCTTAATGGCTTTATCCTGAAACATGTGAGCCTTTTACCTTCGGTGAGCGTCTCCCCCTCTGACCTGGCTTTCCGTCGAAACCTGGAACATCAAGCGACAATTTGGCGTCAGCACGTTTTCTGCTGCAACATTTCCTGACACCGCACTCATCCACAAATTACAGGTTCACTACTTTCACTATCGCCACAGACACTTCTGTCATGATGACACAGTCAAATTGGTTGTGTGATTAGAGAAGGGCCATGTAAATGTGCCTCGCACGGCTGAGGCGTTTAAATAAAAGATATGCGGTTTCAATTCTGGCCTGTGAAAGGAGTACAGCATTGGTGTGTTTCCACAACCTTTTCCAAGCACTTTAAAAAGGTGAATTTTTAAAACTTTTCTGGCACTCCCCCCCCAATTACATATTTATAAAAATACATAGACACTCAAATCATCATATTAAAATGTGCCATAAACAACCAAACCTGTGCTTCGTAATAGCAGAATTATAATACGCATGCACTCACTACTCGGCCAGTCACATGACAGCAACACAATGCATTGTCATGAGAAGCTGCTGAACTTCAAAACGAGCATCAGAAAGAGGAAGGAAGAGGATTTAAAAAGGTACAGTGTCTAACAGTTTGGTGAAGTAGCACGTTGCAGTTGAAGCCCTCATCTCACTCTTTCCTCCCAGGTGTGGTGGAGAACCTATGCAGCTTTCAGTTACCACCAAAGATGTTTAGGTTGTCCACTGTTTACCTTAAAAAAAAAAAAAAAACATGGCAGTCCTGAAAGGCCACCTCTACAGAGCTGACCCAGCTCCTGATGTAAATATACAAGGTTAATTCTGGGGCACTCCGGCTTCCTCCCACAGTCCAAAAACATGCAGATTTGGGGACTAGGTTAATTGGACACTCTAAATTGCCCGTAGGTGTGAATGTGAGAGTGAATGGTTGTCTGTCTCTATGTGGCCCTGTGATGGACTGGCGACCTGTCCAGGGTGTACCCTGCCTCTCGCCCTATGTTAGCTGGAGATAGGCACCAGCGCCCCCCCCCCGCGACCCTTAGTGGATAAAGCGGTAGAAAATGAGTGAGTGAGTAATTCTGGGGTAATGTCAAATAATAAGACATACAGTCAGGTGACGGCATACTAGGGCTGCAACGATTCCTCGAGTAACTCGATTTCAAAAAATGATCGAGGAATTTCCTCTGCCTCGAAGCCCCGTTTAATTACATTTAAAGCTCACGTTTTGCACTGATTCTTTTTAGGGTGACACAACGTGCTTACGTCACAGGCTACGCGTCCCCTACAAAGCGGAAGAAGACGGAAGCGGGCTTTGGGGGAACGCGTGTGGACAGTTTAGCTGTACAGAACGGCAGACGCCGGGACTGAAAACAGTGAATACAGCGAAAATGAGCAAACGCAGCAAAGCGAAAGTAACAGGAGGAATAGGATAAAAGTATGTTTTATCCGATTACTCGATGAATCGATGGAATATTCGATAGAATACCCGATTACCAAAATATCCGATAGCTGCAGCCCTACTGCATACTGATAAAAATAACTATAATCAGTTAAATTCTACACACTGGACCTTTAAGTGACTGAGCGTGGCCTTGTTGTTGGTATGAGAATGTGTGAAACTGCTGGTCAACTGGGACTTTTTTATTATTACTTTTTCCTATTAGTGTTCAATCAGACATGACAGAAAATGAGAGAAACACGGTTGCAATTTCCAGCTTTTTTTTTTTTTTTTTTTAAAGCCCTTTCCAAACATGATCCCTGCTCCACAGGTGACACAGACTGGACCCCCCCCCCCCTTACCTCTGACAGACCTCCTGAGCATTCTTCATGGTATTTCCTGCATTGGTGATGTCATCGTGCTGGAAAGTCATCATGGCCTGCATCTCCAGCACGGTGGCGTAGATGAGAGCATGGTACATGCTCTCATTCACTCTGAATCGGAAACATTGAGTTACACCGTCAGCATCATCCAGAGCCGCTGCGTTACCGAAGCAAAACATCTCGCATCATTTATCTCCTCTTTATCCACTCAGTGTCTTGTGTTGTTAGTGTTTATTTTGCAGGGCTGCCATTTCCTTGGTTGTTCAACCAGTCCGCCTTTGGGCGTCAGCTTCAGCAAACACTTAATATCCTGGAGGACTAAAAGCCTGCCTGTGAGTCAACCCCTGTATCTTGGCTGACAGGAAACGCGTACTTTGCAGCTCACAACACACAGTTTCCTTACCACAAACCGAGGCCAAAATACTGCTGACATCATTATATAAAACACACACACACACACACCAATGTGGACCTCTGTGGAGACTAACATGGCTCAGGTCTGTTTGTTACCTTGGCTGCAGCCTCTCCAGACTCTCACTGAAGTGGTTGTTGAGAAAGAGATCCAGCGCCTCCATACACTCATCCAGGCTCTCTTTCAGGGTCATCGGTAATGACCTCCCCCTCCACCAAAAAAAAAAAATGTTGAATTAGTTAATGAAGTTCATAGGAACAAATACATTTACAAAAAATACCAGCATGCAATAAAAGAGCTGCACAGCACAGTCACTCTTAGTCTATTTATACATTGAACTCTGTGCAGCGCAATTACCAGCCCTCATTAACGCACCTGCCTCTGTTTCACATTAACCCTGTCACAAAATGACGTCTCACTGAAGTGGTTGTTGAGGAAGAGATCCAGCGCCTCCATACACTCATCCAGGCTCTCTTTCAGGGTCATCGGTAATGACCTCCCCCTCCACCAAAAAAAAAAAAATGTTGAATTAGTTAAAGAAGTTCATAGGAACAAATACATTTACAAAAAATACCAGCATGCAATAAAAGAGCTGCACAGCACAGTCACTCTTAGTCTATTTATACATTGAACTCTGTGCAGCGCAATTACCAGCCCTCATTAACGCACCTGCCTCTGTTTCACATTAACCCTGTCACAAAATGACGTTGCTCATTATCAATCCCGCTGCAGCTGAAGCGGATTTCTTTTATATTAATCCCTGTAAAAGTCAACCCGCCATTTTAGCCGCGACAAAGTCAGACTTTGCTCAAGCCGAGTAAGTACCCGTTGTGGGTGAACTCACATTTCTGCTGCATTTGCGCCTTTCCCATTGGACATGTTCATCCTCGTGCGCCGACACCTGTTTGCAGCTCAGCAGTTCCCTCGGAAAAGCAAGACGCATTCAGGGCCCGCAGCGAGAAGGGGGCGAGGAACAAAACAAAACAAAACAAAACAAAACAAAACAAAAGAACGACAACAACAGCGAATGCCGAGCTTCCAAACTTGGAGCTGACATGAAGTGACCAAGGTTGATCTCTTTGGTCCAACTCAGGGGAAGTGCTGCTGTGACGGATGAGCGCACCAAGTCGCATGCGCTCGCGTGAGTTTTGATCCCGACAGCGTGAGTGTGCGCACTGGAGACGCAGCAGCTGACTCCTCCTCTGTGACACCAGTGCCACGCACACATCACACCGAAGGGTCTTGCGAGGTTAAAGCTCCAGTGTGTAACTTCTGTCGCCGGAACACTGCCAGTGCATTTGTCCTGTCTAAACCTCATTTTAAGCCGAATTCATATCGTCATTTGTGTTGGACAAAAGAGAGAAGCTATAAGTAAAAGGTTACATTGATCACAAGCAGGTAACACTATTAAATGTGTATTGACCCCCAGGTAATGATAAAACATTTATAATGAAAATGTACTGGGCAGAGCTTGTTTGGTGACAAAAAATCTATACTTACTACATAAACAAAACTTATGTGGTTGAACAAAAACACCTTCAAACATTTGGTTTGGTGAATGTTGTAAAAACAAACTGGAAAAACACAATAAATTATTATAATGGGTGGCACATGATAAAGATTTTAAAACCCGCCCAGATGGAAGGGCGGGTTTGAGGGATTTCATAGAGCGGCTCTCTAAAGGCATCACAATATACTGTCTTATTTCTGATAAAGGGAGACAAGACTGTTTTCAAAACCTAAAAGACAATTATGACTTAGGAAATCAGGACTTCTTCAAGACACCTTCAAGTTAGAGCTCATTTTAACTGCGATACAGAACAACAGAGGAAGGCAGCTCTGCATACAAACGCATACAAATCGAAACTAAGCTAGAAAATGATTCCACTCTTCCACACTTCCCAAAAGAAGCCAAAATAACCATTTCAGAAGGTGAATGGCTGAACATTTGTAAAACTCAAATGAGCACCACTAGTTCTGGTCATTGGAGGGAATTTTCATGGAAGAATATAATTCGATTTTATTAGAATATAATTTATTATATTTATTATTTATATAAATAGGCCGATCATTTCCATGTTTTCCGGGACTGTCCGATTATACGATCCTACTGGCGGGATGTAGTGGAAGAAATTAACTCAATAGTAGGCTCTGAGATTAAACACGGTTGATGCACAATTTAACTTGGCGATGTCTCCCCCACGATCAATACTGCGGATAAATATTTGATTGAAATAATGTCAGCAGCCGGTAAAAAAAAAAAAAATCTACAGATTACTAGAAGATGGCTAACAAAAGAGTCCCCATCGAAAGAAATAGACATGGAAAAACGTTTTTCCTTGAACCTGTGCCTGAACAAATTCACTACACACTGGAGGAAATGGACAGTTCAACTGGAGTAAGTGGTCCCACATCACAACAGGGTGTATTTAAACATTTCTTATGTAACCAACTGTGTTTTGTGTTGTTTTTTGGTTTGAGTAAAATGCCCCCTAATGTTCTAATCGATGTACTCTCAGTGCTTATTGTACACCTATATGAGAAGACTATGGACAAATGGAACATAAAGGACTGACATGTTTCTAAATCCTGGGCTTGGCTCTACCTTTTAAAAATGTACATGTTGTCATTATGATTCATCTTCCCCGTGCTTATTTTCTTTTGTTCATCTGTGCCTTTTTCTTGGTTTAAAAAAGAACACAAGTGTTTTACTTGTAAATGCCACTGTTCTTTTTATCATTAATGTAGAACTTTGCAAGTGTTTTTTTTTTTTGCCTTCTATAGGACAGAGCTCCCCCTAGAGTCTTGGAGTACATATTTTTACAGCCAACTTTTTACATAGACATGGTGGAGCTGTTTTCTCAATTGTCGCCATTCAGAAAAACGTGGGCCGATGTTTACTCGAGCGTGGCCCCTCAATCACTCAGTCAGTCATTTCCTCTTACAATGGTTTTCTCTGCTTCTTTTTGTGATGAACATCTAAAATAAGATCATTACTGTCTTGATCTTATAGCCGGTACCTGGTTAGGGTGTGTGTGTGTGTGTGTGTGTGTGTGTGGTGTCATGAAGCAATATGGGTTATTTGTGAGAAAAGACACGCTGAAGCCAAAAAAAAAGTTGCTTAAAACCTTATTCAGTTATGTAATTGTCATGGTTAGTGTTAGTCTTGCCGTCATCTATGGTCTTTTCAGTTGAATCCTCAAAACACCAAAGTACACAAGCACACAGCAAATAGCATGACACCAAATAAGCCCTCACAGGCACACTGCAAACACAGTGTGGGACCAAATACACAGGCTGACTGCAAATATGCAAGTCACGCAAAAAGTGAAGGGCCCTGCAATAATAACTAAATGAACTTTAAATATATTTTACATTTAATCTCATTTTCTTGCTCCACCTTAGCATCTTTATCTACAGTATGTCACACAACAGTCAACAATAAGACCCAGATGGTTTCATCCGTTTTCATCTTCCCCACTGAACAGGATGCTCGTGCCGTGCGTATGTACAGTGTGTTTCCCTGAGCTATTTGGTCGTGTTTTGCAAACTTGGGATAGTTGGTGTCATTTTCCATTCATACTGTATATTCAGTGCGTGCTCCAAAATGTAATTTTCACATATGATCAATATTAAAGAAGGGTAAATTTTCCGCCTCCATGTGACATGATATAGAGCATATACGGATGTAAAAAAAAAAAAAAAAAAAAGTTTTTGTTTGAATATTTTCGATGAAACTGGAGTGTCACAATAATCTCCCCATGCTTTGTCCTCTTTCTTTGAAGTCGCCGCTGTGCTGAAGTTTGTCAAAGAAAAATGAAAGACTGACAAAATATTTTTTCAGCGATGAGGTGGTTTGTATTTTTCAAATCAATTTGAAATGGTTCTATTTCTAAATCGGCTCACGGTTTCTACACATGCACTAAACTGCTAAATTAAATGCTAGTGCTAGTGATCCCACTGTGTTTTGCCTTTAATGACTATGAGAAGGCTTTCAACTGTATCTGATTCACACCACGCATCAAGGCACTGACAAGCCAAGGGATCGATGCAGCCTACATCAATCTCATATGTGACCAGTACAACAGCGCCGCTGTCACCTTTAAACTCCATAGGGACAGTGACAAAATCAAGCTGGAAAGGCGAGCAAGACAAGGTGACAAAAGTCTTCACCTGGTGGTGAATATTTCTCCCATCGGACTTTTGCTGATGGTTTCCATGCTTTTTTTTTTTTTTGCCAGCTCACTCGAAAAACTTCCAATTGTGCTCACAAAGATTCACAGAACCAGCAAACCTGCGGTTCTCAACCTGCATCTTGGCTTGGAAAATGACCATACCTTAAAGTCTGTAGTCACTGTTGAAGATAAGCTCATCAAAGAGCTTGACAGATACAGTATCTTTGGTGGCATGCAAACGGTGAGAAGAATTGTCTGGATAGTTGACAATATAATGAGAAGCCAGAAGATAAGTATGAAAATGAAGAGGAAGGTGTCCCATGGATGCATACTTCCAGGGATGAGTTACAGATGCGAGACATAGGCCTTGACAGAGAGTCTTGCTGTCCCCCAATGCAAAACGGAGCAAATCCTGCTCTGCATCACACCACCAAGTGTAACATCCATAAAATCAAACGGGGCGGATAAATGGACATTGAGAACAACATAATGGACACCAAAAAAATTACACCAGAAAGCCAAGACACCTTGTGAACTGATATGGCCTTGTCTGGTCAAGGTTGGCTGAAAACAGTATTTCTATGTGTGTGTGTATTCTTGTACTTGCTGCAGAGTGAGGACCAAAAATCGTATAAACCCTACAAAGTGAGGTTATTTTGGCTGGTCCTCACATCTTTTCACCCCTTAAAAGGGCTTTTTCAGGGTTAAGACCTGGTTTTAGGGTTAGGGTTAGAATTGGGTTTAGGTTAGGGTTAGGCATCTAGCTGCTATGGTTAAGGTTAACCTTAACCTATATATCCTATCTATCCAGCCGCTCTAGCCACTAGAGAATGTATTATGTCTATGAGGGTCCTCGCTCTGATAGAAGCGCAAACGTGTGTGTGTATGTCTGGTATTCCTTATGTTGCAGGGACCTAAATCTGTTTACACAGTCACATTATGGGGACTTGTCTTCCTTATGGGGACAAAAATCAAGTGCCCATAAGGTGAAGACATGTTTTAAAGTTAGGCTGAGGTTAAGGTTAGGATTAGGGCACTAGTAATTATGGTTACAGTTAGAGTAAGTCTCCAGAAAATGAATGGAAGTCAATGCAATGCTCTCTTAAGTCATGGAAATCAGTGTGTGTGTGTGTGTGTGTAAGAGAGAGAGAGTGAAAAACATGACGTCATTAATGACGTCATGTAAAAAACACCCGTGCTTTCCCTGCTAAAACATATCAAAATGGCTGCTGGGCAAAAGGCCCATTCACCTTAGATTATAGAGTTAAGCCATGAAAGTAGGTTAAGGTCAGATCATGTCTACACTAAGTGGAAGTACATCATAGTTTTATGTTTAAAAAATTTCATTTCATGTTATGCATTTTTATAACTACAAACTGAAAATTGGAGCACATTGTGCCTCTGTTAAACTACTAGACTGGCTGTGTGAATGTCTGATACAGTGCTGTAGCTCCTCTGTGTGGTTGAACCGTGACACTACAACAATGTGTGAAGAATGACCTTTTCTTCCATTACATTTAAGAACATTCTTAATATCCCTAATGCACATTTCAATTTTACTGGCAAAGCTGTAAAATACAATGTCCTAGTCTTATGAACTAGTACAGTAATGGAGTGTACTCTACTGCAGTGAGTACGCTTTTCTCTGACTAATTTTCAAAATGATTGGTTCCATGACCAAACTGGCTCATTATAAATGGCTTGTTTTTGTCACTAAAGGTAAACTTTAATGCTGCAATAACATGTCCCATATTGTATTTAACCTGGTGTGACCAAACAAAATAATATAAAACAGAAAATATCAGGCTCTGAACCTTATAATCATGAAATTTGACTATGTACAAATGTCAAAAGAAAAATGGTAACCAAATACTTAAGCTATTTTAATTAATTTAGAAGCAATATATTTTATGTTCTTCCATTTTTTTAACCTTGTACTTAACCTTAAACAGGATACAATAGAAAACTATGGAAGTAATACACACACACACACACACACATACTGGTTTCCATGACTTAAGAGGACATTGCATTGACTTACAATCATTTCCTGAAGACTTACTCTAACCATAATTACTAGTGCCCTTCCCCTTAACCTTAACATGTAATAATTTACATTATATGGCCATAATGTGGCTGTGTAAACAGATTTAGGTCCCCACAATATAAGGAATACAAGGGACACACATGCGATGCATGCGATGGACACAGTTTCATTTCCAATTTATTTGCATTTATCTTTTTATGCAGAGAGGAAATAGAAATCATTTTGTATTTGTTTGAACGGTCAGGTGAGAACGGTCCATCTGTCCAGCATTTACATTAAGGAAACCCTCCTTCATTTGATATCGTCATTAAGGAAATGAATGAATTGTTTTTAATTACGACATATATAGCATGTACTGTGGACACCTCTTCCCTTATTAGATAAGTTATCATTTTTAAGTCATTTTTAAAAATATGCTACGCATTCAGTTATGTCTTTTTCAGACATGAATGGAACTTTTGTGTTCATGTGTCAGAGGAGGAAACGGTGGACTTACTCACCCACACACAAACACACAAGTGCACATTGCCAATGCGTGAGGTGTCGTTTTATAGGTCATGAGTTAATGATCAACCAAATGCAAACATGTCGAGGTGTAATATCCATGTGATGTCATATCACTATTTATTTAATTCTAAATCTGTTATTTTAATGTTTATATTGAGTTAACTTCTCTTATTCAGTGCAGTGTAAATGGTTCAACCTCTTGACTCAACTCTCATTCAGTTGTTGGCTTCGTTTCACCGGGTGGCACCCTTAACTATCACACTATCCCGCGCCATCATATGGACAGTTCTTGCCAAAAAGCAAACATCTACTTATCTAAAGGTCACGGAAAATTGCATTCAATCCAAGTTATGTCAATATTTCCCTTTTCTCAAACCAAATAAACCCAGAACTATAAGCTTGATCAGTCATATATAAATTAGCCTTATCTGAGCTCATGTTCATCCCACATAATAGTTTCAGCTTCTAATGGTATCAAATAGCCAAATTACAATTAAAAAAAACCACACACTTTTATCCTCCATGTACGGCAAAAAGGAAATATAGAAATGGCTTCAGTCCATCTACATTCATCTGAGCTTTTTGTTACTTCTTCTTCTACCCATTCAAATCTCTCTCACATCTGTGCCAACAAAAAACAAAACTCAGCGGCACCTAGAAATATTTTGTTCTTTATTTCAAAACTGATCACCAGACAACATACACATAAACAAATGATTCACTTTTGTTGTTATGTTTCTAAGCTGCATTAAGGCAACAGCCAGGGGTGGGCAGTATTTCTGCTGCAGGTATTTAAAATACAAAATATTATTTTGTAATTTGTATTTAATCAAGATGATGAAAAGGCCTTCATATTTTGTATCAAAATATTTCAATGTTGTGCATTTTCGTATTTTTAAAATACTGTGAAATTCTTTGAAACTACGTGATGACATCAGAGGAACACAAACGCAGATCGGACTGCATGCTGATTGGTGCCTTCTTTAATTTGCCCCTACTTGTTGAGATGAGACAGGAAGATGATTCACTGCAAGGTAGCTTTCGATCTAAACTAGTTCCTGTCCAGTGAACGCGGGCTTCCATCGCTCACTGTTAACGCCATGTTATCTCGTCACTTCTGTTTGAATTTCGTCGGCTGTGTATGACTAAAGGATCACACAAGTTGCTATCGCTATGACACGACATGGTGTCATTTTGCTCTGTGCGTAGGGGTTTCGTTCCTGTGTCATTCGTTAGCCTACTGTGCTGCAACAGCAACATGACAGACTGACAATCCCATACCACTCGTAGTAGTGATGCTTTATATTATGGACGATTTAAACTACTTTTTTGTGAATTAAGGTTGTGCTCTTGACTGTCTTGACTTAATCTGACAGTACACTGTGCTTCTCCCCTTTTGCTTAGTTGGACTCAGGAAGTATTTTTAGTATTTTTAAAATACAAAACTACACTATTTAATTTTGATACATGGTGTGGCTGCTGTATTTTGCAATTTATTTGGATACTTTTATTAGTTGGGCATTTGGGATTTTATTTTGAAATACAGTACATTTTGATATATTTTTGCCCATGCAAGGCAACGACACTCAGAAGAGTGGCTCCACTGACCAACACAGTGAATATTCAATAGTTATCATGTCATTTCTCATTATTACTGGCTGTGCCTGCTATATAAAGTGTAGTGTACACCATCTACTGGATTTAAATATACAAAATATAAGTTGTTATGTCATTATGTATCTGTGATTGCACATGATGTGACAGTAACTGTCTTCAGTGATGAGGCATTCTTGGGGGATGAAGGGAATCTCTTTGTACAGGAAGTGGAAAAGGCTCCAATGATTAAAATTGTTGTTAGGCACTCATGGATTTTATTCTGCAGAAAAGGATCATGGAGACGACCATGGCACATATCTACAGAGAAAAAAGTAGAAACAGTTTTTTGTTTTGTTTTTTTAAAAAAAAGCAAGTTATTAGTCTTTATTTAATCCTGTCCCTGACGTACATCAACCTAACTTCACATGAAGAAGATTATAGAAAAGGTCATACCTCCAGAACTGCAATCCCCAGTGCCACTCCAACAATAACCACTGTGTTGTTATCAATCAAGTGCAAGATCTTTGGGAAGCAGCCCGTGATCTAAGGAAAATACAAGAACAGTGGTACAGGACACTATTGGATCACGTATATGGGTGTCTTTCTTGTTTCCACTGTACATATGAAAGTCCCTACCTGGAAACTGTCAACCACTGCCTGAGTACATGTGGAATTACTGCCTGGACAGCACGGTGGTGGGTATTGGTTGGCGTTGTTCACATAATATGGTGAGCCCACGAAGTCTGTATTGTTGTAGAACCCACAGCACTTTAACTAACGCGGACACACAGAGGAAGCCATCGTTACACAAAGCACTGGAGAAACTGTGTGTGGAGGAAAAACTGTAGATAAAATGTTCCCTGCAGTCCCGTACCGTTTTCATTGTCGTGTCCCACAGTCCTGTGACGTCCGGATTCTTCCCATAGTCTTTCCGGATGTTCTGAACTGCTGCTGTGCCGAGCTTTTGAAACAACTCTTCAGCCTAAAATTAGAAGCATATAGTAAACCTTTGCATCCACAAATCAAAGATTAACAGCTACAATGATGATTCAGCTGCTACTATCCGGAAAAATAACTTACCAAAGGTCTGAACACCAAGATCACCACTGCTCCTGCAACCTCTGCTATGAAGACCAGCAAGACTATGATGAAGAACTGTGGGAAAACACATTTGTGACAGCTGAAATTAACGGTTAATCTCAGTGTATCAGCATATGAAAGCCTGGTCAACAAGAAGACATTTGTACACTCATATCACAGCATCATAGCATAACATTAACTAAAGTGTTTTTTTTAACACTGTGACACAGTGGGATATCATATAAACTCATCTTTTAACTATGTGACATTTTGTGTTTTTATTGAGGAAAATAATGTGACACTTTAAGGAAGAACAATGATCTTTTCCTGGTAATAACCAGGTGTTTTAGGGGCCAAAATCCAAACAATTCATAACCAGGAAATGGATTTTATCCCCCCTCATTTCCTCATGTATGTGCATATGTAAATAATTCACACAACTCTTGCTCAGAAACACAGGTATCTGTGGTTTGCAGAAATGTGAAATACTGTAGAATATTGCAAACATATCGGTGTAATTGTTTGACAGTTTGAAGAGTAAACTCTTGCCCAATCCCATTTCTCATTTGTAGATAGATACAGTAGATATGTCTCCACGGCAAAGTGGAGACATATTAGAAAATGTCCCCAAATCCTGGGAGTGCGAGTGAATCTGTTTATGGTATGTTCAAGAAACTGCAATCATGTTTTGTTGTTAGTTGGTCTGGATTTGATTAATTTGGGAAAAGATCTAATAATCCTCTGTTTGAAATGTGCCCCTGAAAAAAGGGGAGCGAGTTAGCCCTTATATTTATTTAGATTTCTTCCTTATTGCTCTACTTCAAATGAACACACAAAAATGGAGGGGTAGGGGTGAGGAATAGGCCTTGTTCTCTTTCTTGTCTCATTCGTCTAATCTGTACAAAAAGCTTTAAAGAACAGACAACGGCTTACCAGCAGCAGCATACACCTGCTTTCTTTAACAGCTCCACAGCAGCCTAGGAAGCCGATAATGACCAGGAGCACCCCTATTGCAATCAGCAGGTAGCCCACGTTGAGCACCTGACTGAGCTCTTCTGGCGCGTTTTCAATTTTCCCGATGAAGCTGAGGATGGAACCACTGTCCACCTTCACCCAGATCCCTACAGCCAGGATGCCGATGCCTGCCAACTGGTGAGGAAGGAAAGAGACGAGGGAAGCGGAAAAATGAGGGTCATTTTCAAGGTTAAAAAAAAAAGTTGGCTGATTCTTACAGTTTCTTTGTCATGTGGCACAGTAGCCAACCCAGATGTTAAATAAGAAATGTGGCGAGGCAAAAAGTATAGTATGTGAAAAATAGAGAATAATCTGCATGGGAATGTTTATTTTACATGTGTTTACACAGGTATTTGTTTTAGATATGTTAAAGTTCAGTGTGTTGGAATTAAAGGTAACTATCAACAGGCACTGAATATGATATTTATTATAAATATCATATCATATTAATTCATATAAATATCATATTTATTATAAATATCATATTCAGTCACATTATTAGTCATAGTCACATTATTACCTTAAAATTTAGAAGACTGAGCCCTTTACATTACACAGCCTGCCATACACAATCATGACTTTTGTATAAAATGCAACTTTACTCTTACTATATCACTAATTTAAATCAAATTCAGCCTTTCAAATGCCATAAAATACATACCTATTCATTCCTGTGTCACAATGCTAACAATCCACCACAAGTAAGACACGTATGAGATCATGTGCAAATAACTTTTCTACTAAACATGGAAAACTTACAAATATGATGCCATTGAAAATAAACATCATGGCTTTGAGGAATCCAAAACATCCCATTTTTGCTTTGTCTTGTTGAACCTATAGAGGGAGAATAAAAGAGAAAAAGGACTCGGTCAAACAAAATATTTCCTCATATAATAACGTGTTTCTCTCTCTGCATTTCAAACCACCAACACATTGTTACACACGTGTTACATTAATTATCCTGCTGTCTTTCCACTAAGTATTCATGCTTTGCCAGCCAGGTGACAAATTAACAGCAGGGCTGCTCTGTTTTCTCTGTGGCTGGAGGCAGAGAGCAGGGAGTGGGAAAAACACCTGCCTCTTTTCCCAGCACTGCACCTTTTACCATTCGAAAGCCTTATAACTTATCTCCTTCAAACATTGCAAGTGCTCAGCAGCTTTCATTCAAATCTAAGGACGTCAAGTGTTTACACATATGAGCTTTCAAGGCACTAAGGCGAGGGCTTTGTTAGGGATTAGCAATAATGGCAGTAGAGAAGTGATGAATGAGGAAGTATGCTGCTTTCTATTTTCTGGAAAGCGATAAGTGAAAGTAGTTAAACCAGCAAATGAGTGACAGAACCTAAAAACTAAAAAACGGCTGACATGGAAACATTTTCCTTTCAAACTTTGAACTTCATTCTACAGTAAAATACATGACGGACATGAAAGGGAGAGTTACACAGTATGACTGAAATACATGGACCCAAGAGACAAAATGACCAGTGTGTTTTTTATTTGCATAAAAACTCTGTGGTCAGCTAAAGCCAATATCATTACTCTGGGACCAGAGGTTCAACAACAGATTTATTACAACATGAGATCCCATGAATGTATTGTTTTTAAAGCTGCAGTGTGTAACTATTTGTGTTATTCTTCTCTCTGTTTGAATTTCATGAACAGAAACAATTGTAGCTGTATGCTGTGCCCCTCATCGGAAAACAGGCTATGTCAAGCAACATATATAGCAGCAAAGAAGCATTTATTCCATCAAAGTCCTGAACAACTAATTTTTTTTGGAGAGGAGAATTGACTAAATGCAAAGTCACTTTCTGGTTTTCAATAAGACAGCCCAACTCTTTCCAGTAACCTTTCATTATTGGCATTATATTACTACATTATATTACTACAAGACAACGTAAATGTTTTTGATCTACATCAGGGATTTTAACCTATTTTCAGTCTCAGACTCACAGACCCATCAAACACATACACACGCACTAATTCAAAAAATGATCAGTTAAAGATCAACCATCTCACAGATCTACTGTACTTTGTGTTCCAGGTCTATGTTGATGTTAATAATGTTTCTGTTCCCCTTAGTGACCCTGTTGGACAATGTCTTGGACAATGGGCACTTAGGTTTTCTCCTCCTTCAAATTGCAGTTAACCAAAGTTGGTTGTCTTTATGCATTATACCATAATTCAATAGGTACTGCTTTTAATATGGTGGACCACGGCAGTAGTTTGGGGTCTCTAGTTATTTTCCCTCTCAGGAAAGTGCTTCTCTGTGTCCATAGGTCTTCAAAAATAGTTAACCTTTCTTGTGGTGTGCCTCAGGATACTGTCTTAGGCCCTACAATAATATTTACCTTGTCCATTAGGTCAACCCGTTGTGTGAAATTTGCAAGACTCTACTATCAGCGCTACGCTGACACTGTTCAACTCTGCATCTCTCTTCAACAACAACGAATTGTTCATATTGCATGTCCACCAAAAGATTAAAATGAACAAAACGGAGATCCTCACTATTTTCTCTCCAATAGTACGAGGCCAGTGTTATCTTTCCTCTGCTAATATGTTGCAACTTACAAAAACTTATCACCCATACGTGTTTCTTTAAATAACCAAATATTTCAAAACTCGGATATGTGGCACAGAGCTACTGTAATGCCATTTTCACCTCTTTCAGTAATTTTGAGCCACTTACAAATGATCCAAAATGATGCTGCAAGGGCAACATCGCAACAATCTAATTTCATGTTCCCCCGTTATTTTTATATGCATGTATTTTATTTGTACATGTAGCAGTGGCTCCAAAATAATGGAATAGTCCTCCTGTGGTTTAACAGTCAGAAGCCATATGTTTGGTTTTTTATTACTGGAAGACCCACCACCTGTTAAACAGGCCCTACTATCACCTCAAGGGTTTTAGTGCCTTGTGACAACTACTGTATATGAACATATTATCACTATTTTACAGCCACTATTGTTGTAAAGTTACTTCAAGGTTGTAACCTCCACTTGTTTGTTTTTTTCTCTCTCTCTCCCTCTCTCTCCCTCTCTCTCTGAGTGCCTCCCAGCAGGGGAACAATGCTCTTTGTTTAGAGAAACAAAACAAATTGTTATTCCCAGCGACAATGACAGAGCAGAACCCCATAGCAACAGGTGGTCTCCGTAAATATCGTGTATATCATACTGCCTTTCCACTACCACATATGCAGTATCTTTTATTCATTAACCGTCACCTTCCTCAAATGTCCAGTCAGACAGACGTGTCGAATTAACCAAAACAGGAAGTAAAATGTCAGTTTAGTCAGCTTGCACTGATCCAGTAAAGCTGCTTGTCATCAAGTTAATCATATATTTGAAAACTGAAGAGTCATTGCCTCGACTCCCCCAAACTCCCACAATATTTTATTTTTTTCCCCCCCCCACACTTTCCCACTTCTTTGTGGTCAATCATTGCACTCTGACACTAAGAAGTCAGCCTGGTGATATATTAACAAGCTGGAGTCTCGTACAAATCCCAAGTTTGCCCAGCAGTGACTGAAAAAAGTATCCGGACGCACTAAAAGCATCTTATTTTGCCCTGCAATATGTATTAACACAGAGAAAAAAGCTCTTGCTGGTACTGTAGGGAACACACTTTACACCACATGGTATTTGTGTCAGTTGGATATGAGGTCTGCAGTTGTTGGTTCTCGCGTCAACAAAACCTCTTGTCTCTGTGACCAACTTCAATTTCAAATCACCAGCAGGACATATCTCAAAGGACGCCATTGAGAGGAATAATTGCAGGCAGGTCTCAGGAGACAAAGCGTCATTGTTGGATGGATGGATCTCTCCCTACATTGACGCGGCACTTGAAAAACAACCACAAAACAACGCAAACTCACAAGAAGAAGGTAGAGTGCAAGTTTCAGTTGAGTTGGTCTTTGTCTTACCTTTCACAGGAGAAATCCAAGGATATGCTCTGATGCTGGGCCACTGTTTAGAGTCTCCACCTTCACTCTGGTGATGGAAGCTGTTGCTGTGGGAGTGGACTGACTGTGAGATAACAGAAGCACAGGGGCGTGTTACACTTCCAACTCTGAAAATGACCCCACAGTATCCTCTGTCTCTGCCACTACCAGCGGCTTTGTCACTCTGAGATAAAAGAGATCTGTTTCAGATCACTGCTCTTATTTTTGGACTCCTGACTGGTTATAAGTAGTAAAAAGGAGAGGAGGAAGCAAGGGGGCGTTAACCAAAGCACTAATATCACATATCACCATGGAGTTGTACTGGTTGCTCCTGAGGGAGGCAGGGACTGGAAAGGAGAGAGTGAAAGAGAGAGATGCACCTTCACCAACACGCATCTGTGCCACTGAGGTGTTAATTTGAAAATAGTTTGTAAATATGACATGATAATGAGATAATGTTATACGAGAGAAAGCACTCAGAGAGCACAAAGCTCCACTAAGGACGCTCAGTTCTCCAAAGTGTCAGTACAACTGCATTTTACTTGAAATAAGGCAGGCAGGGTCAAAACCAGGAAGACAGTCAGAACAGGCGAACAGAACCAGAATCAGCAGGCAGGGATCCAGGGGTCAGAGGCGAACGTAACAGGTCAGATCAGGCAGGATAACACAAGACGATCTGGCAGAGTTGAGGTGGAAGTGGCTGGTATATGTACTGAGGAGTTGATTAGCTGCAGGGGTGGGGAAGAGGCGTGGATCACAGGTGGAGGGAGTGAGGGAGGATCTGGCAAGGCAGGGGAGTGGTGAAGTGATCTGAGGCAGAAAGTGATGTTATGAGTCCGCTTTTGTTACAACAACAGAAGGTGATCTGACTAAAACCTAATATTAACTCCTTCCCTGGGCCATAACCTACATCAACAGAACAGACAGACACAGACAGACACTCAAACAGTCAAATAGTTACTTTTTGGCAGAGGTATTACATATTTCGACCAAAACCAAACCTACAGTACAAATTTGGAATCACATTTTTCCTCTCTAACTAAAAACACGTGACAAAAAAAGTATGTATGTGCTCAAGTAATTTTGGCAGCCCTCTCTATTGCGTTTTCTTTTACGGGGTTCTACAAGGGTCTGTCTTAGGACCACTACACATCTACACATGCCCCCTATTAAGTTGCCTTTGTCAACATT
>JAFBJR010000059.1:806844-1067130 GCA_016785285.1 Brachirus orientalis
CAGGAAGCTTTTACATATTTTGGACATTGATATTTGTTTTTAAAGTCATGTCAATAGAATTTATGAAACCAGCTTTTTCTCTCTTGAGCCACATAAGCTCAGACTACAATTACTTTTGTTTGACATTTGAAGGGCCTCTCTCTTTGAGCTGAACAAGGTGGAACCATGACCATTCAAGCGATGAAGGTACAGCTGGGGGGGGGGGGGTGTTCTACACGGGGGGGGGGGGGGGGGGGGTGTTCTACACGGCTGCAGGTAACACAAAAGAAAATGTGTTTGCTGTGATGACGTGCTGAAGGTGTGCTAGTTTACTCAAACCACAGCAAGGCAGGACAATCTCCTAGATAATTACACTACCAAATAGGAAGGCTGCAGCTCATTTAAAACACACCCTTAATATCACACGTGGACATGCAAAGTGGAAGATATTACTTATTCAAATACCTTGGACCTTCCAGTTTTAGACTTGGTGAATATCCACATTCTATTAAATGTGTGTTATAATTTCACCATAATTTTCGTTTTTCTTTTTTGTGTAATGGTTTATATTTGGTCACTGGAGGGTTTGTCACTCTTTATATTAAGGTACACGTATTAACCATTGAGTTGCTGCTCACTAACATGTTAATTAGTAGCATATTGGCTCATCACTAGTCATTATTAAGCATGAATTAATATCTTTTTGCATGATTATACCCTTATATTAGACCGTCAACTATAAGGTGCCCCTAGCACAATAAAAATAAATCAGATAAATAAAAATGAAAATAAAGTAAAAATAGAAAAGAGATGAGTTTTAAGTAGAGACAAGCAAGAGGCCTGTCTAATGGGCACGGGCTGATCATTCCATTGTTTAGGGGCCACAAGAGCAAACATAGGGTCTCCTCTGAGCTCACATTTAGTCTTTGGCACACTCAGGAGCAGCTGATCAGCTGATCTGAGTGAGCAGGAAGGTGTGTGAGGGTGTAGCAGCTCAGAGAGGTAGGACAGGTCAAGGCCATTTAGGGATTTAAAAACAAATCAAATCATTTTTGGAATCCTAAAATGTATGGGGCAGCCAGTGGGGTAAAGCTAAAATGTATACCATTTATACCAGTGTCAGTTAAAAGACGTGAGGCAGTGTTTTGCACCATCTGATGACGGGCGACGCATGACCCACAAACCCCCACATAAAGTGTATTACAGTAATCCAGTAATTACTGTTTCAAAGTACCACTGCGAGGAAAATGGCTTTATTTTGGCCCGCTGCCTTAAATGGAGAAAGCTTGATATTACGACAGCCCTGATCTGACTGAGAGTGATACGTGGAAAAAAAGAATTACTTAAGGGCAAAAGAAAAAAGAATGACTCATGTTTTACATGATGGTCAGTCACAGCTGGTTAAGAATGACATTTTTAGCAGGTGATAAGAAAAGCTTTGTGACAAAATGTAAGACAAACAGTGTGGTGTCTATGATGTCATTTAATGATAAAGTATCATAACTTATCACTTGTCATTTGGCCTTTTATTACAGTATATGCACACCCACACCTCATCAGGGACGCTTTCAAATGCCACAGAGAACATTACGTAAGAGGCAAAAACCCATTGCATATGCTTATTATCAACCATTTCTGTCACACAAATGCAATTATGAAAGACTGTAAGAATGCAAATAAGTCATACTCATATGGTTTAGTAGTTCATCAGTCACAAACGGACAGGAGAGATGACAAGTGGAAAATGCAGACAGAACACAAGAAAAAGGACAATAGGGGATTGCGTTGCCTTCCTGAGAAACCATCACAGTAAACTTACAGCGTTTCACTTCAGCGCCTGTGAGTTGGAATGGAATGATAAAAACAAACACATAATAGATAAAATCAAAGATAAAAACTGGTCTTTAGACCCACACAGCAGATGTTTATTTTTGGATGATGTGACTGAAAGAGCCTACATTGGACACATGACAAGTCGTTTGATGAAGAAGACATCAGTTTAACAGCCGTCACAGACATCTAACACACACACACGCGTTCGCGCTTCTATCAAAGTGAGGACCCTCATAGACATAATACATTCCCTAGCCCTTACCCTTACCCTAACACCTAAAACCAAGTCTTAACCCTGAAAAAGCCCTTTTAAGGGGTGAAAAAAGGTGAGGACCAGAAATAGTCCTCACTTTGTAGGGTTTATACGATTTTTGGTCCTTGCCATCCATTAGTTTGGACAGCCAAAACAAGCAACCCAACCCAACCCAACCCAAACCAAACCAAACCAAACCAAAGTGTCATTGATGCCTAACCCTAAACTTAACCTTAGTTTAAATCTTAATCCTAAATTTAAACTATGAATGAGGTTCTGCCTCATCAGGACCAGGTTTTGGTCTCCATGAGGACTGCTGGTCCTGACAAGGTCAGTGTTTATGCCAGAAAAGATCCTGAAGTGGTAACACACACACACACATACAGGTTTCCATGACTTCAGAGGACACTGAATTGATTTACATTCATTTCCTGAAGATTTACACTAACCTTAACTGTAATTACTAGTGCAGCTTTAGGTCCCCACAACATAAGGAATACCAGATACACACACAGAGTTTGATATATTTCCACCAAGTTATCATCAAAAATCTCTTGGTGGAGATCGATCTTGTGATCACACTTAGATCATACTTTAAAAGGATTGTACCAGTATTTTTTTTTTTTTACTTTGATGGAAAATATTGTCTGTTTACTAAGCCTTCACTACCAGCAGACCCTGGTTTTTTACATCTGAGCAATAACATGGAAGTAATGACATATTTAGATACTAATGAAAATCCTTTGTAGCTTTTGAACATCCGGTTGTTGATTTGAGACAAATCTAGAAGAAAAAAACAAGCTGGCAGGTGTGACCTTTTGTGGCAAGGAGTCATTTCAGCTGATGACAGCGACATCCTCCTGCTAGATTGTGCGATAAAGAGTTCGAACTTCTGACAGCTCTCGCTGATCTTGAGTGTTTGCTCTGTGACATACAGTAGGTCTATCAATCTCAGGACTTATGACAATAAATGTAGGAAAAACTTTACAAGTATCCCAAATCACTTTGTCCAAATGAGGTGACAGAAGTCCACAAAGAGGCGGTCCTCATGAGGTTAGGTTGTTTGATAGTCACACCAACTGAAAAGTCACACGTGTGGTTTAAGCCTGGTAATATGAACATATCCTAATATAAACTTACTTAAATCAGGGTCTGCGGCTGCTTTCCTGATCTCACATTCTTATTCTAGTAGTGGAGATTTCTCAGCAGAAATATGCCCTATTTGTACATATATCCGCTTAGAGTGCTGAGCTGTACATAATACTGGCAGACCTCCTCACATAATCTCAAACAAGTTACCATCTTCCTGTCTCTTTTGACCAAAACAAGGGTGCACTGACTGGACCGGAAAGCTGGTCTGCTCATATTCCTCCTTAAGCGGCCGGCGTGGACCACCATGTAAATGGGATGACAGAATTTATGTCAGGCAGACTTGGCAAATTTCAAGATTCAGACCTCTGCAGACACGGACAGAATGACTTGGGCCTACAGCTGCATGACCCACAAAAAAGGTCAGTCTCCTTATGAAAGGATGATCCATGTGTAAGGCACAGAAATAAAGAAACGGTGCTGCGTTTTAGTTCATATCTAATGAAACTCTTCTGAACAGTTGCTCTTTTGTACAAGAGTGGATGACATAACATTTACAGTTTCAAATGTGTTTTATTTGTCATGTTATGATGGCTGAGCTGAAACAATAACTTGATTAATCAGTTTGTTTTTTTAACGAGCATGTTAATATATGCTGGTTTCTTTGCTCCATATAACAAAGAAATCATTAAAACTGAATATTTTTTGGTTTGGGGACAAATCAAGACATTTGAGAACATCATAATTTCCAGGTTTGAGAAACAACGATCAACATTTTCTGACATTTTAACGGACCAAACGAAAAATAACAGACAGAATAATTGTAGCCCTAATGACTATTCACCAATGCACTTAAAGAACAGAAGTGTATCTTAGATATGATTAATCAGTGGAGCACAACCTGTGACCAGGCACAGTGACGAGTGGAACAAAGACAGTAATGTTGGCTAAACTGATTAGCAATCTGAATCAGCTCCTACAAAATGGGGCATTTTGGAAATAACTGGTCACTACGTTGGCAACATTGGAGCAGACCAGCCCCCCTTTTTTAATGCAGCTGTAGGTAAGAAACTTCAGCACCCGTTGCTCTTATTATGCTCTTATTGTAGCCGTTCAATTCAAGATGTACAGAAATTAAAAGCATGTAAACAATGCAGAGCTTAGTCATATTTCTTTTTTACCAGGATTGAATTAGCGTTATTTAGGAGACTGGTCAGCTGGACATTAGTAATGTGTAGTAGATTAAGCTGTGTCCTGCACAGCTATCAAAGTGGCTCACTCTAGCACATGTTCACTGTTTGGTGGACAGTTCTCGACATCCTGGACATGTGAGGAAGGACATCGTCAGCGAAGGAAAGTCTCTCTCTTCACTGGAAGTCCTCCTTCGGTTTCCTGAGGGCCAAACTGTACTAGTTTATCTTCAGTCAGGAGTCAGCTTAGGAATAATCAGGTCGTCTGCTTATCTGGATGGCTCTTCAGCTTGTGGAATTTAACACTGTCCAACTTCTCGAACCTCTTGTCACAGAACTCACAGGTGAAGTTGTAGTGGGCTTCTGAAGTGTGCTTCTTCATGTGCCAGTTCAGAGATGCACGCTGGCGACACTGGTAGCCACAGATTTCACATCTTGCAGACGACATGGGTGAAAATAGAGAACACAGAGGAGAGTAAGCGATTATGGTTTGATGATTATTTGAATTCAACATTTGTCAAGCAAAATCCTTGTTTGTCTCTGGTGTGTTAAGGTGAATCATTAAGTGTTCTTGGTATGTGTTGTGTGTTCAGTGTTTACTGGTGACTTACTGTAGTGGTGTTTCTCCTGTGTGTGTTCGCCTGTGAACCTCCAGGTGATTCTTACGCTTAAATGACTTGCCACATGTTTCACAGATGAAATCTCTCACCCCTGTAAATAAGATCCAGTTACATTCAATTGCATTTTAGTTGCAGAGTACTAAATCACAGAGCACCAAATACATCATCTTACATTACACTTTTCATAATAAGGTCGATACCTTTCAGTATTATTGAGAAAATTGTGATCACAATTGTTAGCTGTAGGTGACTGGACTCGCTTGAGTCCAGTCGCTGACAGCTAACCACAGAAATTGTCTGAAATTGCACGTATGTAGGTTACATTACAATAGATGCAGTACTATTAAAGTGTTGTAACTGTCTTTTATTTACACATGCAGGTTTTATTTTCAAACCTCACACATCTAAGCTACATACATCAGGTAATAAAATACATGTTTGTTAGATGTGGGAAATCTCCATGTCTTAGACAGTGTTTGATACAGCTTACATGGAACCTATTCCTTGAGGCATTGTTTGTTATAATTATTATGCCATAAAATTTAACTTTTCATGACTCCAGAGCTGTAAGACCATCTCTCTGGTCTTTTAGCTACGTTCGAAGACAAATCCATCTAGAATTTTTCCACAGAAGCCTCCAATGCACACATGGCAAGCCCATATTTACAAAAATTCTGAGGTGCATGATCCAAGTGTTGTGGCCCTAACACCCAACATGCGTATGTTGTTACACCAGTGCTGCAGCAAGTATACACCAAGCCCAACAGGAGAAAAAAAGTGTTATTAGGAGGAGACAATGTACAGAGTAATATTAGACTGTAATAAAACTGTAGTGCTTAACTTTTAAACAAAACCAATGTCTGTTATACTGCAGCTTTAAATCCTGTCAGACTACTTGTTATAGTGACAACTATAATACTTAGATGTACCAAAATAATAATAACAGCAGAATCTATTAATGGTGCCAATTATACTGATGCTAATTATGCTGTCTACCACTTAATCATCCCCATGAGCGTCACAGGGAGCTGGAGCCAATCCCAAATGACAATGGCCAAAAGGCCCAGTATTCCCTTGACAGGGTTGCCAGTCCACCACAGGTCAAACACATAGAGACAAACAACCATTCAGTCTCACACTCACACCCAAACTGCATGTATTTGGACAGTGGGAGGAAGCCGGAGTACCCATAAAGAACCCACGCACACACAGGGAGAAAACCAGGATTCTAACAGGTGACCTTCTTACTGTGAGGCTACAATATTAGCCACTACTCCACCATGTAAACTCTATACCAGCCATTTGAAAATGTGAGAGTGCTGGGGCCCACTTTAAAATCTGAAAATCCTCTGAGGCCCACCCGCACCTTAAATCTGATCAATACACAAGACCCGTGTGTATTATCGTTTTCATGTGAACATGGGGATAAAAAAAAGGATTCTGTGCAGATTAATATTCACTTCATAATATTTCTGAACTTGCATATCTTTCAATACATGCGTGTGATGATTACAGCTGGTCTCCATGTAATATTTTAGCTTCATAACAAAGTGCTCACTCTCACAGTGTGGAATTGTCCATCAACATAAATAACAATTAAAATAAACAAATTAACATTGAGTGCAAATACAAAGATTTACACATAATATGTCACAACATTGCTATATATACTGTATTACCTGTTATCCTACGTTGGTGAGATTTAAGAAAAATAACACTTAAAAAGGTCATACATAATGGGTTTTTTGAACCAGAAATCAAGATTACTGATGTCTACTTAGATAAACTAAATAATATTTATGGTCAAAAATCTCAGTCTCTTCAAATTAAGCCACTTTATTGCTGCTCTCTGCCAGCCTCCGAACAGGCATTGTGAGCTAATGCCCGCCCCCCAGTAAAATCTGAAAATCCTCTGAGGATACAAAGATATTAAATATGCTGACTGGCTGACACTGGATATTTACACATAATATGTCACAACATTGCTATATATACTGTATTACCTGTTATCCTACGTTGGTGAGATTTAAGAAAAATAACACTTAAAAAGGTCATACATAATGGGTTTTTTGAACCAGAAATCAAGATTACTGATGTCTACTTAGATAAACTAAATAATATTTATGGTCAAAAATCTCAGTCTCTTCAAATTAAGCCACTTTATTGCTGCTCTCTGCCAGCCTCCGAACAGGCATTGTGAGCTAATGCCCGCCCCCCAGAACACTGAGTCTCTTGTGATTGGCCAGCTACCAAGTGCATTCCCACTTGCTTGTGATTGGCCAGCTACCAGCTGACTGACTGCTCTGCGGTGCTTCTTCTTCTTCAGGTTGAATGTTCACGCCCATGAGTAGCTGTTGCATGGCGAATGTGCTAGTTACGTAACTAAACTTGACTTTTCAAAACTGTTTGCTCGAGCTCCGGTTAAATAGAGAAGCCCTTCATTCTCAAAAGTGGCTGAAGTGTTTATTGTGACACTTTAGTGATGTTTAGATACGGGAAGGACACAGGAACACACCAAAAAACAGCAGAAATTTGATTTTCCACTGAATGTCCTGAATTAAGTTAAACACCATGGCTTGACAACTCACCTGAATGGATGATCATATGGCGATGCAGGTGATTTGACAGGTAAAACTTTTTCCCACAGCCTGGATGGGTACAAACCTTAGTCCTCCCTTTCCTATGAACTAGGTTCACATGGTTCTAAAGTAAATGAAACAAAAAAAAGCTTTCAAGTCTTGAGCTCAACAAACTAAAACATGTAGCAGAAACAAATAGCTGTTATTGTACCTGAAAGCTGCTAATAGCTACATAAACTTGACTGCAGCCCTCGTATGGACAGTGGAACATCTTGAGCATCCCGTCAGCCTCGATGACTGGGCCTCGTCTGCTCCTCTTTGACCTGACGCTGGAAAAACAAAACAGTGTGGGGTTCACTTTGACAAGAAGAGCATAAGTGGAGAGAGGAGGGATGAATATGTCTGCAGAGCTCAGAATTGTCAGATCCTTGTCAAACTATTTGAAAGTCACTTCTTCTGTGATTTCATCATGTGGAATATGAGCGTAACAAACCTGCTCCGCTGCAGTTCTCGGTCATCACTCAGCTCCAGAGAGTCATCTGTGGGCTGCAGAAGCTGTTTGTCACTCAGACCTGCAAAAAGAAATAAAGCTAAGATCTTATTATACTGTATCATGACTCAAGGAGACAGCAGCTGAATGTAAGGTCTCATTCTGACCAGTTCAGACAGACTTTATTACAATTGTTCACACTTAGCATTAAAATGCATCCTGGATGTGCCTCCTCTGACCACATGAAATCAACTTCTAATGATCTGCATTCAAATTTACACTGACACAATTTCTGTGCCTGAGAGAACAAAAGTATGTCTTTAACGAGTCTGATTGTCCAGATATGTCTGTGTGCATTAGTGACAAAGAAAGAAAAAAAGTCAGGAGAAACGGAATCAATTAAAGCTCTACTGGCACTACTGTAATGTGACATAATTGTTTTAATATTACAAAAAGAAACCGTATGATCATCAGTATTATTGTGTTAATGTTAGTGGCTAGAAATTATACTTAATACTTAGAAATTATTATAGGTCTGCAGTGACATTTTTGATAGGTGACTATTTGGTTAATAACAATTCCATCTATGCATAGCTTGTAGGGCTATCACTTATTAGATTTAGTTGACTCACTCCATAAAAAACAATGTTGTTCAGCTCCACAGCATTAAAAATGATGCACAATGACATAGCCACCAACTGTCAATGATTAAATTCATTGACAATTAATTTTGTCGGTTTTTGGAGACATTATTGACTTATAATACCTTTGCCTTTCAAAGACATTTGGATTTAGCAACTCGTGTACGTGTACGGTATAATGTACTGCAGTGTCAGTCCTGAATGTAGCACACCTGTCATGGAGTCCTCATCCTCTGCTGTTCTGATTTTTGAGTCGCAAGCGCACACCTGATTGTAGGTGACGCCCCCGATGACGGTGCATGTGACTTCCTCCATGTCTCCACCACCCACATTGAGCTGGATTCCCTCTGATGCCAGCGCCTCATAGCTGGAGCCAGTGATGATAATTAACTGGGAAAGAAAACAATTATTTATTAACATCTGAAGAAAGCTGAAGCCCATACTGTGTACTTCTACCTCTTTTAGGATGATATCAGTCAACCTCTCACGACTGTAGTACATAACCTTTACATATTAATAAATGTCTTTTGTATTCAAACTGTTGTTAAATAAGCCCAAACATTGCTGATTATGCCTATCAACTTCATACAACTCTTATTAGATATACATATTATATTAGATCTCCTGTTGCCTGGCCAGATTTGTTTTTTCAAGACAAAGAGAGGCAACAGCAACATTGCGCAAGTAAATGAAGATGACTGCAAACAGGATACAGTAAACATAAAGAAGTGTCCACGAAGTTTCAGGAGTGAATTCTACTACTCTATACAGGGAGCTGTTCATCAGTTTAACACCAGTTGTCTTCAGCTGTCCCTGCACTGCCAGGATCTCAGCCTCTCCGTCTAAGGGACACAAACGCACCCTTAGTCAGGTCTGAAAGTACTACTTGATGCGGATGCATGTAAACAATGTTACATTGTTTCTGTTCATGAAGACCAAACAGAGGTAGAATAATCACGACGACAACAAATATCACAAAAAGTTACACACGGCAGCTTTAAAACAAGATACTCATTTCACCGACCTGTGAGCCTTCTAAAGCCGCCCTCTGCTCAGGTAACTCACAGCTGGTCACTACTGTCTGCACAGTCTGGGGGTCAAACAGCTCACTCTGCTCTTGGACCGGCATAGATGTTGGGACAGTGCGTGCACTCAGTTCCACAGAGCCACTCAAGGTCTGCGACAGCACCGATTCCTCATCTGACTTCTCTTGCTTGTCAGCTAAGGATGCTGTCATGGTCACACAATCATATTTATGTGGCGTAGTCCTGATTTCTTCTTCTTCCCCTGCATCACTGTCTTGCCTCAGATCCTCAGCCTCTCCCTCTGAAGGAATGGAGTGAAATGCTAAAGAGGGGGAGCCCTGTTGTCGTTCCATCTCCATCTCCCACACAGCCTGCCCTATCAGTGGAACGTCACTGGAAGGAGCCTCTGAACTGGGCTGGTGGTTTAGAGCTGCATCTTCTTTGACTTGGCTTGTGGTTATATGTTGTTCCTCAAAAACATCCACGTTTTCACCCACATCTACAGAAAAGCAATGATTAAACTAATTTATCAATTACAAGTAACCAGTGTACATTAAACTTCACATAACATTGAAAACAAAAATAAAAACCCCAAATAAATCACAGGTAAAGTTACACAGTTTTCATTCTGTACCTTTGAATTCTTCATGAGTCTGTTTTCTTCTCCTCCTGCTCTCTGTGCCTTTAGCTGCTACCATGTCTGTTTTTTCAGCATTGTCATCACTGTTGACACCCTCCTCCTGCTCTGATTCACTTGCCTCCCTTGGAGGTGAGAAAAGGTACTGCACAAATGAGTGGTTTGATTCACATTGCCAGAGAGCAGCAGTGGAGAAATTGGGCTGAGGCTCCAGAGCTCTAAGCTGGGGCTCGTGGGGACAGGAGTGGGAGTGATCCTGGTACCAACACACCAGGCTCTGGAGGTTTGATACTCGTTCCCTCCTGCCTGGGAGACAAGACAAATGAAGTCATGCTATAAAATCATATTATTATGTATTGTGTCAGAATTGTGACTTTCATATAATAGATATATGGCACTTCTGCAAGAGTTACTTTTGACACTTCATTGGTTGTCATTAAAGCTGTTCATTTTGGCTTACTACTTGTCATGTGCTGCCATTCCCCCTGCCCTTCTACATTACCTCATTAGAGTAATCATTAAGGGGTGCATTTATTCACCAACAGACAGTCAAACATCATGAGCAGAGAAGACTGCTTTTTTGTGGAAAAGTTAACTGGAAAAGTTTCTCATAGATTTACTATCAGAGTCTCGAGACTATGACAGATTTGACTGGCTGTTCAAATCTGAACAATATTAGTACTTAAAACTGATTTAATAGTCAGCCAGCTAACACAAATATCGCCATCCCTTTGTGGTTCTACTCACCTTTTTGCTGTTTTCCTGAGACCTCAGGAACAATCTTCTTCCTGTAATGCACAATGATGTCATTAGGAAAGATGTGAGTAGAATAAAACAATACTGTTTGGTGAAAACTGCCAACAGTAGTGGATGATGGTAATTCTGATAATAATAGCAATAATGATAAAGAAAAAAGGTATTTATAAAGCACTTTAAAATTCATATAAAAATGTACTTCACAATATCAACAGATAAAATAAACAGGTCCTAAAAATCAGCAGAGTAAGTAAAATAATTTATTTTTTCAGGAATGGTTAAAGGTATTGGTAGTGAAAGTAAATACAATGTATGTGGGCATGAATACAGAATTAAACTCAAAGAACATTGGTGCAGATTTACTAGCCGAGCATTACAACATGCCAGAAAAGCATTTACATGAAAATGGATCGTTCCAGAGTGAACTCTTTTTCCAATATTCAATCCAGTGATTTTTACTAATGTTGCACTGACATGGATACTGAGAATCAATTTAACTCATCCCTAACAATATTATCAGAAAAGACTGATCCTATAAGGACAAATCTGTATGAAAGGGGAAAAGACAGAGAAGAAGATGAAGAGTTAAATGGCTCTATCTGGGTAACCCATCAAGCATTATATTTTATATTAAATGGAACAATATTAGAAAGCAATGCAGCATTATATTACCTATATTCTAGAATACATGTTCAAAATTTGATGCAACTATAAATTGATGCAGAAAAGGCAAAAATTGGTGTAAATTTAACTCCACCAGAATAAAGAATATGAAGTTTCTGAGCTCTGAATTTACCATGGAAGGATGTCACATCCTGTCATTTATGTATTCCCCTATAATGTAATAATACAGTGGCCGCTGCCTACCCGCTGTATTTCTGCTGGTATTTTTCTCCATATGTAGAGTTGAGTAGGATCAGATATTCTGCCAATCCCGCATCACTCAGGCTGGTCCGTCTGCGGAGCTCACTCCACAGCTTATGCGACTCTCCCAGGTAAACCCTACGCACATCGTACTTCTTTCGGGATTCGAGGCGTCTCTGAGCCCGGTCAGAGTCTGTGAGCCTGGGTCGTCCTCTGCAGCGCCTCAAAATGCCTTTGACTTGTTTCCCAGCTTGGTCAGCGTCCAGGGAACCCTCCAACTCTGTCGGGCTATGTGCCATCTTAGCCTCAACAGCTGGTATTACGTGACGGAAGTTGTATCAGACCTCACAGGAAGTAGTAGTACAAGGTTTTTCCCCCTATCTTTTGACCAGGTGATTGTTAACGTTCCTCACGTTAGCACACAGTCTTGTTTTATAATTGATGTGTGCTAACGTTATGGGTCAGCGAAAAATGTTTACCGTGCGAGGCGAAAACTGTGACGGAACGATACAACTAATGAGTATGTGTGACACGGACCGCGGCAGCACGAACACCAATGTGTAACATGAAAATAGAGATGGAAACTTGAACCTGTTCAACTTTATCAATGATATATTCACAAAAACACTGGATTATGTTAATTTAATTTGGTAAAAGAAACCTATTTCGATGCAGGTGCGTTTAAAGGCATAAATATAAGGGGCAAATGTTCCGTTCATATAACAATGTTCACATTACCCTTCAAACTTCACGTGAAACAATTTTTATTTAATTGAATTTCATTCAGTATTTTTAAAAAAATCCAAACTCATACTTGAGGTAGTAGCCATGTGGAATCACTGCTTGCAGAGTCGCTGAGTAATTCTTTTAAATTTTCAGCAAAGTTCAGGGTTCATGACACTTTCTTTTTTTTTTTTCAAAAAGCACACATAGTTCACTCTCACGTTACTTTAAAGGTGACATAGAATGGTCTTTTTGAACCAAAAAGTCTACTTAGATTAACTAAATAATATTTATGGTCAAAAAAAACTCATAGTCTCTTCAGATTAAGCCAGTTTATTGCCCATCTCTGACAGCATTTGAACAGGCACTCTGTTTCTGAGCTAATGCCCACCCCCCAGAACACTGAGTCTCTTGCGATTGGCCAGCTACCAGCGGACTAACTGCTGTGCAGTGCTTCGCCTGCCGAACAGCAGGAGTTGTCGTGCAGCGTTTTGCTTGTAAACAGTGGAGCTGAGACAAACGCTCACTCATTTTCTACCACTGCTGAAACAAACACAGGCTGATCTCTGCCTGTCGCAGTCAGTAGTTACCATACGTGCTAACCTGAAACACTTGCAAGCCGACACAAAAATACACAAATTTCCACACAAGTTGTGCAGCGTTTTGCTTGTAAACAGTATCGTAGAGCTGAGACAAACACTCACTCTCACTCACTCATTTTCTACCGCTGCTGAGACAATCAGAAAAGGCGAACACACACTCCTTTCCAATTTTGGAAAGGAGGAGGAAGAGCAGTGAGAGCAGATGAAAATAAATGATAAAATGGACAGTGGCCAGTTTAAAGAGTTCAACAGTTTTTGACACAAAGGTCATTTGTCACATTACAATATGGTATTCTTCTTTACATACTGACAAGTGTCTTTAACGGGGGTCCCCCATAAGGAGCTGCCAGTCCCTTTCAAAGTAACTCACCAAAGGTTTTAACATAAGCCTGCATACATTTTTATCCAAATAAACTCAGAGGTGTCCCACTGCCTTCTAACATTAAATGACAATTTGCCAATTAGTTGTCAATCTAACAGCTGCGCTGCTGTCAGCTTGATGAGTGAGTCTAACTCTCTTCTCCTTTTCATTCTTCTCCATACTCAAAACTCACTATTCCATTTTCTGTTAATTGTGTTGCTGCATTGCTGCTGAACTGCTTCAGGGCAAAGCCCCCTAACCCTAACCCTAACCCTGGCAGGAATGAATATGACATGGTCAGTATTACAGTTATACACTGATATCACGACAAACGTTTCAGACAATGTTCCAATGCACAAACACTGATTCCTGACTGTTTATTAAGATATTTAATGAAGCAAAGTGACTTATTTTGAGCCACAGATTCTTAATCCACATTTTTGAGTTACACCAGTGCAGAGTCAGACATGTTCCCTTATCACCAAACCAGTTTGTGTCCAGTTCTCTTTTTACACATTAAAAAAAAAACTGTCTCAAGACAACACTGCGTTCTTTCTCCACAGATGAGACGCATGGTCTTGACCATCGGAAAACCACCAGGTCACATGCTCGATGCTGGACTGTACACAAAAAGTTCTTCCGTCCAGGATCTTCATATGTGGCACCGGACCATTGGAGATTTCTGGTAACTTTCTATTTTTCATCACACCAGTTATCTGTCTGTGTAAATGCCGGTGCATTTCGTTCAATCTGTTATTTTATCCTCTTTGCCATCTTTGATCCTCTGCATGTGAAGCAAATGATCTAACTCAGACTTTTCTTCTTCTTTTTTTGTCGAGACGAGAAGTGATTACTTTCACTTGTTACCCACGTTGGATCAACAAACTGACTGATCTTCAGATGTTAGGACATCTCTTTTGGAAAACATCAGTTTTTATGACTAATTGAGACTTTCATACTCTTTTCTTCTGATCCTGTAGCCATCTTATGATGTGTCAGCAATAAACCCCCCCGTGCTGAACACTGTGACCGGGTGACCTTTGTTGACCCATTGACAAAGATGCTGGCGATGGATGATGCTGATGGAATCAAACCCAGTCGGATTCTGCAGCACCCGTTTATCACCATGAGTCACCTGGTGTCCTCGTTCAGCCACACTCACTAGAAAGTCTATGTTCGCTGTATATACTCTGTGTATTATCTCTGTGCTGATATAGATAGAGGTGGAGATGAAGTTATGAAACTCATTGATTTGTTGTCTCTCAGTGTTCAGTCATGCATGGAGCAGATGAGATTGTGTCTGAGCTCTTAACAAGCCCAGGATGGAGCTTCATCCACCATGTCAAGACATGTCATCACTGCCAGTCCGTCCAGCTGCAGTGTCTTGGACGACCGACCCACAACGTCTCAGACCATGGCCCTCGTTCAGCCACACTCACTAGAAAGTCTATGTTCGCTGTATATACTCTGTGTATTATCTCTGTGCTGATATAGATAGAGGTGGAGATGAAGTTATGAAACTCATTGATTTGTTGTCTCTCAGTGTTCAGTCATGCATGGAGCAGATGAGATTGTGTCTGAGCTCTTAACAAGCCCAGGATGGAGCTTCATCCACCATGTCAAGACATGTCATCACTGCCAGTCCGTCCAGCTGCAGTGTCTTGGACGACCGACCCACAACGTCTCAGACCATGGCCAAGACCCGCCCCCACCTCAAGCCGAGCCTCTCTCACCTCAACCTCCACTCAACAACAAACAACAACAAACCAAGCCCCACCCCCGACAGTTCCTTATTGGCCCTGAGTGGTCAAAGAATCTGCGGGCCATTATACCAGAGAGGAACAGGCAGCGTGGTATCATCTCAAGACTCAAGAGACCTGCTGGACTGATGAGAGGTTGTCTTCTACAGGAACCACTTTGAGTTCTGGGATGTGCTGTGTTGTGGAGTGCTTCAGTATGCAAGCCACCACCAGGACTCCTGCAGCGCCTCCTCATGGCCACACAGAGTACTTTACAGTCCCAGGTTAAACTGCAGGGCAGCAGTAGATGGCGCCAGAGACAAGGTGTGTAGGTCCATCACTGTGTGGACACACACTGACGCCAGCAACCGCTGTAATCCAGCTGAGGCAAGACTAAGGGAGCACGGTGTCTCCCTCATCATGGTGACGACAGTGTTACTGAGGAGAGTTTCACACTTGACTGTGTAGTTATCCACTTCTAACCACAGTCAACAACACCTGATCCTGGAGCTTGTTGTCTTGTGTTAATGTGTTTGTTGTGTTTCCTGCAGGTGAGACAAGAAACCAGTGACTCAGGTCCATGAAGAGAAAACAGATGATGAACAAAACAAGGAGGAGAAAACAGTTGAAGTGAGCCAAATCATTATGTAACAACATAAACTCATTAACTTATTATCTATGTAAAAGTGTAAACTATAGTCTTTCATCATGTTGTGGCTAATATGTACAATAACAGTAGATATTAATACAGAATTAAACACCACACAAATACTGTATGTTTACTTTATGTTTATGTGTGTTGTCAGAGTGAACTGTTATGTGAGTTCATATGTTTTGTTTTGTTTTGTTTTGTTTTGTTTTTCAGGACTTTGTTTGTGCAGCTGTGAGACTCCAAATGACAGATGAGAAGAGATGACAGTTCCCTCAAACAAATGATAAGTCCTTTTTTTAAAAAACATTTTCATCCATCTTTTTTATCTTTAATTTTTCATAATTATATTAGAGGTCAGTTAATTGAATTTTCCACTGTGAAAATCCTGGAATCTTGCACAGAACGTTTCTGTCAATGTTGCCAAAACTGTTGAAGTTAAACAAACATTACTACGTTCATGTTGTGCTTTGTTGCAGATGCCTGCATCAGAGATTCAGATTATTAAGACAGGAGGAGGTAAAGCTCCTTCCTCACCAGATGATGAACAATTCTGATTATCTGTAGATATGTTAGCAACGACTTTCAGTGTTTACATTTAGACATAAATATGTTGCATCATTCATTAAAAATTAAAGCTTCAAATGTCCTTTTTTGCAGCCTGTTACTAAGGTTAGAGGACATCAGAGAGATTGAACTAGCTGCCTCATATGGAGACACAACACAAAAGTGGCAGTTGTATGGCACATCATCTGTCTCGCAGGCCATAGTTTCCTTATAAAAGAAACAGGAAAATTCTTGCAGTTCACATTATGTATGAAAAAAAACTCCTTCTTTTACAAAATTTTGATTCAACATGACTAAAACAAATAAATATTTTTAATGGGGGTTAACAAATCAAGAACTTCCACTGGAGTGAGCTGCAGCTACACTTGTTTCCTTTTGTAAAATATACATTATTTTCCATTCATCTAACAAAGTCGACTTTAAACTAAAGATCATGATGCGTTTCATAAATATAGTTTGATTGTTTTTTGTTACACAAAACCACAAAGGTTGTGGTTGTGTGTATTGTCCCAGGGTATCCACATAAGGGTCTTGGGGCACGCCTTTTATTATTCCTTTATTGTAAATACTAATTAAAGGGATAGTTCATTTTTTAGGTGTGTTTGTATGGGGCCAGTGTCTGTGTCCCAGACTGGTTCATGGTTCATGGTCACAGTGGTGCAATTGTGAAGTCAGTATTGATACAATGTCAGTACCTCATCCAACCATATTCAAAAACTACCCTGAACTCCTCCTTTAATGGTGCCTGCTCCAGAATTATGAACTTCTTTCTTTGTTTAAATTTGTCATGTTTTTTTAACACATTTCATCGATTACAAAAAACAAAACAAAGAAACAAAAAAAAAACTACACAACCCATCATGCAATTCGCGTTAGTGGCATATTGACTTCCGGGGCGCGCGGTTATAAGATGAAATGTTTTGGTTTTGACAACATTTCCCAACTTTAGGCTGGGTTTGGTGTCGTGTGTTTCCGCGTCTTTTGAATTGCTAGCAGTATCACCAATGGACGCTTTACACAGACACCGTTCACTTTATAAAGGAACGACACCACCATGGAAAGAAACATATCGAAAGGTGAGGCATGAAACCAAATATGTCAGTTAGCTGGCTAATATGTCGGGGCCACCGAAGCATTTGTGTATGTTCGGCAATGAGCTATTTGTGTCTGTGTTTCTCCTGTGTCTGTGTCTCACCAGCGCTGCGTGGACAGGTTGAAAAACAGCCGGTCCAGGCTGCTGGAGAGGTACCGTCAGACGGGAGACAGTCCGCAGCGCAGCGGCTCCGGGGCCTCTATCATCGTCCAGGAGGTGATGGAGGAAGAGTGGAGCGCCCTGCAGTCAGACGACCGGAGACTGCCCTCTCTGTGGGGGCCGGAGGGCATTACAGAGGTCGGTGTGTGTCCTCCAGTCTCCAACCCCGCTTTAGAAATGTCTTCTGTTTCAGTTCAATCCAAGCAGCTTTGATACAAACAGTCCATGAATGTTCGACAGTTGGAGCAAGGACTTGACCTGTCATTATTTCTTAGAGTATTTTGACTTATTGTATGTCCTCCTCTTTTTCTGTATTTAAAAAACCAAAACAAAACAGATGTTCAGTGTGACAGAATATGACGAATTGGCAGTCCTTGAAGAAATCCAACAAGAACTTATGTCTCAAGGTAACATGTTTCTGTAATCTAAATCACGCTGTCGTTTCCATTTCTATCTACTGCCTTATCCTGTACATGAGGATTGTGGGTAGCTTGAGTCAATCCCTGCTGATACAGGGAGAAAGGCAGGACATATAGCCAGTCCATTGCAGGGCCATCATACAGAGACAACAACCATTCACTCTCACATGCAGAGAACCTGGAGAAACCCCACAAGCACAGGGAGAACATGCAAATTCTATGCAGAATATCCCTCATTCACACCGGGTCGTGAACCTGGGCCTTTTTGCTGCAATGCCACCATGACAGTTGCATTTTATGTCGAATGAAAATGTGTACCCATATTAGAGTATAGAAGTTCATGTTTTGAGGGTCTCATTTTGTAATGCAGTAAGTACTAAGGATTTGCTTTAGGTTGACGTTTTGCTAAGAAAATTGTAGTGCAAGACAAATCACAGTCACAATTACTGCCACAAAAAATCACACAGATATTTTACTGAGATCATTAAGCTTTTCCATGTGGGTAACGTGACTATACAGATTATGTTTGAGTTGGGAAATATCAATATGCAATTAAGCTATTATGGGTTCATTGCATGATACATGCCCACAATGATGATGTCACAAGATAGCAAGGGTTCTGTGTTTTATCCTAATGATTCTGTGTTTTCTCTTAACGATACATTGTTTGGCCCCATAAATAGTAAAGTGCAAGTATGCTAATCACTGTCCGCCATTATCAGAGTGAGTCAGGTTGACTGGGAAGTCCGTTTAATTATATTAGTAATTAAACTGATATGACTGCAGATGCACTGGAATCAAGTGTGTGCTTGATGCCTTTTGTTGTTCTCCCTTCAGAAATGTCTATTATTGATGAGTATGAGAGAAACCTGCAATTTGAACAGCAGTACATCTCGTCTGTTGTGGAAGGGATGGAAGAGATGCATATTATTTGCCCCATGTGTCACGCGTGAGTCAAAGACTTTCCTATTACTCCAAAATGGTTCTCCAAAGGTAGTTTAACAAGTTTGTATACATGAGTTAAATACAAACTATTTCTATGTTACCAATTATGAAACCAGTTGGCAGTCAGTGCCGCTAAAATGGAGAGATAGAATCTGTGAATATATCAAGTTAGACCATAAGTGGAAGAAACAAATGTATAGGTCTGAACTAGAGATTTGTCACTGTTTATGACTCAACACGTGTTTCCTGTCTTTTTTTAGGGACAATTTAAATATCAACAGTCATTTTATCTCCTGTCCCTGTGGAGTGTATATCAACACTAAGGTAAGCATTTGTAAGGTAGCATCTTATTAAAAAATGTGTTTTGATTACTTAAAAAGAAGCATTATCAAGGTGACATTTCCTTTGTTTAGTGGCAATGTTGACATTTTTTAAACAATTTTCATATCAGAAAATTGGACACCTCCTGGAAGGACAAAAACACCCATGGAACACATTACAAACAGGAAGTGCTATTAGCTGTAAACAGTTAGAGATACTAGTATCACAACCTTGAAACTTTGATAATATCATTCTAATTTATTTTGTTTACTTCGTTTAAACAACTTGGCTCTTACTAAGACATTTGTAAGTTTGAATGTACTGTATATAAAGTAGCTCTAAGACCAAGCTGCATTTACAGCATCCTCTGCTGGACCCCATGGACATTTTTTCAGTTGGTCTGATTCACTTCTATGCAGATACCTGAGAATATATCTGAGGGATAAAGAGTGACAGCCATATTAGCTATAACCAGTCATATCGAAAAAATATGAGGGATAAAGAGTAACAGCCATATTAGCTATAACCAGTCATATAAAAAAAATATGTGGGATAAAGAGTGACAACGATATTAGCTATAACCAGTCATATAAAAAAAATATGTGGGATAAAGAGTGACAACGATATTAGCTATAACCAGTCATATAAAAAAAAATATGTGGGATAAAGAGTGACAGCCATATTAGCTATAACCAGTCATATCAAAAAAATGTGGCACTCCATTTACAGCTCTCACTCACATTCTTCCCTTGTGGTGGGGCCAGTATTTCTCATTACAGGATGTTGCCTGTGTAGTGATGCATTTATGACATGTTAGCATTGGGTTTTACCCTTTTTTTCCCCCCAGTAGCCTTCCCAGTGAGTTGGCCACTTGCAGCTCATTCCCAGAAAGCAGCTGTAAACTTCCTGCATTCATCTGTATTTCAAAAACTTGCATGTTTTTCCCTGAAACAGACAATGATAAAGCAATGACTTCAAAGTCAAAATGTCCAAGCAAAATTATTGTTTTGTCATTTATGTTGGCCTTGTGTGACTCTGCTCAGAGTTTGTAATTGACAAAGGAGAAAATTGTGTTAGAAGATGTGGTTGACTTGAGCTAGAACCTTAAATTAGGTGAATGTTACTCTTTTCTTTAGAATCGGAGCATAACTCCAGATGTCCTGCGCCATCTGCTCGAGTCCCGGATGTCAGAGCACATGGAAGACTGTCCTCACAACCCTGTTTTCTCTTTAGCTGCAAACACTGACAGCACTCCAAACCTGATGCTCAGCTGCAAGGTACAGCACAGTCTCAGCCAAGTCACCCAGGGATTTCACAGGGGTGGTGGTCATAAGACAATAGCTATATTATACCTAGTACCTTTTTTATTTTTATTTCATATTTTACTCATTTGTTTATTTTGTTTTCCACTAAATTGCCCGTAGGTATGAATGTGAGAGTGAATGGTTGTCTGTCTCTATGTGGCCCTGTGATGGACTGGCGACCTGTTCAGGGTGTACCCTGCCTCTCGCCCTATGCTAGCTGGAGATAGGCACCAGCCCCCCCGCGACCCCTAGTGGATAAAGCGGTAGAAAATGAGTGAGAGAGTGAGAGTATTATTCACTAATTTCATCCTTTGTGTTGTTGATATGGCATGGTTAATAGCAGAAAATTGACATAAAGGCAGTACAAACGTGGAGAGTAAACGTGGAGACACACAACGCGGTAATTGAAATAAAAGAGGGACTTGAACTAAATGAGACAACACAAGTATTAGTACTAATATTTTTATATTTAATTCTGCACAATCATGTCAAACGGCACAGAACAAGTCAATGTAAGAGAGCCACTCAACTTCTCAAAATAAACCACACATTAGGACTGGGTTGGAGGCACGTGATGCAGCACGTGATGCAACACAGAATTACAGCACCATTGTGCAAGATTTAGTGCCACCTAGAGGTGAAATTGCATATTGAACCCCATTCTCACTATGCTAGCTGGAGATAGGCACCAGCCCCCCCGCGACCCCTAGTGGATAAAGCGGTAGAAAATGAGTGAGAGAGTGAGAGTATTATTCACTAATTTCATCCTTTGTGTTGTTGATATGGCATGGTTAATAGCAGAAAATTGACATAAAGGCAGTACAAACGTGGAGAGTAAACGTGGTAATTGAAATAAAAGAGGGACTTGAACTAAATGAGACAACACAAGTATTAGTACTAATATTTTTATATTTAATTCTGCACAATCATGTCAAACGGCACAGAACAAGTCAATGTAAGAGAGCCACTCAACTTCTCAAAATAAACCACACATTAGGACTGGGTTGGAGGCACGTGATGCAGCACGTGATGCAACACAGAATTACAGCACCATTGTGCAAGATTTAGTGCCACCTAGAGGTGAAATTGCATATTGAACCCCATTCTGACCCCAATTCCTTTTGCTTCACGCTACCCATCCAACTATATATAAGAAATGGTGGCCTTCATACCCCCTTCAGCCACTGTGCAAACTGAACTGATTTTAAAATAAAAAAAAAAACTTTTTTTTTTTAACCTTTCATTGCTGGGGTTTCTAATAATGTGTATGTGCAAATCTGTTGTGTGAATGAAAATAATAATACATACCACACCTTTTCAGTTGCAATACTAATATTAGCACACTTTCCCTGCTTTCACAAATCTGTTTTCTCTGTTTTTCAGGTTTGTGACTATTTGTCCATCGTCCTGTGAAAGCATGCACAGTTATCATGAGTGACTGCGCTTGTGAGATTTCATTTTGGGTTTTTTGTACTCTTTGTATGTTTTGTGAAATAAAGACTATTTTCGTTTTCAAAAATATTTAATGTGGATTATTTTATTATTAATTATATTAAGAAATGAAACAAACATGTTGGTACTGTAAATATACAAAAATGACGGTTCTGTTACAGATGGCTGTGCTGATTTAGATTTTTATTGTTAGAGTAACTTGTCACATTTTGATTGCTACGCTTTATAATTAGGTTTTTAAACTTAGACACGTCACAAGAACCAAATTAATTTCAACCACGCAGCAACACATGCCTAGATCCGAGATCAAAGTCACACGCCCATTTTAGATGCAGCAGCACACAACAAAGACAGACAATTTTTAAAGTAATAAATTTACAAAGCGTTATAATACTTAGTTACAACAAAAAGTAATTTGTTACAGTAACGCGTCACCCCCAACACCGCGCAAACCCCTTATTCCATCGGTTGTCGTTGTAGTAGGCTTTGTGAAATATATACCCGCCTTTACCTGTAGGGGTCGGCATTATCTCGACCATGTGAACAATCTGACCGGAAAACAGCCGGCCAGAGTGGAACGGAGGCTGGTAGAGGAAAGATGGCAGCCGCGGCAGTGGCTGAGTTTCAGAGAGCACAGTCTCTTCTTGGAACAGACAGGGATGCCTCTATCGACATCCTTCATTCAATAGGTAAATATAAACGACATAGTGTGGCCATAGAAAAAAAATATGTTTAACGTCTCAGACATTTATGTTGTGCACCCTCAAATGTGGAGCAGTCGAGTTAGCAGCCTTTGCTTTTAGCTCCTTAGCAGCTAAGCTAAGTTAGCTAGCTCAGTGTTGGCCGTCTCCTTTTTGTCGTTGCTTGCACAGTGAGTCAGCAGCAGTGGCTAGCCGGTTAGCTTCATACTGGCTAGCTTGACAGCCAAGCTAACGCTAGCCTCCCAGGCTCATTCATTTAACACGAACTTGGCTGAAAGCTGGCTAGTTAACGTTCGCACGCAGACAATATTGTTAGCGTGAAGTCTTCGTCTTGTTAGAAGTAAGGGCAATAAGGAAATGAATGTGACTCCGAGTAGGCTTTCGAATGTTACTTTCTTTGTCATGGCAGTTAGCTCATGTCCATTTCATTTGACACGGTTTGGTTTTACTAATGTTTAGAAGTGGATCTGTCATTGTCATTTATTGGTTAAGTTTACAGTTCAGATATTACATGGCTATTTTGGCTACCTGCTTGCCATCCTACCTATCACGTTGATACTAATTGACGTAATGCTAGTTGTCAGAGACAGAAGGGATGAGTGTGTAACATCAGCGTCGCGGTTATTAATGTCAGCACAAACCAGATTACACTGTTGTGTCCCTGTGTGTTTGCTGTAGTGAAGCGGGACATCCAGGACAGTGATGAGGAGGCGGTGCGTGTTAAAGAGCAGAGCATCCTGGAGCTGGGTGCTCTGCTGGCCAAGACAGGACAGGCTGCAGGTAAGAACAACATGTTCATGTGCTCAGATCACACACAAAGCTTTTTGTCACACTGACCATATAAAAGTATTTGTTCAGTACAACTGAGGCTACACAGCTTATACCACAATCGCAGCTCCCTGACTCCAAGTATGTATTGTACAGGGTCTGATCCAGCTGTTTTTCTAATGCACTTTAAAAATGAGATCGATTAACTAAACAGTAAAAACATTACATTTATTAACAGGCAGCTTTGTAATCATAATTGCCTTTGATTGAGTTTCACTTGTTGAGAATAGGAACAGATGTCTAAATTTATTTTAAAATATAAACTCTCACTCTTATTATTATTATCTATTTTGTTGATATGGAATGTGTCTGAAAACTGATCTAGGTAGCAAGCTTGCTGCACATGTTCAGTTTCACTTTCACCAATTGTAATGTTTATATGAGGGTAACCAGATGCTTATGGGTTTGATTTTTGCCCACACATGGGTAATACTGCAATGATTTGTATTGAACTTTGTGTCACACCTCAGCAGCTGTAGTTCTGCTGTTAGTGATAGATCAAGTTTCTATTTCACCCCCCCCCCCCATAGGTTTAGAATATGAACAAAGCTGTTAATATTCGAAGAAATGAAAGTAGTTGTATAGTGGTTGACTATATGAAAAGATGAAAAGTCCTCTTTGCTTATGGGTTTGATTTTTGCCCACACATGGATAATACTGCAATGATTTGTGTTGAACTTTGTGTCACACCTCAGCAGCTGTAGTTCTGCTGTTAGTGATAGATCAAGTTTCTATTTCACCCCCCCCCCCCCATAGGTTTAGAATATGAACAAAGCTGTTAATATTCGAAGAAATGAAAGTAGTTGTATAGTGGTTGACTATATGAAAAGATGAAAAGTCCTCTTGACCCTCAAATTCTTTTGACTACTCTTTGATAATCTTTCATGCTTGGACAGGATTATTGCATTCACCAGCCATGGTGGCAGAATAACCACAAGCCTTTTTTCCTGTCCTTTTCTCAGAGCTTGGGGGTCTACTAAAGTATGTACGCCCCTTCCTCAACTCCATCTCCAAGGCCAAGGCAGCCCGGCTGGTCCGCTCCCTGCTTGACCTCTTCCTGGACATGGAGGCTGCCACAGGTCAGGAGGTTGAGCTTTGTCTGGAGTGCATAGAGTGGGCCAAGGCTGAGAAGAGGACCTTCCTCAGACAGGCACTCGAAGTGAGACTGTGTGCTCATGTTGTATCACATAATAATATCATTTGTCAATCACACTGGTGTCCACTCATGTGGCATACATACATCTTCTTCTAAATGGGACCATTATTTACAAAATTGACATAATGGGCTATTGAAGATGACCCCAAACTAGTGATTAAGATAAGATTAACCACTCAATGTTGTGAGAAACTGGTGGACTACCTCAATTTTTTTATATCTGTTAAACCAGTAACCTACTTTAAACATTCCCACTTTTGGGGGTTTATTACAACTTATTAGTCTACAAATGGTCAAACATTTACTGAATAACCACAAAATATATTTTATTAGGGATTTTCTTAATAGTAGCTGTAAGCGACTGAACTTGCATGAGAGGTGAAACGTCTTCAACTAACTGAAGTAAATCCAGCCGTCTACAGCTACTACAGAAGAAGACTATGACCTGGATGACTGAGAGTCTTCACAGACAGAATTTCTCAATAGTTTGCAGCCCCTTCTAGTGTGTGTAAAATAGGTTTTTAGGCTTCGAATTTGAAAGTGGGAAGCCTAGAAACCCATTTTACTACAAATGGTCAACCATTTACAGTACAGTACAATACAGTAGAGTAATACAATACAGTCCTTTTGAGTAAGGACTCCTGTATTTGCTCTGTGCCAGAAAGTCAAGTACAAACAAGTTGATGCTATGGGTTCTGATATGTTTGTTGTTTTCTTCTCCCCTTAGGCTCGTCTCATTTCGTTGTATTTTGACACAAAGTGCTACCAGGAGGCACTACAACTTGGTGAGTGTTCTCTTGAGGTTCTTTCTTTTCACAATCATTTTAGTAATGGACATTTTAGGACTGAGAGCTCAGTAAACATAGTGAAGTTATTATATTGACTCCCTTCTCTTTGTTAGGTTCCCAGTTGCTTCAGGAGCTGAAGAAAATGGACGACAAGGCCTTGCTGGTTGAGGTTCAGCTGTTGGAGAGTAAGACGTACCATGCGCTCAGCAACCTTCCCAAGGCCCGTGCTGCTCTTACCTCTGCCAGGACAACCGCCAACGCCATCTACTGCCCTCCCAAACTACAAGCAGCTTTAGACATGCAGTCAGGTACGGTATAAATGATTTACATTTACAAAGACATTTATGTTGCCTGTCGTGAACCCTGTGTGTATTTGGTTGTGTTCTCAGGGATCATTCATGCAGCAGAGGAGAAAGACTGGAAGACGGCATACTCTTACTTCTATGAGGCCTTTGAGGGCTACGATTCTATTGACAGCCCCCGAGCGATTACAGCCCTAAAATACATGCTGCTCTGCAAAATCATGCTCAATGCGTAAGTGGAGTGTATACACTAACATTACAATCTGTATGACACATGTAATGTTAACATTACACATTACATCTGTATGATGACTACATTTCCCATATGATTATTTTATTTTCACAAAAAGTAATGATGGTGATTAAGTTTAAAATAAAACAATAGTAAGATGTCTACTGTTGAAGTAATTTAACGTTTCTATAATTTGTCGGTTTGAAGTAAAATAAGATTTAAGAAAGAAGAAGCCAGAAATGTCTATTAAATATTTTTCTCATCAAGACTGATGGTGTTGATTTTTTTTTTTTTTTTTTTTTTTTTTTTTTTTTTTCAGGCCAGAGGATGTACAGGCTCTCATCAGTGGAAAGTTAGCTCTCCGGTATGCTGGCAGACAGGTATTATCCTTAATTTCTTAAAATGTACATCTTAATTTGAATGTAAATTTCTGCGATAATAGTTGTCCAGAGAGATTATCTTGGACTATGTCCACACTGCTTCATTTCAAAGCACAATTTTAAAATAAAAGACAGGTGTTTAAGATCTGGCCTTACTAATGCCCCAAAAATGCATATTTCAAGCAATTGATTATAAGTTTATCTGCTTCAACACAAGACAAATATAAACATACAGAGGAGTTCACTATTGATGTTGCAGTTTTTTTTTTTAAAAAGAGAGTTCATGACAACCACATACACTGTGTAGTATTTCCCCAATTGATCCTGGGCTCCTTTAGAATGGAGTTTAACATGAGCAGAGCTCTTCTCTGGCATTAGATCCAGCAATGAAGAATTACATTTTGTTGTAGGCATTAAAATTAAGCCTCAGTCTTTTAGGATGTGTACAACAATTCAGTGTGTTTTAAGATTTTTACCTAGATGGACTCTATGTTGTGTTATGAATCATTTCATTAGATTTGTGTTTTGTGATATTTTAAAAAGAAAAATTGGAGGAAAGGTCTTTCTTAACACCTTGGAGATCATAGAAATAGATTACAGTGAGCTGTGTGGAAGTGATGTGTGAGCATTGAATCTGTAGCAAGTGGAGCTGAGAGATAGAGCTCACAATAAAAAGGCAGTTATTATAAATTCAGATTAATTAATTAAAAGGTGTTCATCCACTGCCATAAAGTATAACATTTTTTCTTCTTATACAGACAGACTCACTGAAATGTGTAGCGCAAGCCAGCAAGAACCGGTCACTGGCAGACTTTGAAAAGGTTTGTGTCTGGAGTTTAATGCCTTATATGACATTGTTGACTGTGGTTAAAATGTAGTTGTTGAGCAGCACAGAATTATGCTTGTAATGCTCTGTTCCCAACATCTTCAAGGCACTTACAGAGTACAAAGCTGAGCTTAGGGATGACCCCATCATCAGCACCCATCTGACCAAGCTGTATGACAACCTGCTGGAGCAGAATCTCATCAGGGTCATTGAACCTTTCTCCAGGGTCCAGGTAAACCTCCGCCCATCTGTCTGTAATCAAAACAAGTTAACACTGATACTGCACTTTACTCAGGATATGGGGATGGTTCATTAGTATTAAAAAAACCCAGGGGGATATATTTATACACTACCGGTATGTTTACTAAGAACTAAGAATAGTGGTATTATTACTTATGTGGGCATGATTATTGTGCTTTCTCCCACAGATAGCACACATTTCCTCCCTCATTAAACTGTCTAAGGTAAGATTTTGTCCATTTTGTTAGATGTTTCTTTTAAACCTTCTTTTTTATCATAAAGGAGCTGCCTATTTTGAGTAATTTCTCAGGTTTCCATAGCAAAAAAATACAGTGTACTTGCCTGACTTGCAGGGAGACGTGGAGAGGAAATTATCACAGATGATTCTGGATAAGAAGTTCCACGGTATGTAATCTGCAGTTCATATGACCAATATTCTGGCTTTACTGAACGTATAAACACTACATGAAGAGTTAGGTTTCTTTGTTGTAAAGAATAGTATTTTCATATAGATCTCTGGTAGCTGATGTCACAAATTCCATCATGCAACACTCAGAACCAAAACAACTCCATTTTAGCAGGGAATGGCGCTGTTCACTAACTCCAGTAACGAGCAAGTTACTGGTGTGAAAGCACATTGGACTATAATGTAAAGCCTTGCTGTATTTTTAGACACTATTTGGAATTCTATTTGACATTGTTTGTAAGTTGAGTTTCCCCTTAACTGCCAGCTGGGTCGCTGCGAATGTGGATGTCAACTTCAGCATCGTTACAGACTCCAATGCTAATTAACTTTAAATATCTTGTTTATTCTACATTATTTTATTGTGATGTTTAAGTGTTTTCTGTAGTAGAATGAGAGAATGTTTGTCAGAAAGTTGATGTCGTCATAATGCTGCAGGTCTGTCCATACTTGTACAAAGCACCCCAGGACATTGTATAGATCAGATATATTCAGTCTGTCAGGTTATGTCATATATTGCACAATTTAAATTATGAGCTCTAAAGTAACTGCATTTAACATGGCTTGAACTATTACTTGCATTAATAAGTTTGGTTTTAGTTGCTTTGTTCCATTAGACTTAAAATGCTTTGTTCTAACTTGGCTTTCCCTTTTCCTTGTCTTGCTGTATTCATACTGTTAGGTATTCTGGACCAAGGAGAAGGTGTGCTGATTGTTTTTGATGAGCCAGTGGTGGACAAGACATACGAGGCAGCTCTGGAGACCATTCAGAACATGAGCAAAGTGGTAGACTCGCTCTACAACAAAGCCAAGAAGCTAACATAAGGTAAGCCAGACATAGAACCGATTGTGTGTATATGTGTGTGAATGCGATGGGCTGGGCTCCCTTATCTTGTGAAGTTAGCAGTTAGTTTGAAGAATCCCTTAAAACCTATGTCACTCACCACCAAAATCTAATGATTTCTTCCTTTGGCCAAAACCTGCATTCCCAGAAAGTTCTTTTTGAGCTATGCAGCTCAAAACTTGTTAAAAATGTAAGCTCCTTGATGGAGCTAAGAGGAAGAAGCTGAAATCAAATACATACTTGTACTGTACAGTACTGTGCAAAAGTCTCAGGGGAAACCACTAGCTTTGTTTTTTTTTTTTTAACTTTTGTCTAAGTCTGCGATGCTCACTGTCTTCAACCTATTCTCGGTCTTTCAGAAAGTGTCCCCGCCTGATCTCCTGTTCAGTGTGACGAGGGCCAGTTTGACCTCCGTCGATCTTTCACTTCAACCTGGGAGACACAGTGGGCATGTAGGAGGACGTGGGGATTACACTCAAAAATCCAGCAAGCAAATAAACCAGCTGACCAACTGAACTAACAAACCAACAGGACAACAAAGTGACAGGGTGGACAACACACAAAGCTCCTCCCACTCCTCCCTCAGCCCTCCACTCTCCCTCCTGTCACTGTCACCTCCTTCCCCGCTGACTGGGGGTTGATGTGGCACAAAGTGCTCCCCCCATGGACAAATCCTGGCACTTCTCTCCTGCGTCTCTTCTCCCACTACTGGTTTCTGTTGTACGTAAAACTGGACAAGCAACCCCTTCACCACCAATCCCCCCCACCTGTTTCTGCACTGGCCATCAGGGAATCTTGTAAAATAACAATAAAGAATACATATACAGTACTTATACTTACATGATATTATTAAAAAAAAAGAAAAGAAAGAAAAGAACCGCTGTCACCTGGTTGGTTTGGTCCTTACCTGATTCTTTAATTCTTCTGTTCAATGTGCCAACAGGCCCGAATGTGAATGTTTGAAAGTCTCTGGTTTTCAGCGACTGTGAAGTAATCAATCAACAGACAAACTAGACTCCCCCACTCACATAGACTACCACACACCCCTCCCCTCCTCATCACAATCTTCCTGCGACCTTTGTGGTCTCACTCATTCATAAGGCATTCTGGGATTTGTGGACCATACAGGGAATTTGCTCTCTATCCACTTGGGACCATGCCACAATGAGCAGAGGGCACTCATCAACACACGGGTCTCCCGTATACCCCCTCCTTTTTTTCTCTCTCTCACTTCCTGTTTGTACATAACAGTTGCCAAGCTTCATCCAAGGCCTGATTATAGTCCCACTGCCCCTCACTCTGTCTTTCATTCTTTTCTCTCTTTTGTAATGAGTAAAGAACAGAATAAATCTTGCCACCCAGAGCTTGGTCAGTCACATAAAGTGCTTTTTGATGCTCCAAGTGTGACTGCAGAGAGAACTCTTTTGTTCTGGGAATTGAGATGGGTGGGTTTCACTGAAGAAAACCAAGCTGTACATTTTTGGGAACTTATTTTGCAAGGACTCAAGGGTTTACTGTATATGACAAGAGAGGAAAACAAACGCTAATAAAAAAAATTAAACCTGTGAGTGGTGTGATTTAAGGATCCTGGACATGGCAACATTTTTCTTCCTTTTTAATTCCTCTCTGTTCCTAGCCTAATATGAGGGTTTTTCCTCCATTAAGCAACATGGTTAAACTATTTAGTTTGTCTTGTACTCAGTTGCCTGTTGATGCTCTCATGCTAGACCTTTGATTACCAACCAGACATTCATAACTTGTTCAAGGAATGTGCAGTACTCAACGTACTTGGACTGAAGTAGCGATTTGATCAAAAAGAAAAAGTCTGCATATACTGATTCTGTTGGAACATCAGAACAGAACTGCTTTTTATAGAATCTTTAACACACATTTATAGATTGTTCTTTGACTATATTGGTTGATCAATCAGTATGTTTCCAACCCCAGATGTAAAAAAAAATCCTCTAGTTTCAGCATCTAGAAAGTCTAATGTGTAAGAATCGGTGACATCTAATGGTGGGACTACAGACTGCAACAAACGCAGCTTGACACCACTCACAGCTCCCATTCCTTAGCACTTCAGGAGACTACGGTGGCCTTCACATACCAGAAAGGATGTCAGTTTTGTTTGCGTAGTAAGCTTTCATGCCTCTGTAGAAACATTCGTAATTCCATTGCTTAAAGTTCAAAACCTTTTTTATGTTGAAGCTATTAAATACTTATAAAAACATACTCATAAGTAATACTGTATATTCAATTTTTGCCAATAAGACCTCCTAAATGTTACACAGTGGACCTATAAAAGATATTTTGAAAAAGAATAAGACACTCATGGACAGCTTCATTATAAGATTTGGGAAATATTTTTTTAAATTTTTCTACACATAATTATGGACCAAACAAAAAATAATTTAAGTGATTAAAAAAAAAGTTATTAGTTCTAGACAGAGCTGAGAATGTTTGAAAACTATGGTACAAGGATGGGAGGCTCAGCCTTTACCTGCAAAATTTAAGCTGTGGTACCTAACTTATGGTGATTTTTTTTGTTCTGCCTTTGTTTGTTCTTGGTGAAAAGGATGTTGCAATATTTTCATGGTGCATCTTTCTTCGTTGTCAAACCACATTATCAGTCTTAACAGGCGAGCGTCTGTGTGTGTACCACCGACAGTGCAGGGGCCTTGATCATCTCAGACTGCTGAACGACTGGGTTGTGACTGTGTTTTCGTTCATACTCAAACCTGTTTACAGTTTTCTCACTTTACCAGCACAATGTTGCTGTTGCCTCCATCTGTCTTGACGTAAAGCAAATCACTTCCTATGTGCAGTGTGGGAATGACGAGACAAGGCGTTCCCACACTGTCGCTGACAATCAAAGAGTCATGTGAAATTAACAGGCTTAATGAGAATTGTGTAAACTCATTTGACAATAGAACTGAACAATGGAAACTTATGTATAATAAAAACATTACACAGTACAGGTTTAAAGTTACGACATGTAATATTTTTGCATTAAAATAATACATTTGCATTTAAGATACTATACAACCTAAAAAACTAATTGGTCAGTAGTGTACTTATACAAGCCATAAATCCATACAAATCCATATTTCTAGTCAAGGTAACAGATGGCTTAATTTTGGTCACAAACCCCCTTGATTTGCACTGACAGGTTTTGATTTGAAACTATTTCCATAATCCCATACAAGCCTTCCCAATGTCATCAAACTAGGTCTTTTGTTTTGTTTGTTTTGATGGAGAGAGACGGCAGAAATTCCAGCTGTAGTTGGAAATTCCAAGTTAAAAGGCCATTCCTGTTGAGGGAACACCCTCTGAAGCCACATATCCAAATCAGAAAGTCGGACCAACCTCACCAACCCCAACATGGGATTACAAAATGGCTATCGCCATTAATTTTGCTACTAATTGCACCTCAGTTATATTTGTTTGACAGTAAATCAGTCATAATCATAGTACTGTTTGTATTTTATCCGTGGACATGTTGCTACTCTGTGTATGCAAAATTCTGGGTCAAACGTTATTAACTCGCAGGCTACGGGTAACAATGGCTAGCCCGAGATAAATTTGCCTCCATGATTATTTCCGACTTCTCAGCAACGCGGTCAGTCAACTTGGAGGGGACGGCACTCTCAGTTCTGTTTTCTGAGGTGAACGGAACGCAACATTTCGTACTGTGCCTTTAAAGGCTATAGAGTCTCTATGGTGACATCTAGTGATCAGATTGTGCCACAACTGAATTCCAATTGATATCCCTAAAGATAGGCGGCTTCACCTTTTCTCCTCAACTGCAGGTGGGTCACGTTTTTTTGGTCGATTAGACGATTTTTCATACATATATATTTTTTTTTTTAAATATTTTTTTCCCCTCCACAAATTCAAATGTCTTTAAATACATGTCAACATATTGCAACAGGTATGTTTATGCATGTCAGTGGCACTAATAGGCCATCAGTCATTTTCCTTTCCACATTTATGTTTAAAATAAAAACATCAATTATCATCGTGCCATTGACAGACATTGTTGATATTGGCACTGGTATCAGTTGCAAGATATGTTTATAATGGCAGTGCCATTGCCACCTTGCTCATTGTTCCTTGCACATGTTTAAAAAGTTTTATTTGAATAGTACCGAATGTACAATAACAAAGTATGTTTATACATGGCACTAGGGCCAGTTTAATATAGAACAGTTTTACACAATATACAGTATATAGTAAATATAGTAATGTGTTTTAAAAAGGTCAAGTGTGCAAGATTTAAGTAAAATTATTTCCATTTGACAGAACGAGAATTAAATGTATTTATTCTGCTGTTTTTTTGTGTGTGTACTGTCACTTGCATGTCTGAACTGTTGTTTTCATGACCTCATCACCTTTCTCTTCACATCTCCACAGAGGCCACTATGTTGGACCAACAACAGTTTTAATGGTGACTGTATGGTGATACACACTCAGCTGCAACTGTACCTTTAACAGCAGATCTTACAGTTTCCACCAAAGTTCCTAAATGGAAACTAAATCTAAACAACAAACTTGGCTCTGGCTCTGCCTCTTGTACCTGGTGCATGGTGGGAGAAGCCAGGGGCCCCCAATAATCTTTAATTAACTGTAAATAACTCTCAACATGGGTTGACTACAGCACTTGGCTCTTGCATCTGCATCTGAATGGGCGCAAAGCTGATGCGTAAACACTCCTTATCACAACACCATTATGCGCAACTCTGCGGCTCCGTTGGTAAATCTCTGTTTAGTGGAAGATTCCCCGAAGTTATTTAAAGGCTTCCACATAACACTTATGTCCAAGTCGATGTTAGCTGGAGGACTTTATGGGTTTGCCAAGTGTTCCAAGTGTTGGGGCGATCTGGTTCATGAGGAGAGGCTTTACATGGAGGTTAGTGTGGGGAGCAGAGGGAGCCAGACAGGCGACAGTCAGCGTTGTCTTGGCCTCTGGGCAGAGGCAGGGAGCGGGGGGGACGAACCAATGAGAAGGAGGCATCCACTCCCTTCAGTCCTGCCCGGCTTGGCTCAGCTCAGCGCACCCTGTAATTAGGAGCTCTAGTTGGGTTGGGCGCCGCCACCGTGGACAGCCTGGCTGCTGCTGCTGCTGCGTCAAGGGAGTTTGGGAAAGCCAGTAGCTCCACAGTGCGTCAGGAAATCTGAAGAGCAAGCACCAGGCGAATCAACGAAAGAAGGGAAAAAGAAGAAGAGAAAATGAACGGGCAGCCCTCACCTGTCTTCGAGGACAAGAAGCCCGCGCTCCCCGTGGCGGCGAACTCCTCCATCTCAGCGGCTACGAAGGATTCCCCGACCCTGCCGGAGTCCTCATCCACAGACATGGGCTTCTACAGCGGCCAGAGCGCGCTCCACGGCGCGCAGGATTTCTACGCGGCGCAGCAGCAGCCGTACGCGGCCCAGCACATGAACCCGTACGCGTACCACCACCACTACAACCTGAACGGGATGGGTCCCGGCGGCGCGTACCCCGTCGGCAAAGCTGAGTACCCGTACCCGCACGCGGCGTACAGGGAACACGCTGCGTTCAGCAGCAGGGAGGCGCAGGCAGCCATGCAGGACAGCGGTGAGTCCAAACCAAGAGGGGAAAGTCGCTATTTAACTGTACTGATGTGTCTTAGATCCGTTTGACCGTTGAGTCATTTAGTCTGATTTAATGAAAACGCTATAACCTCTCCGCCTTTACTACCCGAGGATCATAATCTTACAAGTGAAATACTCATGTTTCTCCATAAAAAAACACTAATTAAAATATTACAATAAGCAAATAATGAGGGGTTTCTTTTACCCACCAGAATTTTCGCACCAAATTTCATTTATATATTTTGGAGCATTTACACCCATATCTGACTTTGGATATTTATGCATTTTAAGAAAAGTCTCAGACAGGACAAACAAACTCAACTTTATTTCTTATTTCTCCTAAATTTATTTGTAAAAAAAAAAAAAAGAAGAAAACAAATGCATAATTCAGCTTTGTTAAAGTGCATCTACAGCCAGTATATTATTCACAAAATCAAATACATTTTGTCGTCAGAATCAACATCGTCCAGGGTTGGAGTTGCTTTCCTTTAACAAACACTTTGAAAACAAAATTTTTAAAAAGACAGAAAAATATGCTATGGATGGATTTGGATTTTTAGCAGTCACTGTGAGGTTTATTCTCTCTATTCGCTCCTGTACTCAAAATTCAGAACCCTATTTACAGAAATGTACAGAAATTGGCTGGAAGAAGAACTTAGGAACTAATGGGGCACACCAGTGCAGCAGCTTTGGGTTTTATGTCACAGAGAGACAGATAATAAAAGTTTGAAACAAAAAACTGTAAACTGAAGCTCACAGTTTTTTTTGTTTTTTTTTTAAATCATCTGATATTTAAACCTCTGAGATTTTATTATGATAGGCAAATGGAGATCAGTGGCAAAGCCTTAAGGATTAATTCTTAAGCTTAAACTCATGACGACTGGCAGACTGTTTTATTTAACACACATATTGCCCAGTGACACTTTAGATTATGTCAAGATAAATAGACTAATTGTGCAATATCGTGTTTAGTAGGAAATAATCCCCTCAATATTACAGGAAGATAAAGGTCAACAGTGGACAGCAGACATCATTTTGGCTCTTACTTCCCCTTTGAGAACTGCCGCATTGCATTTTTTTTCCTTCGTCTTCTTCTTGTCTTGGCTCTTTTTCGAGCTTGGAAGGTGTCTTTGTGCAAACCACAGAGGGAAAAAACAAACTCGACAGACTGGTGTGCTGTTTTTGACATTCCAGCTGGGAGTTGACTCCTGGAAATGGCCTCGGGGGACTTTGGCCCACAGCCACACACATCAGGTGTCACGACACGTCAGTCAGCCTTGGCCTTTGAATCATCCAACACAGGACGGCTCCTTATCACGCAAGGCCCGTGGCCACGCCCTGACAAACACGTAAACAAACGAAGTCAAATGAATACAATTTGCACAGCTATTCTTGTTGGACCGATTTGGACACACCAACCAAAACCTCGGCCATTACATGACCCTAAACCTGACCTAACCACAGTTCATGTCTGACCTCAAAAATTAGGATCTGCCTCATTAGGACCAGATTTTAGTCCCCATGAGGACTATTGTTTATACCAGAAAAGCTACTAAAGAGGTAACAAAATGTGTACATTCTCTCTCTCTCTCTCTCTCTCTCTCACACACACACACTAAAAGAACAAATGTATTTGAATTTTTATTGCTTATAACTTGCAACTCTTCTTAACACGACCCTTAATCCAATAAAAATGTATTTTTTAAAAAAGATTTCAGTCCAAAATTAGTGCAAAAACACTTCACTTAAAGGAGAATTTAATTTTTTTTTCAACCTGGGCCCTATGTTTATAAATGTGGGTGTACTGTATATGTATATATGTATATGTGAATGGTACATGCAAAAGCTTTAATAATTGGTCCTGTAGATCATATTGGGCGACATCCACAACAGGTGACAGTGGCGGCAGCGTAGTCTCTATGGGGCAATCTTGCAAGAGTGATGTCCGAGTTATTGCCATTAAAAAAGTGCTTGATTTCACCAATAAATGGCTCGGATTGTTATTGTAAGAGTCTGGCAACATGACTGGAGCAGTAGTGTCAAAGTGCTGTTGATCGGGGGCGGGGTGGGGGGTGGGGGTGGGGGGGGGTTCCTCAGACATGGTGACACAGTGTTGACGTATCCCTGGACACATAATAGCCACTACTTTCAGACATCAGTATACATATGTGGGCATACACTCACAGCACTCACATAAACACCACCAGTTTTAGGTGATTTGCATTCTTGCAGTAGCCAGTTCAGCCTTCTCTGTCTGCAGCACCCCCCCCCCCCGTCCGCTCATCAATTTGAATAAGCTCTTCGTCTATGTACTTCGGTTCAAACACATAGGGATGGCCATCGAATTCGAATGGCTCATCTTCATTGTCCACATCACCTATATATTCAGCTGTTAAAAAAGTAGGCTCGTTGCTTTCCTGGCACCTTCTCTTGGTAAACTATTCACTCCTCTCTCCAACTCTCACATTTCCAGCATCTTCTTCCTGCAACAACTCTCACGTCCTGCAAGACTTTGAATAACACTTCGGCTCCAGTCATGTTGCCAGACTCTTACAATAACGATCCAAGCCATTTACTGGTGAAATCAAGCACTTTTTTGTATGGCAATAACTCTTATTGTAACTCTTGCAAGATTGCCCCATAGAGACTGCGCTGCAGCCAGTGCCACTTGTTGTGGATGCCACCTGATATGATCTACTGGACCAATTATGAAAGCTTTTGTAAGTACCATTCACATATACACCCACGTTTATAAATATAGGGCCCAGGTAAAAACAAAACAAAACCAAACAAAACAAAACAGAATTCTCCTTTAACTCCGCTAATGACATACTATATGTGATGTTAATGCTGCAATATATGAAATATTACAATTGGTGAAGTATCTCTTTAAAATGACTCAAAATGTTTTTTTATTTAATCTGTCATTTCCACTTTAAGAGTATATGTGCTGCAAGTGCAAACACATACTGTATGAAAGAGGGTTACTTGAGTCTCCAAAGAGAGAAAAAAGGGTTTGATACAAGAATAACAACATACAGAGCATAAAGAGGGAAGGATGTATACAAGTGGGCCTCCAGGCTACATGAAAAGCACCTATAAATCTCTGTCTCCCTCCCTGGCTGTGGGAGACACTCAGACCAAAATTATAAGTTCAGAGTGCTGGCGGAATTTCTTTGAAATTTCGGGGTTGTAGCAGCCGTGGCTATTTTTATGCTGCGTCTGTGCACAGACGTGCCCTGTAGGGACACAACACAAGTTCACGCCACTGCTTCAAGGAAAGTGCTGCCTTTCTTTGAAGGAAAAAATAATAATTTTTTAAGACTGGCAGCATGAAGGACAAAGTTTGGGCTTAAAAGGTTCCACAAACACCACAGGGATTTTGCATAGAGGTATAACTTGGTTTTCCCTGTTTCCTCTCACAGTGAAGGAAGAGCCAGAAATGGAGGTTCGGATGGTGAATGGGAAGCCCAAGAAGGTGCGCAAGCCACGCACCATCTATTCCAGTTACCAGCTGGCAGTCCTGCAGAGGAGATTCCAGTCTGCCCAGTACCTGGCTCTGCCTGAGCGAGCTGAGCTGGCAGCTCAGCTGGGCCTCACACAGACACAGGTGAGAGTGCAGGGAAACTGCATCCTTCTCTTTTCAGAGCACTGAAGGAGATATACTTCACTACAGTGAAACCTTCAGGAAGGATTTGATTTCTGTAAACAATCAAACTGCAAATCACAGTTTGCAGTTTTACAGTTTAAGACTGTAAAAGGATTCAAATGCCATCGCGTTTGTTGACAAGTGAGACACAGAGAGGAAGTTGCCACCAAAAGGACTTTGGTGACGAGAACTGGAAGCAGATGAAATGCAATCACAGAAGCTTCATATTTTAATTACATTAAGCCTATGAGCGTGATGACTTGACAAGTTTTTGAGTTGGCACTGAAAGCAGCTGAACTAAGAATTGAGGCACCAGTAAAGAAGCCCCAGCACCAGCTTAATTGGTTTAATTAGAAAAGATGAAAGCGACCGAGGTTCATGTCACAGACTGTTTGAAGTGCAGTGTCGACCGCGGGAGTGTCTGAAAAGTTAAGATGACACTTTCAATGACAGTCGGAGCCTTTGAGCTGTCACCTAGATAATAAATACTTGTTTAAATGTCACTTGATGTGGAAAGTGTGTATGATGGTACTCACAGTGGAATTAAACATGACATACGTACAATACAGAGCAGTTCACGAACTAGAGATGGTCTGAAAAGGGTTTTTTTAAATAATGCTTCAAAGATTATTCGATGAATCGATTATTAATCGATTGCTAAATTTATTGTCAGCTATTTTGATAATTGATTATTCGGTAAGAGTTTTTTTCCAATTATTAAAGCAAGCTTTTTGATTTTTCAGCTTCTTAAATGTGAATATATTCTGGTTTCATTGCTCCATTTGACAAAGAAATCATTAAAACTGAAATATGTTGATCTTTGGACAAAACTCTGGACTATTTGGTATCTTCTGGACCAAATAATTGAATCGAGAAAGTAACCGACAGATTATTCATTTATTAAAATAGTTTTTAATTGCAGCTCTAGTCCCAAATCTCAGTTTATATTAAAATCAAAGTACTTTACATAGAAAAGAGGGAACTTGAAGTGAAACTGCTGAAAACTAGATATGAATCAGAGGGTGAACTGATATGGGAACATATGAAGGATTGTGGCCATTTTAAAATTAAAGATTGAAATACTGTATATTCTAAAACAATTTATTAGCTTTTTAATACAAGATGAGGTGCATTAGTGGGGAAAGTGTTACAGCAGCAGCAGTCATGATAGTAAAAAGTAAAAGACCTAAATAAAATATTAAGAATAGGAAATATTGATTATCAAATAATTATATAAAATAGAATAATGAGAAGAGAACTGCTGCTCACTGGGTACTTCCTGTTTGTTGGACCATTGTCTGGAAACACTAATGATTTTGTATGTTGAGTGTGAAAATCCCAGTAGACCAACTTTGGACATTTTGAAGTATCTTAGATTAAAGATTGAAATACTGTATAATCTAAAACAATTTATTAGCTTTTTAATACAAGATGAGGTGCATTAGTGGGGAAAGTGTTACAGCAGCAGCAGTCATGATAGTAAAAAGTAAAAGACCTAAATAAAATATTAAGAATAGGAAATATTGATTATCAAATAATTATATAAAATAGAATAATGAGAAGAGAACTGCTGCTCACTGGGTACTTCCTGTTTGTTGGACCATTGTCTGGAAACACTAATGATTTTGTATGTTGAGTGTGAAAATCCCAGTAGACCAACTGTTTCTGAAAAAACTCAGACCAGACTCAGATATGTACAGAGTGAATACTGGTAAGGAATGGACAGTAAAGTCACTTAGGGGTTACACTGGAACGACAGCTCATTTAAGTGGATCAATCTATCATTGGATGATATTAAATTAGAATAGCACTTCCACACAAAGCAACTACATAAATATTTAATTGAAATAAATTTAGTTGAAAACAATGAAAAAAAAAAAGAAAAAGGGGTGAAAGTAATTTGGCAGTTGCTTTGGCAGCTTTTACTGTATTTCGTCAGACCAGTTTACACAGTCATATCCTACAACCTTTTATAATTTACCACAACAAGAATTATCTTGGCTCAAGTAATAAAAAAAAAAAAGCCCGTTGCACAGGTTATCTTATCGTAGCTGCTGTAAATCATTGCCCAATATTGTGCTTAAGAAAACAAAGACAACGGCATAGCATGACACAGTGTGCACTCAATTATGTCATTTGTTGTGAGGCACTCGTCAGTTTGGTATTGTTTATACAATTTGTGACATTTCAATAGTCACACTACACTGAAAAGAGATGTTTATAATACAGGATGTTAGTTCTACCCAGCTATATTTCTCAGAGTCATACTATTATGAGATTATATACTATTTAAAAGTTGCCAAGTTCATGAATTGAACAAAAATGGATATGCCGAATTTGTGACACAACCCACTGGGTCAATTCAGAGTGTTTAATTAATAATCAGCAATGGAGTTTGGGAGGGACTTCAACCACCAACTTCTGGTCACAAGCTATGTTCCCTTTCCGCTTGGCCCATTCCACTTCCTATTGGCTAAAACAAGCTCTGCCAAGCAACACTATCAGACCCGACTGAGGGAGCACTTGTGTATATACACCTGCAGTGCAGGGGGCAGGAACAATCAGGTTTTTTGAGCAGCAGAATTTGCTTCTGAAAGTTGACACGGGCGCTTCTTTGTGTTTTGAGTCATACTCCAACCTGTCTGCAGTCGCCTCACTTTACTACAGTTATGTTTCTGTTCCCTCTGTCTCTGTTAAAATAAATTACTTCCCATGTTTAGCAAAGAAATGTCGCTTGGCAAGATCAAGACACCATTTATACTGAAAAAACTAACAGAGAGTCGTATAGTGCTGATAGGCTTAATCAGCATTGTGTGAATTATAACAAAGGCTTGAATGTAAGAGACATTTGTTTTTAAAGTTTTTAAAGGTTTAAGGGCAACAACATATGATGTATTTGTTCCCTCCAGGTTAAAATCTGGTTCCAGAACCGTCGCTCCAAGTTTAAGAAGCTCTACAAGAACGGAGAGTTTCCACTCGGGGAAATGTCTCTTGAACACAGTCCAGACGCCAGTGATTCCATGGCTTGCAATTCTCCTCCATCCCCAGCTGTGTGGGAAAACAGCAGCAACAGTAACAACAATAACAACAACAACAACAACAGCAGCAGCAGCAGCAACAACGGCAGCAGCAACAACCCAAACAGCAGCGGCATTAAGAATACTGCAATGCTGGAGCCTACCAGCAGGGTGCAGGCTCCCTATCAGCCTCCAGTTGAGTCCTCGCCCACTTACATGGGGGAGTTCACCCATCAGAACTGGTACCAGCAGCAGGGTACACATCTAAGTCTTCAACCTTCAGGGCAGATGCACCATGCACCATCGACGGCGCCGTCAGCCGCACAGAATATGGGTGCTGTTTACTGAAACACAGACTCAATCGGCGTGGGGATATGGTGTTGTCGGGACCAGAGTCACGACAGTGATCGTCAGACATGAGACGTGACTGTAAAAAAAACCTGACACACGTGTTGTTAAAACAGGCTTTTCTGCAGTAAAAACAAAACAAAACACCGGCCCCATTTAAAGCAGTGTAGAGTGAGTGATGTTTGGTTACTGGAGCTGATGCTGACCCCTTTTTTTTATTTGAAATCACTGATAATATTTTGTATATTTAATATTTGAAACATGACCATATTTATGTCAAAATCCTGCAACGAGTCCGTCTTTCTCTCGAGTGTTTGTCGTAGAATGCCCTCCTCTGACACAGCCATTAAAATGAGTACTACTGAAATTCACCCAGTACATGAACGGCCACCGCAGCAGCATGGGACACTTTTAAATTGTGTACGGATTTGCGTAGAAAACAATTTGACTGTGGCCAGACAATAAGGTACTAAAAGGTGGACACTGAAACACAGAAAGGCTGATAACATTTAAAAATAAAAACATCAGCATCAGCCACACGGAGGACACAAGCGTTGATTCATCAACGTTTTCTCAGTGGCACAAAACTACAAAAAAAACAATATAAACCCTTATGATACAAAAGTTCAAGTTGTTCAAGTTGTACTGGGATTAAAATCATATGTACAAATTTAAGATAAGATATATAATTTCGTGGCGCAGCGCAATGTGGCGCAGTGTAGCAGTCTGGTGCAACACCGTGTGCAGCGAATTTGGCAATTTGGTAGACTTAGGTGTGCCAAGATGAGTGTGGTGGCGCATCAGTTGGAGGTGTGAAAGATTCAGCTTGGCGCAGTGACAATTTCGTGCCAAAAGGCTGTGCCGAAGGTGCGCTGAATGCTTGCCAGCTTCAACTTGGTCTACTGTCGGTGCAAGGTGAAGCGCAGTCGGTCTAGTGGTAATTTGGCTGACTGGCGCACGGTGTGCACACGTCACCAAAACCTCGCAGGCAGGTTTACAGAATGTCAGGCACATTTCAATCCAATTAATAATCACAAAAACCACTATTTAATTAACTATCTGAATAAGCACATAAATCTATATCTATATCGACTGTCCCGTCGCATCTGATGTCAGGTTCAAAGGCGGTTGGCACGCGTAATGGAATTTCATTAACGCAGCTGAAACTGTGATGCAAACTAATGACTTCACCGTTCTCTCAGCCAACCACAAACAGCCTCGGCATCAGATAGTGAGAATACATTTGGCTTCTCTCATCTCATAAAATTCAGTGCATGTTGTGTGCTACACAACAGCATGCAACGTTTATACATTTCTGTTTATAAATTTTTTGGCCACAATTTACTCAATCACATTAAAGATACATAAAGTCACTCATGAAACAAAATGGTGTTGACGTCAATTTTATCGATTTATTGAACTACTCTCCTTCTTCCTCTGTGCTCCCGGTTGGATCCGGGAGAGGGTTAATCAAACGTATTCACATCTTTGATTTTGTGTAATCCAGAGTTACATGCCAAAATGATCATAATTCAATTGGGTAAGACAAGTTCATTTCACATGCAAACACTAGTGACAAGGGCCAGACCACGAGCTTGGCAACGCGTCTTTTATGCACAGGTGCTTCTGATGCCTCCGGTGCTCAGAAAGCTTTTTTTTGGCCCTTCTTACATCAGTGAACTGTTTTTTACACTGGGCAACAGTTGTCAGTATGTGAGGGAAAACCTCATTAACAATATTGTTAACATTTTACATCATCAGCCAGTGGAGGTCTGTTCGCCTGACCATATATTTGGCCACTGCGAGCTTGGACCTCCTGGACCAAAACATCAGTTTTCCTCCGTCTGACGCTGCTGCTGTCGAAATGAAACTTGCACTGCACCTCGCCCGTGGTGGAATTAAAGGTGAGGAGTGGAGCTCATTTGACTGGTGTAGATTTGGACCGGCTGTGTTAAACCCAGTCAGGCCTTCTCTCCCTCTCTTTGCCACCTGCACCGGTAGGAGGGGCTGCGCCCGCTGTGCACGAAACTTACAAAATGGGTCTGGACACACCCTGTTGGTGTGTTCTACGAAATTAGAGCCCAAGGACTTAATAGAGCAAATATGTGGCTGCCATATTTTTGCATGCTGCTGTAATCCAGGACAGTGTCATTATTACGAATTTGTAGGGGGAACTCTGGACTAGTGGCTCGCACTGTTGCCTCGCAGCAGGAAACCCATTTCGACCAGGGCCTTTCTGTGTGTTTGACCATAGGAGTAAATGTGAGAATGAATGGTTGTTTGTTTCTGTATGTTGGTGACCTGTCCAGGGTGTACCCCGCCCCTCGTCCCGTGTCAAAAATTCCCCACGTCACGGTGCATTAACACTCTGAAGTGTGTTCACTGATCTGAAGTGATGTCCCCTAAATGTCCAGTTTGCAACAATAAGGAGGATTTACTGGGTGAAATTGACAATAATATGTACTCATAAGTATGTTTGTATAAGTGTGTAATAGTTAAAATCATTTGGTTTTCTTAGCCATAAAATATACTTTTTATATATAATTTAGGCAATAGCCTTGCTTTAAGGAGGCTGCTTTAGCCTGAAAAAGACAAACAAGCTAGATAAAAACAAGCTTTCTACGCAAACAGAGAACATCATCAGCAACAACTTTCTGGTTTGGGAAGGTCACCGTAGTTTCCTGACATGCTTAGAAAAGGGAGAGGTGAAGGGAGGAGTCCTCTGTTTGTTACAATATGCAGTCTCACCCTTAGTCTCTAATTCTTACACACTGGCCCTTTAAGTCCTTGTTAAGATGGAGTTGAAGAATATAAGGTCTCTACAAGAGAGGAAAAAATCTTCTATCTGTTGTTGAATTGCATTGTGTACCATCCAAAGAAGAAGTAAAAGAAGCATGCAAAAGAATATAGATTGCAATTCCAATAATGGTACAAGAGTGAAAACCTGACACAACCAACACTCATATGTTGCTACTGTCCTCGGTAGGAAAGAGTGGCAGTGACAGAAATAAGACACGCAGGCTTACATGCTAATTCTCTTCTCTTTTCTGGATATAACACGCATCGTAGAGGAAAGGAAGTTTCCTCTGTGGGAAAATTCTCCCACAAATCCCATATGTCTCTGTGCAAGAATGAATAACTGACATTGCGTGTGAAGGGACTGAAGAAACAAACCTTTTCATAGACACTGATGTCCATACTGCTCTCTACACTTTACTGACCCCTTTTTCCAGAACAAAAAGTCAAGAAAAGTTACGCCTCAGACTGTATTAACAGATTTAGTTTTTAACCCACATTTAATTTAAGTTTTGTTGTAGATGATTAGACTTGGAAGTGTACTTCACATTTTTTCCAGTGACACTACATGAACACCTGTTACAAAACTACGTCCCAAGGCCAGTGATCTGCATTTTGTCAGAGCTGCAGTCGTGTCAGGAGTCTTTTGGACTCAGATTTGGAGTGAAGGACAATGACTGAGTGATGGAACATCTTGTCTGATTTACAGATGACATACTGTACGTTTAACAGAGGCACATGTACAAAATGTGGCAATTCTCTTTCTGCTATCCATGATTTTTTTGTCCCTTTGATTTAAAATATGCTTTATATCCTCAAATATAGCATCCAGCTTTAGAATGAGCTGATTTAGATTTAGTGTTACCACTGAAAACTATTCAGCCTGAGCGACTCATTTTCTAACAGTCAATTATTTACAACAAAACACATTTATAAGATTATATTTAAGTTTGTATTGTTTATTTTTGCTTTGCATTATTTATTGTTGTTAAATGTTCCTGCAAGGATTTTTTCTGTCAAAAAGCCACATCCTGTAACGTTTCTGATGAAAGGGCCACATGTTTCATTTAACACTCCATGCCACTTTGTGTGTTTCTTGTTTCCTTAAGGTGACAGAACTTAACTGATGTCAGGATCAAGATAAGCAGTTTAATAGTCCACATTTAAAGTAATGGATTGATCTTCATGTTTAAAATTCTTGTAATGGCCCTTTAATTCCTGCTCACAGTTGCTGTAAGTGTGAGTGATGTCTGTAAAAGCTGACAATCAAAAAGGAAAGGGACAGTGAGCCGGTGCTTAAACATTTGAAAATATTTTTTATATGTCTTAATACTAGCGTGTTTGTACTCAGGTCTTTTATTTATGGAGTCAACTGTAAAACCAAAGTGATGCAACGGCCCTTTAAGAATTCGTGTGTGAGAAAGTTGTGTTCAAACATAAAATAAAATGTCTACATTTGAATTGGCTTCCAAAGTGTTGCTTTGTGCATGTATTTGGATGCAAACACAGTAAACACACTCAGAGAGTTGATGGTGTGCTGATGGTGCTTTTCTGCAGAGCTTGTCACAGTGAGTCAGACAACAGATACAGGTTGCACCCATCTATATAACACACACACACACACAGTGCGTGTAAAGGAGTTTGTGGGAGGTGACAGCGTGGCAGACACTCTGGAGTCTCTGGATACTAATAACACACCACTAACACTGAGAGAAGGGTGTACACTGCTTTCATGTGGCACACAGGAAGAGAAGTGTGTGCGTGTGTGAATGTGTGTGTTCTTGTACTTGCTGCAGAGTGAGGACCAAAATTCGTATAATTCCTACAAAGTGAGAACATTTTGTCTGGTCCTCACTCCTTTAAAGGGCTTTTTCAGGGTTAAGACCTGGTTTTAGGGTTAGGGTTAGAATTGGATTTAGGTTAGGGTTAGGGTAAGGGTTAGGGTTAGGCATCTAGTTGTGATGGTTAAGGTTAGGGTAAGGGGCTAGGGAATGTATTATGTCTATGAGGGTCCTCACTCTGATAGAAGCGCAAACATGTGTGTGTGCACAACAGTGTACACAGTCACAATGTGGGGACATGTCCTCTTCATGGGAGCAAAAAAAAAAAAAATCACCACAATGTAAATCACCGCATATCCGGAGTGAAGACATGTTTTTAGGTTTAAGTTAAAATGAAGACCACGACAGTGCAAGGGAACATACAGCATGTGCTCTTTTTCTTTTCTTCAGTTGATTAAAACAAAATAATGAGTTGGATTAAATAGCGAGTTGGGACATATCGGACACGTGCAGTAAAATGAGGCAAAAGTGGGCTTAAAATGGATAAGCTAATTATAACATCCAAAGAGGAGGGAGGGATTGGGTATCTGAGACACTGGCTGGGTTAATGCTATCAAATACATGGGCACAAACCTGGTTTCAAATGGGTTTTTGACAAGATGGAATGTGTTTAATTGGCATTCACTCATCAACCAAATAATTTTGAATGACACATGGATTTTTTTTTTTTTTGACTTGGGCTCTGTATCCAAGACCCGGGTGAACACGTTAATGTCTTAGGCATAGCTCTTAGAATTAGAATTAGTTTTATTTGCACACACACACACATACACACGCACACACACACACACACACACACACACACACACACACACACACACACACACACTAAATAGTCATAGTGAATTTGACCTCTGCAGTAGCAGTGAACCCACACAAACCAGGCACAGGAGCAGTGGAGAGACACCCCAGCCTGCCCCAGGATTTAAATCGACAACCCTCCAGTTACAAGCCCAATTCCCTTCCACTTGTCCATAGCTGATACCCTAGCTGTTACACAAATGTTGGTAGCAAACCTTACATTTTACAACTTGGAAAAGGTTCTTTCACCAATTTGTTCTGTTCAGGGCCTTTTTTTGGTGGGTTCACCTGGATAAAAAAAAAAATCCAATCTGTACCCGCTAATATTAGTATGAAAGAGGCTGAAGCGAATGTAATGTCCTGACAAGTCCTGGACACACGTGTGTGTGTGTGTGTGTGCGTGTGTGTGTCTATGTGCAGAGAGACAGACAGAGAGAGAGCGAGAGAGAGAGAGAGAGAGAGTAGACTAATTACACTCCAGGCTGTGTCAACCAACCAAACCTACAGGTTTGGTCACAAAACATGGGTATATACTATTAGGCACCAGGATGTTCACATTTCTTTGTGACCTTGTTTGAACTCATGTAAACCCAGCAGTTCAGATGAAGCTTTTAAAAGAGAGAAATCCTACTTTAGATTTACATTCGCCACCCCCCTCCTTTGCAATCTTGTCCCACTGTGAAAATATCTGTCACGGCAGTGACGGCCTCCGACTCTGACCCGGAGTCTAAAATGCAAAGCACCTGGCTGCAGAGATGTTCCGATCGTTTCAAAGTTTCCATCCCGGCTGTGTGCGACAGCTTCACTCGGCATCTCTTACATGAAGAGTAAACTCTGACTCCAGCTTCATCCAGCCTCATCTTCCGGAGTTTGAGTTTCTTATTCCGTTGACAGGTTTTAAGTTAATGTTTGTGTGTAATCATGTTTAGTGTCTGGATCCACATGAATCACTGGGGATTGCTCATTTGTTTAAAGTAAAAAAGCATTCATCACGTCCGTACGCCTTAACTTGTATGTATATTGCAGCTTTTGGTTGTTGTACGAAGCAATTTAGCTTCACTAAAATATATCCTCAAAGTATTTTTACTAGACTTACCCAAGATTTGGTGTTACCCAGTGGTTGACTCAGTCAGTGATGAGCCAACAAAGCAGCAAGAACAATCTAGAGTTTAGCTTGTCATTCCAATGTGCTATGACTTTCTCTGAGTAATCTTGTTTTAAAATACAGCAGGAGAATGATCACAGTGAGTGAACAGGCAAGTGTCCTTCCTGTTGGTCTCTTGCTCAACCAGATAATCTCCCACCGCATTCAACATATGTGAACAGTCTGAAGACACTTAATGTGTAATTCTTGTGAATTGCATTACTTTCAACATATTGACATGCCTCGTACGAAACCATTTGCCAAAATACCACATTCAAACTTTTCTGTACAGAATGTGGAACAGTAATATTTCCAGAAAGTTTGCAGAAAAGTTAGAATATAGACTGGGCTGCTCCATAATCAGCTGTGCCTGATTAACATTTACTTCAACTTTACCCGACTATTCAATGGAAACTGTTCTATTTTGGTTCTATTATGGCTGTGGATTGCTGTTTCCTGAGGGTTTCTTCAGACTGTGACTAAAAAAAACAAAAAAAACAGGCCCTTGTAAATTACTTAACAGTAAATTGTAGTTTGACGCACAAAGAAATATGACTTCAGAACCGGGAGAGCAAACAGAAAATCCACATTATCATATTCTGTTTACCCATAAGTGTGAGCAGAGTGTGGAGCCCCAGCCGCAGATTCTGAAGGACACCTTCCATGTTTGTTTAGACTCTTCCCTTCCTGTGCTGAGCCCTCAGCTTCCAGGTGTCAGAGAAGAATGTATGTGAACATCACAGAAAGGGCAACAGGGGCTTGTAGCGACCTGCGACTGGCAAAACACAGGAAAAATGGTTTTCACCGACACCACGGTGGGTTTCAAACAGATTAGCCAGTATGCTGTAATCACACAACAAACAGCAATGCCATTAAGAAACACACACACGCACGCACGCACGCGCACACCAGATGATTTGAATCTTACACCGTTTTGACTCCTGCTACGACTGCCTCAGTCATTTTGCCCAAGCATGTGGCGAAAAACAAATGCCTGATCATTCATATCACCGTGAGACGGTGGATGACGTGTTGTGAAGGTGAGCTGAGGTGACAGTTTTACTCCTCTGCAGACTGAAGCAGGCGAGACGAGGTGATGACATCAGTCGCCGCAAGCTGAGCGGAGAGGAAAACTTAGCGCAGGGAGGAAAGTTAATAACAATGTCATGAAAGATTCGGCGCTGACGTTAGCTTCCTTTCCCTGCCTCCAGCCATGAGCGGCACAACATGCTCAGACGATACTTGTTTTTGAAAACCGATACTAAAGGCCAGTAACTGGATTTGGTACAAAGGGAATGCCAACTCAGAATGTTTCGTGTCATGTAGAAGGCCAAATTACATGGCACTAATTAATGTTAATGACTTAACATCTCCAGTCTGATCAAAAAGGCTCAGAGGCATCTTTTCTCATTGAGGACGCTGGAACTGAACCAACTCCCACAGACGCTGCTTATCAATTTATATCTTTGCACCATTGGGAGGATTCTGATTTACAGCTGTATAGTCCGGGTCTCCTGAGAGGAAAGATTTGCAGTAGTCAGAATGACTCAGTGGACCATCAGGTCTCCATGTACTCCTCATCTGAGTGGCATCCACTTGACATTAGTGTTCATATTAGTAGCTGAACTGAACTTTGACGACCAGGTTTTATTGTCATGTATTAAGTGACAATGAAACATGTATTGCCAGTAAGGAAATCCTTTGTGCTCTGTGTCAGCATTACAGAGGCAGCATGGAGGTGCAGGTCTAAATGCTCCCAATCCGTCCTGAGGCCTGATCAGATCCGATTCGTTTGAGGGGGTTCAGCAACACGCGTGGCAGCATTCCTAAATAGGCATGAACACAATATGTCCTGAGGATGGATTAGAGGCCGCCTCCTCAGCTGACATCCTGACCCGCAGGTTTTTTTGCAGCCAGCCTCACGATATTAACACTGTTCCTTTTCAGCTGGTTAAAATGTTTCGTTATTTTCATGCTTGGGATTTCACATTACAGCGGAGAGGAGACGCATCCAGAACACGTTTTAATACCAGGTGTTTACATACCATCAGATCACCGCGGACAGATACTGGATGTAAAGCCCATCTTTACTTCAACTGATTTTTGTTTTGGGCCACGCAACGGAGTAATGGCTAACACTGTTGCCTCACAGCAAAGAGGTTGGTGGTATGAGTCCCGGTTGAGTCATTCTGTGTGGATTGGTCATGTTCTCCCCATGTTTGATGGGGGGGGGGGTCTTCTCCAAGTTCTTGACCTAAATTGACTGTGGTTGTGAATGTCTGACTGAATATTTGTTCAGTTTGTATCTCTGAATGTTGGCCCTGCGATGGACTGGTAATTTGTCCAGGGTGTTTACACCTCTCACCCTATGTCGCCTGGGATTGGCTCCGACTCCCCGCAGCCCTCATGTGGAGGATAAAGCAGCAGAAAATGCATGATTGTATGAATGATTTTTTTTTGTTTTGTCTGAGAAGGATCTCAGTCATCCAGGTCACGGTATCTTCAGGAGTGTATATAACTCTGTGACATCATGTGATTCAGTCCCTATGAACTGCCATGCTGGCAGCCTAAAATGGATCGGACTGGTGCTGGATCCAACCTGGGTCTAAAATTGCAAAACTTGACAGAGTATATCTTCCCCTGACATGCTTTTTATGAGTTTGGAAACAGCCAGACATTATTCCAGACATTTTCATCTTCCTCATTAACTTTCCTTCACTGAAAGAGCATGAAGGGAAAAAAAATGGACACAATCTGGAGTCCACCGGCTGAAAGATAGTGTTGTCTCTGGAAAGGTTAGTGTCCTTTCAGACTGAGCTACTGGACAGTTAGGATACATTATGTCTTTGGGATATTCTCAGAGTATTCATTCATTCATTGCCCATGATCTCAACGTTCTTGTTGAGATCACACGTGGTCTCGAGGTGTGGCTTCAGAGGGAAGTCCGATGAAAGGGGCTTGCACATTTGAATTGAAAATATAGCCTGCTCAAACAGTTTTTTTGTGGATCTCCCACCCTACCTTTAAAAATCATGAAACATGCATTAATCTCCTGAATTTCTGAAGTCTGAATACTGAGAGGAGTCTGGTGTATTTCGCGACCGCACTGCGGAAAGCCGGCAATAGTGAGCCGACTCACAACCCGTTCAGCTGTATTTCAGTTCAGTGACAAAGTCTGTACTCGTGCAGGAAGTACTGAACTATTCAGTGAACAAATCTTTTTCATTTATGGATTCTAATGATCCTGCACACCGCTGAGAACTGCTTTGCCCGTCACTGGTTTGTGTCATATATGCAATAAAACAAAATGGCAGTTTCGCACAGCCGTGCTAGGACGACTCCGCCCACGTTGTGGAGGTTCTGAAGTCATGGGACACACAGTGCCTTGTATAAAATAGTAGAGTGAAGTTGTGCAGAGCTAAAAATGGTAGAATAATGGTAGAACTGTATAAGGGAAAATCTGAGCACAGCACAAAATCCATTTGTTATGAGTTCCCATTGCTCCGTCTTCTGCTTGCTGTGAGCACGTTTCATAGCAGCGATTCACCACCACCATCACTGAATCTGTGGGGATTCGGTAAAATACTCTCCTGTTACCCTGTCACCAACTGTTCTGGCAACCCGGAGCATAACATCTATCCACCAACTTCACGTTTATGATGAAAACAGCTGGTAAAAAGACGAGGTGACTGACATATTCCCTGATTTATGTGTTGACTATACATCTATACAGTATAGTATCCTGCCAGGGGGTGTGACGTCAGCTAGTAGAGGTCAAAACTGGACTCAAGTGGACTTGATTAAGAACATACAGTTTCAACATGGCTCAGGATCATAATTAGAGAGACAATCATTATATGCATTAGATGCTTTGCTAATGGTTGCAGTGATTTTCATGTAAAATCCTGACCAGCATCACCCGAATACATCGGTCGAACTGCGATGTGGAGTGCGTTATGCAGCCCCCACCCCCCCCACACACACACACGCATGCTCTTTCCCACACACACACACTGACAAAGCCCTGCAGTACCTTAGTTGCACTTAAACACTAAGCACGTGTGTGTTTTCGCACCACATGGGCCAACTTTAACGAGCAAATTTAAAGTGACCCCCACTGTTCACGACTTGTTTTAATTAAGGCTTTTCCTCCATGTGTCCCTGTCTCTGTTTCTCTCTCTCTCTCTCAATGTTTCATTCTATGGATCTCGCACTCTCTCAGCTCTCTTCTCTTCAGGGGGTCACATGCTGTCATCTGCCCAGTAGCAAGTTGTGAAGCCTTAGTTGTTTTTTTTTACATTTTTGTCCTCACGCAAACTCCAGCATCTCCTATTCTTCTTCCACATGCTTGCTTTTTATTTGTCTACATAAACACAGAAATATGCTCATCCACAGTCGGAACTGAAATACACAGATGCACAGACACTTAGTGGTTCATCTCACTGTGGTATTTTAAATATTTGAATATGCATTAACACTGTTTATAAGCATCTTGGACAGGCATAAATGTAAATGAGTTCAGATTAAAAAGACATATTACTGTTTGTGCTATTGGCTGCAACAGTACTTTGTGAAATCTAGTTCACCACAGCTGCTGTCTGTGATGTATGGATATGGACTGTATCAGTCTAAAACAAGTCAAATGCAATATGTGTACAGTATATCTACATACTGTGGTGTAGCTCAGTAACTTGTTAAACCGTTGGTGGATCTATGTATTTTTGAATTACTCACAAGCCATGAAGGTACAAGTACCACAATCAACAAAATGACTTTCATAACACATTATTGATGATCCAGCAATGAATCTTAAATATTCATCAATAAGCCACAGCAATAAAGGTCTAGTATGTAGAATTAAGGGTGATGCGGATCACCAGAAACTCAATAGGGTGTATGAAATTGTTTTCATTCATTTATTTTCCCTTAAAAAAATGAGAATTATTGTGTTAATTGTTTACTTTAGAATGAACTATTTACATTGTACTCCTTTTTGTACCACTTTCTTTGCAAAAAAGTTATTCACTCCACTGCAACTAAAGTTACTTGTTTTAATGCTGTGGCAGATCACTGAAAGTCAGCATTGTATGTGTCAGTGCTCTAAGAAGTAAGGAAAAGACGCAGAAAAATAAGTAACTGATCACAGTGGGGACTCTCAATACAGACTGGACCGAGAATGAGGCAGACAGAGAGGCCAAGAAAATTAAAAAAATTAAATTAAATCAAAAATCAACAGTTTATCAGTCGGTAATTTAACTCAAGTCAGCAAGGTGTGAGAGCAACCAGAGAGCACAGGAGACAAAGCAACAGGCTCAATGCAAGAGAGTCAAAAACAAGCAAACATCAAGCAAAACTGGAGCAGAGCTCAACTGTGACTCCCCCACGGAAGGTTAAACAACAATCTGACCAAAAAGTGGGGGTGACGACCAGGTTTATATGGCAGGTGCTTGATGAGCAGCCATCAGAATGATGAGTGGCAGGTTTGCCGGTAGATGCAGGTGATCCACACCCATCCAGCAGCAGGAACAGACGGACTCAGACACACAAGAATGAGTTTACAGCGAGATTTCACAAAATCTTTCTGTCATATTGGCGTTTTTAGCCACACAGAGCTGACATTGTGGAAGCCCAAAAACATATTTATTACATGACTTTGAGAAAATGATAATGTCATAGCTTGTCTTCTCTATTGCTCTTGCTCTTGCATTCGCAATTCCTCTTACTGTGTTTTCTCCATTTATGTTGTATCTTGTGCAGCAGTGTTACAGCGCCACATACAGGCCTGGAATACACACTACAGCATTTAGAATTGTTTTGGGGGCTTTCCTGTGTAAAAGGACATTTTTTGAAATTGCGTCATATTTACAGAAAAAAAAATATCACATGGGGAATGTTGCATTCATGTGTGGATAAGACCTTAGGCCAATTATCATCCACAAATCCAATTCAAATCTCATACATTACAAATTGGATTTGACAGTTCACATTATCTGAACATACCTGCCCCCTCAAACAGCACGCACAACAACAAGGCAACACAGTCCTTACAAGTGCTTTTCTGTGAGTTGTATGTTGTGTTGCGTCCGGCCACACCCCTGTCACCCCACCCTGCAATGTAGCAGTGAAAAGGAACAAAGTGGCGCAAGTACTTCCTCTGAAATACTTTCATGAATATATTCATTAAGAAAATTAGGGTTCAAATGGAAGAAATTCAACTGAAGGTTGATTGTGGTAATTCCACTTGTCCTGATTGTTTGCAAACCAGCTGAGAGAGGAAAATAATCATCAGTTTAATCCATAGTAAAAACAATCCGTTGTTGAAGTCCCGCACACCAAAAAATCTGATTTTTTTGTTATATGCTGTAATTGGAGCCAGAGTCTGTGCTGTGAGGCTTGTGTCCTTAAAAGCAAGTTAAAACCCCCCATTATTTACTAAAGCCTTTGATTATGTGTTTGCTGTATGCAGTGACATTTTTACTTGCACAAGTTATTTACTTTTTTGTAATGTACTGTATATGTGCCTCTTTGTACGTTCTCTCTCTCTCTATATAAAATAATATTTATTGTCAAGCACACTGACTTCACCTGTGGTGCTCGTGGACCACAGCTGTGTTGTGAGGTCCTGCTCACACACCTGTGCCCACCAATCGGTGTCACCTGTCAATCAGGACATTTCATTTCATTTGACCAAATGAATTAAAAAAAAAAAACTTTCAGCACCTGGACAGACACCAGAGTGAGAAGAATCGTATTATGACAGAAACCACTTTGGCTGAAAACTTTGGCCTATGTCCAGTCTGCAAACATGGAAGAAACCAACCACCAGGGTGCGATAGAAATGCTTTGGCTTCACTGTTGGAGAGCTTACCATGCCATACATGTTTCTATACAGTCTGTGGCCTACAGGCGACTGCATGGACAGTAATAATATAATGATGAATTATGTCCAGCAGATAATGATGGGTAAGTGTATGAAGGGGCAGCATCACAGGTTGCTCTTCTCTGCTACTGTTAGAATGAAAACCAGCATTGCTCTCATAGTGCTAGTATTAGCAGTTATTAGTTATTATTTTATTATCGTTATTTTTCTACACATCATTTGTGCGATGCCGTAACATTCCAGATTTCCCCTGTAGTTGGACACAAAAGAATATCCTCTCACAGATGCCATGTTTCTGCATGTAATATTTTTCTTTTAGTACCTTTATTCAATTTTATGATTAAATTCAGGGTTTGACCTGCAGGGATCCCTGTGCCCCTGTAACTCCAAACCTGCCGCCCATAACAATTGATAAAATTATTCATTTCTGTCAATGACATGGACGTAGTAAATTGGGTCAACATTCTAGTTTGGAATTACATGCATGGAATGTGCAGTTCAGCTGCAGATATCCACAACTGAATTGTACATATCTCTAAATCCAGTTTCAAATATCTACAATGTCATTATAGTCATAATTCAAGTTCAAAATATTTGAACTTATTTTCAGATATTTACATTGTCATTTTAATATATCTTGATTTAAGTTCAGATAGTCTGAATAATGTGGGAGAACTTTAATTGTCACTAGTCATAATAGTCATCTACAAGTGAATTGTAGATATTTAAAATGGCAAACCAAAAGTGTCCCATATCTGCTACTACAATTCATACTAGTCACAATGAAATTACGATGAGTCAAAATGACATCACAGATGTTTGTAATGGTAATTCCAGATAATCATATTTGGTGATTAAATGTTAAAAAGGCTTGCCATAGCGTCACTGCTGACAAAAACCACCACACCTCTAGTACCTGAGTAAAAATGATTGACACAGATTAATTTTGGATTAGTTTTGTTTCTTTGGGAAACTGCTGCATACTTTAATCTTTAATACAGGGCTTTTACTGTCAAATGTCAAAGCATTTTTATTCTATCCGTTATGGATCTGAACCTGCTTCACCACTCACTCCTCGCCTTCTCCACTGGAGTTCAGATCGACCTCCATCCTCCAGCTGATGCCCTGACACTCCAAGCTGCGGCGATTGTAAGTGACTGCTGCACTTATATGTGGTGTGACAGTGAGCCACACTGAAGTGGGGTTTTTTAAGTGTTTCACAAGAAAATAGGCTTCAAGGATGAATACTACAAACGTGGACAGTTTGGCAAATTATCTCACTACATTCCACATCTATCTCCAACGAGCATTAGCACACAGCCATTTCACTGAGCTGCGTCTGATCCAGACAGCCGGTTGGAGTGGTCACCTCATTCTGTCTGGAATACTGAGCATACCAGCAAAGCGAAGGGGGAAAAAATGTAAAGCCAAACACACGACAGTCGGACTGTTTCCCTGATGCAATGAACTCATTAGCTCATTTGTCCTGGAAGAAATGAAATCCCTGCCGTTCTGCAGCTGCTGCTTTAAAACACACTTTCTCATACTCATGGATCATTTAAATCCCTTACGATTAAGTGCTTATTGGTGAAATCTGTAACTTCAAATCACCCATCCATGTCTTATAAAATTCAGAATTAAAATGAATTTATTTTACTCCTCAGCGTGGTCCTAAGACTCAGCTGAACAAACACTGAGTTGATGAACAATTTGCACTCTGCTATTGTCAGCTGAAGCCTCTTTAACTGTAGCAAACCAGTGATGATGAGGAAGATGATAATGCAGGACGAAGCAAAGTAAAGTACATTATTTTCTTCAAACATCTTTTACCCCTGTCATTTAACTCTTGCGCGAAAAAGGCAAACCCACCTGCATTTTCTTTTGACAACTTTCTTTGAATTGGACTCACCGTCTTATGCATTTGGTTGAGGTATTGATTTGACTCACTGTAAATTTGAACTAGATGTAATAAAAATGCATCTGTATTCATGTTGGTCCCCTATAAGAACTGATTTCAGTCAGTTATTCTTTTTGCCTCTAGGATGGCGGTATTCATGGAAAAAAATGATGTCTCCATACTACAGCACAAAGGAAAAGTGTTCATCTGTATCCAAACGAATGATGAGAAGAGCATTCAACTAGTATTAGTGCTTTTCAAACAGAGGTGCTTTTTGTCTTTACGACAATAGAGGAACCGCATATGGGACATGAAACGTGTCTGTGGAATTCTAAGCTTATTATTGTAGTTTTCCACAATTTCCCCAAATCATATTATAGAATAAACTTTTTCATGAGTTCTAACTAAAAGCATCTGTCTTGTTCTGTGTGAGGTCATTTGCTTTGGTTTTTTTGTTGTTGTCTTCCCCTTTTACCTTCTTTTCTGCGGACGGTTTGTGTTGTGTTTATGTTTCCTCAGCCCCCCGACGGGCTTCCATCACTTCATTAGGACAATATGACGCGTCTGAAGACTGTGAAGCAAACTATTCTATAAAACTCTATGGTGTGAACTTCGCCAGAGGCAACAGGATGCTGCTGCTTCTGCTCCTCGTCAGAGAATGAATAAGTCAGGGCCTTTGTGTATGTCGCTTTGTTAAAAACGAGATGTCTGATCTACAGCTAAAAAGAAAATGGTAGAAATGTGTAAAAAATAAATGATGAAGGCTATTAATGAACATGAGAACAGCAGTGTAGAATGTTTTTTGTAGAATGTTGATTTGCTAGAGTCCTAAAAATAAATTGTGAGTGTATACTGTATTTCTGAGGTCAACATGTACATATTTCCCTTTAAAAAGACGGCAATCAACTGTTTCTATGAGACTTTAGGGGTAGGGGAAGTAAGTTTCCCATGTGAATGGCGTATGAGGTATTCAACTGGTACAGTCAGTTCTCTTCTTTACAGCACAGCTGGTTCACATTCAGGTGTAAGTGACTAAACTATACTCCAGCTCATCAAGCAATAGAAGGTAAGAGTTATGAAAAAGTATTTATGTAACACGATTAAAGCTAAAAAAAAAGCGTTTTCTGTAATTTAAACTGAAATAGACAACTTTTCTTCAGCTTATCCTTGTATTTTGTTGTTCTTGTTGGTTAGTTATTCTCTGACCCACTGCACTGCGACAGGGTTTTCATGGAAAAACAGTGGATTCATGTTACTCTTTACAATGCTCCAACACCACACAAGTGACCACTGAGCCACTTCATGTTGACCTCCTTCTTTTAGAGCTTAATTTAATTTCAGTCATGTCACCCATCCATTGTCTACCACTTTATCCTCCACATGAGCTTCGTGGGGCCACTGGTAGGGCCAACATATAGCGACAAACGACCATTCACTCACACCTACGGTCAGTTTAGAGTGTCCACTTAACCTTAGCCGGACTACGGCTTAAAACAACAAGAATCACCTAAAAAGTTTAAAATGTGGTTTCTACAGCTAAAAATAAACCTTGACTTTCAGTTGGACTGTCGTATTTAAAAATCACAATCATAATTTTGGCTTCTTGGGTACATCACCATCATGCAATATTGAAAATGTGTGGTCCGCTAACAGGATACAAAACAAATCTTCTGACTACATGCATGCATGTGCCAAGAACAGCTGCTGTTTCCTTCACCAAGCAGCTCCAACGTTTCTGGACGCAGTGTGGACATATAACTCTCTAACTCTATGTTGAAAGATTGCTTCTCTCTCTCTCTCTCTCGCTCTCACTCTGTGTGTGTGTTCTTGTATGGGTGTCTTTGTGAGGAACTTATAAACCTGAGGGAGTATAGACATTTTGGGAAAGTGAGGACATTTGGCTGGTCCTCATGTCCTGTCACCCCTAAAAGAGGTTTATGTCTATTATGTCTATGAGGGTCCTTACTTTGAATGCTGTGCAAACGTATGTGATTCCCTGGTATTCCTTATGTAGTGGGGACCTAAATCTGTTTAGACAGTCACATTATGGGGACAATTGAAGGTGAAGACATGTTTTCAAGTTAGGCTGAGGTTAGGGTTCTGTTAAGGTTAGAGTCAGGGTTAGGACACTGGTAATTATGGTTAAGGTTAGAGTAAGTCTCCAGGAAATGAATGTAAGTCAATGCAATGTCCTCTGAAGTCATGGAAACCAGTGTGTGTGTGTGTTTGCTTGCATGACAGTAAGGAGGAGTGCGAGAGAGAAAAGTAGGTCGTAGAGACTGCCCTGTTTTTGATAATTACCCAACAAAACAAAAAGGGACCGAATTTATAAACAGATGTAGCAAACAGTGGTTCTCACGTTCAGAGTCCCATATCACCTGCAGTTGAGTCTAAAGATGTGGTGATGAGAGTACTTACATTACATTACAAACACTGTCAATGCAAAGACAGTTAAGACTAGAATTTGCATATAATAAGATACAACTGGAAGGTTGAATACACAAATTTGTGGTTCACAATACAATGCCCGTGTGTGTTGATTTAGGTGTGATCTAACTCTCTGTGTTTATCCTCCCATAACACAAATAAAAACCATACTACTTTTCCTTTCATCAACATTCAGGTGGCAAAACAATTTTATTTGCATCTGCTCCACCTAGTTGATGGATAAACCTGGCTGTCCACTTCACCCCCCAGCATCTGGATTCCAAGGGACCTATGCCACAATCCTATTGGTTGGCCTTAGCTCTGCCCTGACCACTATATTCCCTATTCTTCTTCAGGACAAGTGCTCCCAAATTTATGAGCCAGACACCACATGTGGGTCACTGACAGGAAGCAGCAGGTTGAGCTGGGAAGACCATCAGCACTGGATCTTCTCAGGGTTGTGTTCTTTCTCCTCTGCTCTTCTCTCTATAGAACAACAGCTGCACCTCAAGCAACTGAAGTTGGATGACATCACCCTCACTCAACTTATCTCTAGTGGGGATGAGTCCGCCTACAGGTGGGACACTGAAAACCTGGTGTCCTGGTGCAGGTTCTCAAGTGGTAGCTGAACATCAGAAATCAGAATCAGCAAGCCTTTATTGTAATAGCATAGTTGTGACCCTAAAAACATAAAAACACAAAACCCAGGACAATCACTGATAAGTTAAAAGCCATAAATAAGAGTAAAGTGTCAACAGTGCATTTCAAGTGCTTATGGAACTTGTTAGCCTTAACAGATTTTTGGTTTTATTAAAACCATGTTTCCAACGGTTCGGTTTGGTTTGGTAGGGTATGTAATCCATTTTTGACACCCTTGCTTCAATGTCAAATTTGGTTGTACTGTTCTCAGTCGAAATGCAAGCCTGACCCAGGGCTTTACCATTTCAAACCGCACCATACTGTACCAGAACCAAACTGTACCATGAAAGAAACACAGCATTAGTGATATTTTTTTTTGCTCTGCCGATATACTGTGAGGTGGCAAGTTCTTCCAGGGGAGACAGGGGACAGTGACAGGGAAATCTTTTCTGTAGACATCATGACTCCTTTTTGGTCTGCAGCAGTGCAGCTCACGTAGCACACTGAGATGCAGTATGTGAATCTACTCAAAGGTTGCCTGATAAAGGTTCCTCTGCTGCTCCTGAGCACTCTGAGGAAGCAAAGTCTCTCTTGTACATTTTTATTGTCTCTGTGGTGTTGTGTGACCAGGAGAGGTCCTCAGAAACATGTACACCCACGATTTTAAAAGGCTGCACCCTTTGCACACTCACTCCGTTGATACAGAGAGGGGCAGGGTCTGTGTCATGCTCTCTCCAGAAGTCCTGTATCATTTTCTTTGTTTTATTGGTCTTGAGTATGAGGTTGTTCACTGAGCACCACTCTGATGGACTATTCTCTCTCCAAGATGAGCCCGACGATGGTAGTTTCGTCAGCTCCATCACCAAGATAGCACAGTAGAGGATCTACTGCTTTTGGCAGCGGAGGAAGTGATGGTGCATTTCCACACCACCATCATCAAGTCCATCCTCACCTCGCTGTGGCCACCTACAAGGAAGAGAAAGCGATTAGATGAAATCTCTCATCCTTCCAGGAACTGTACTCTTCCTGGACAGGGAGTGGGCTGTTTAGTTTCTGCCATGTCTTTAGATGTTGTCATGCAAATACATTATTTGTGGTTTAGGAAAGCAAACTTCACAACAGACAATGTGGTGACAACTCCACCCATGGACAAACACACAACTTCTCCACACTGTGGTGTCCATTAAACTTTACTCCCTGTATTATGTTATTGTTTGCCTTATTATACGCTGTAGATGGTGGGATCTGCAATTTTAAGTTGAGGAACATTTTTCTGAAATTGTTCCACAATTTTCTGCAGCACAATTGGTGAACGTCCGTCCATCTGAGGCTGAAATGCTCCTTTTATACCCTGTCATGTTACTGACCTGTTGCCAGTTAACCTAATTAGCTGTAAAATGCTCCTCTACTTGTTTTTAATGTGTGCCATTTACTTTCTTCAGCCTTTTGTTGACTGTGTTTCAACCTTTTTGAGATGTGTTGCTGCCATCAACTTCAAAATAAGCTCATAATTTTCATGAAATGGTTAAATGTCACACTTTCACCATCTGATATGTTATTTCTATTGGGATTAAAATATGGATTTATTAGAATTGCAAATAATAGCATTCTGTATTTAAATTTAACACAACCCAACCTTTTTGGCATTGATTGCTGCGGTAGCCTTTAAAAGTATAAAAGTATATATATATATAAAAAAAACAAGCATCATACAGCAATGTATCTAAGCATTTTTGTACATTAATTAGTTGTAAAAGGATTAGCCCTCACTAATACAGTTTGATGTAATTCCATCCTTTTCCTTTTTGGGCACAGTTTACAAATATATTCCCTTGACTGCCAATTAAAGATAATGACAGCACTGGAGTGAAAGATTTATTTAACAAGCGGTGTCCTAAATTACCTATAATTGATGTGGTCATTTTATAAAATCATTGGCAATGTTTGATGACTCTTTTTGCTTTTCCAGATGTTTGCCAGACCAAAGATGTGACCTGCTTCTTCTGATTTACAACTTCAGAATAAATGGCTCCAGGCAACTCAGAGGAACAAATATGATCTTTTAGGGAAGTCATTACTGAGTGACTCTTTTGGACTAATTTGAATACCAGCTGCTAAATGCTAAACAATGTATAATTTAAATAAATACTAATAATTAGAAAAATAGAATCGCAATGATATGACTGGTTTTATTTCAAGTGTGCATCCTGACCAGAATTTAAACATCTTTTGTTTCAGGTCTCAGGAGGAGAATATTTACTAAAGGGGGTTGAGAAACAAAGAAACCATCATTAAAATCCACTGGAGGATATTAAGGAAAAAAAAAATCACAACTGTAGAACCACAATTATTTAAATCCTGCCACATAGTTATTTATTGCCAAAATCAAGCCATTAAAAACAGCTTTTCTGGGGACAAAAGTGAAGGATAATGAGTTCATGTGTGAGGCACAATTATTTTAATTTTGTCATTTATATCAATTATGAGAACTGCAATACCAGCACATTAGTCCTGTATGAGCTGGCTTCATATCTGACATTGTTTATATGTAAAACAATTTAAAACAAAAATGTGTGGCACTGTCTGATTGGTTTGATCTTATTTTAGATCTTTTATTACAATGGCAAAATACACACACATATAAAATTTGACTCAATTAAGACTGATACAATAAAACCGATGTGTCCATTTAGTGCCTTGTTTCACATACACTTAAAAAAAGGGCTTTTCAGCACTGTAGAATGGTTGCTTGTCCTCTAACGGCTCTTCCTGGGTCAGGTGGCTACATAGAACCATAGTATTACACAAGACCCAGTCAGAATCCACTGAATACACAAAATAGTCAGAATCAACAGAAGTCTAAGTTTTTGTTAGTTATTTAATTTGATATCTTTTAACAATTGCAAACCAAAATGTTCTCTGAATCAGAGTAGCTCAATTAAGAACAACCGCCGTAAGAAGCATTGAAAACCCTAACACGTACCTACCCGACTGTAACCCATTGAAAAGACAGAACAAAACAAACAGAAGGTACAAAAATCATGAGTCCAGAATTTGAGCTGAAGGGCTAACGTCAGCTTTGAGTTGTAGCTTTGTTCAAAGGTCTGAAGCTGCTCTGGAGGCAGAAAGAATCCAGCTGGTTCATTCGAATCTAGATTTTGTGATGGGGATGTCCAGTTCATCTCTGGTTTGCAGGGTGAGTCTCATTGGGAAGTAACAATAATAAATAGTCACCAGCGGGCTATACCACTTGTTGCAAAACAAACTTCATTTGAAGTGTCCGGGAAAATGACCTTACATCTCTCTTAATTCATGCCATCGTTAACATTTTCTGGAGGAGTTAATGGCCTAAATTTCTAGTTTCGGGTCTTTAATGCAACATGATGATGCTAATTTGGCAAATTATGTTCCCATCTCAAGGAAAATAGAAAAGTACGACACATATGAGTCCATGCCATTTGATTGACGGCTGGTACCGTCCAATAAGTGTATTGGACGGTACCAGCTGTCAATAGACTACATGAAAAGTCATTTACAACTTCCACTAATCTATAAACCAACCCCTTAACTTCCAGTCAATTGTCACAAACTTTGAAAGGTAACTTTAGTGATTAAAACAGTAGGTAGCCCAGATGGATTCAACATTGCCTAAAATGAAAAAGGCGTTTACATTTTAACTTCAACAGACACAAACTGTAGAACATCATTGCGCATCTTTGGCTGACAGTTTACCAGAAATAGTCAATCTGGCTTATTGAAAACCAGGGAGTGTATATAGTCAATTGCAGGTGACGTTGGTGAACTGCCTGTTTCAAAACATGACAAGGCGCCGATCAAATCCTGAGGCTTCAAAGTAGTAGGAGTTTGTTTTGCAACTGAAAGTCTATATCCGTTATTATATATGGTCTAAGGCAGTGTTTCCCAATCCTGATTATCGGGGAACACTGTCCTGTATGTTTTAGATGTTGCCCTGGTCCAACACATCTGATTTTCCACAGCTCATCACTCAGTTGTGGAAAAGCCTGATAAAGCCCCATTTATTTGAATCAGTGTGTTGGAGGACCAGGATTGGGAACTACTGGTCTATGGTCTTATCTCATAAGACCCAATGGGCCTATCTTATAACCTTACCTAACCTATTATCTTATAATCAGCACATCACAAGTGTTATTGCTAGTGTATTGCAATATGTCAACTTTGACTTGTAATATTTTGAATCAAATTAAAAATGCTAATAGCTGTCCATATATTAGAGTAATATACAATTTAGCTGCTTTATTCCCCCCCCCCCTTGTCTTCAGGGACCTCTGTTGACTGCACTGCCTTCTTTACCATTTTTGCCTCCAGAGTTGCTAAAACTGTGCCTAAAACAGCTCCAGTCAGATTGCTGCCATAAATCCATCATTTGTCCTGGTAGTGTTGCCGTGTCCTCCGATCTGTCACATCATCTGAGTCCTAGGCATTGAGTCCTGCTGGTGTCCAGGGTACCAGTGTCCAAAATTGTTCATATATCCTCCAGAGTGCACTGGTGCGCCTTTGGACGCCATGTTGATGTCCCAAAGGGAGCAAGGAGAGGACGAGGATGGTGGAGGTGGGGCTAGGTGGTCTCCCTCAGGGCCACAGGGTCCGTTCTTCATGATCTTCTTGTATTTAGATCTTTTGTTTTGGAACCATATTTTCACCTGAGAGACAAGGAGATGGACATAGATGAGAAAAAAAAAAAAATTCTTAGGTGATCAACACAACAGCATTTTTTGGATTAATTCTGACAGTTGACAGTAGAATGGAGACAGCAAGTGAGCAGAGAGAGGACAAGACAAGACCAGACAAGAAACTGCAATGGTGCAACTTGAACGCACCACTAACATATGAGCCAGCCAGTGACACTCACTGAAAAGGAAGCTCGTGCTAATATACTATTAAGACTCCTGTTAACACGCAAGTGAATTTGCAGAGTCAATTCTTAGGAGGTAGCTCAGGGCTATTTAGGTACTGATTTTATGATTTAGCTGTAAAACCTAACCATTAAACAACAGGTTAACACATAACTATAAAATATTATGACTTCTAATTGAAATAAAACCAACATAATAACATAGTGCAGAAACCTGAATAGCTTGAGCTATGCAAAACATAAACCTATATGTAAAGTAGGACAGTCACATTTGTATGACTTAGTTTAATTGATCATAAAATCTTTCAGTGTAACAAGCCAACAGTAAATGTATAGCAGGCAAAAATACCATTAATAAAGCGTCATTATAACCACAGCCACTGAATTACCATGATACGAGTGTGTGATACGTGTGGTGAAGTCATTGTGGACTTACAGTAAGTAACCCTATAAGGTTATAACAGGCTATAATTAAAGTATATCGATGTTGGTGTAATACAGAGTTCAACAGTGACATTGTGTGAATAAGATTTAATGCAATGAATAGACCAACACACTGAGCTGAATCAGGTCATTGAGTTGAGTTATTGTTACACGTTGTTGATATGATTGACACGTTCTCTGTTTCCAGTGTGTCGGCAAATCGAGCTTCAGATTACACAAACGTGCCTCACGGGCAACCTGTGAGTTCAGCAGGATCAAGTGAATCATGAGAAATATGACACACTCAGCGAAGGATACAGGCTTACCAGCGGTGTAGAGGAGAAAAAGAACAACGAATGCCCAAAGGACTGGTACTTCACAGAGAACGCAAGAGAAGGAAGGAAGAGAAAAGGGAAGAGAAAACACTCTTGGCACCAAAATTGTTTTCTCCTCTGCACTGACAGTGGGACTTTATGGTGGTTTATGCAAGATAATGTATTCTATAAAAAACACTGCTTACTTGACTCGCTCGAAATGAACTCTTTAAACAGTAACCAAAAAAATGTTAGCGAGCCAAGACGCCATGCAGAGTAAAATTTGACATTTAATTTGAAGTCTATTGTTCCTATGCTGACGTCAATCACAGCCTGTTAGAAGCAGCGATGGTGGCAAAAACATTAAATTAAACTGTTCATGAATATGCAATACGGTTCTAATTATACCACATAAATTGCTTTCATCTGGAAAGTGAATTGTACTTCACACCCATTTTTCCCAGTTTCTAAACGTCTTCTTCTAAGAAGAAGAAAAAGAAGTACCACATGCTCTCTGTTTGATCATCTAGTCTAATATCATCAAAGTCCCCCATGCACACCTCAATGCCTGCAGTATAATAATTGCTGGACCTGGATTGGTACATAAAGATGAGTACACATGCTCAAAGAAAAGCGAGTATGTGGAGTGCGGGTTATGAGGCCAGGTGTCAATCAACAGCACGTTAAGTTAATGCAGCCTCACTGAGAGAATTTCTGCCATAATTATTGGTTTCATATTCCAGCAGCAACATGGAGCTGACAGTTTGCCTGAGAGTGTGGCTAATGACACTGACAACAGGGGAGGAGGGTGGTGGAGAGGCAGGCCAGGTGCCATTCTCTGTGTGTGTGTGTGTGAGAAAGTGAGAGAGTGAACTTATCCTTCCTTGATTTGCATTGTGAGTATTTATTGAAGTATATAAAACCAAAAATCAGTCAGCACTGTTCCGTGAAGAAATAAACCGTTTGCATCAACATTTGGTGAGAGGTTAAACTGTACGAACAGTGTGTGTGCGTGTGTGTGTTCTTGTACGTGCTGCAGAGTGAGGACCAAAAATCATAAAAACCCTACAGAGTGAGGACATTTTGACCAAATGAGGACATTTTGGCTGGTCCTCACTTTTTTCACCCCTTCAAAGGGCTTTTTCAGGGTTAAGATCTGGTTTTAGGGTTAGGGTTAAAATGGGATTTAGGTTTAGGTTAGGGTTAGGTTTAGGCATCTAGTTCTGATGGTTAAAGTTTAAGGTAAGGAGCTAGGGAATGTATTATATCTATGAGGGTCCTCACTTTGATAGAAGCGCAAATGTGTGTGTGTGTGTGTGTGTGAGAAAGATGGAGACGGGGAGAGTTTCAGGGGAAAATGTTAGAACTGTGCTACGTGCGATTTCTCAGCTGCGTCTGGGAACATTAGAGATTTCGATGGAAAGTGGTCAGCGGTTGGCTGGCAGCCTAATGGCGTGAGGGCAGGATAGAGATGTGGTGCATGATCACTATCTCATGCTATGTGTGTGTGTGTGTGTGTGTGTGTCTGTGTGAGTTTATGTTTCCATGTGACGTTTGAAATAAACCCAGTTCATAATGAACCGTAAAACTGCAGTGAGGTACTTTTAAATAAACACTTCTTTTTACATTGAAACCATTGTCAAAGCGGCTACACACGGTCTTTGTGTGTTCCTCAGTATAGGAGTGTTGAGATCTCTACTGCTTAAAAAAACCCGCTCGTCCAGCAGTTTGACAGGACTAATCTTTCTTGTCCCCGCCCGCCCCTGCTCTGCTGCTACATTCACACAAACGCTCCCTCAGTCAGGTCTGATAGTATTGCTTGACAGAACCATTTCAAATGAAGGGAGGAGTATTCAAATAATGTTACATTGATTCTGTTTATGAAGACCAAACACAGGCAACAAAAATCACTTAAAAGTCATGCAGCTTTAAGGCTTAGTGGAAGACACTGGTTTACGTAAATGACCTCAATAAAATAAAGGAAGGACGGAGGTTAGTCTGTAAAACATTTTTCAGACATGATTAATTTTAGGTGGAGTAGTGCAATTTCACCACAGGACATCAATAAGATTAGTGGCCAGTTCACACGGGATAAGAAATCTCAGTTAAACTACCTCAAGTGGGAGGAGTGATAGAAGCTAAAACGCCTAAAATGCTAAACTTAACCAGGGAGGAAATGTTGTGTTGAATTTCAGTTTGAGGAGGATCGGTTTCAGTTTGAGAAAGAGATTTATTAAGAGAAGTATTTAGAAGTCCTGTGCCTCTGACAAGTACTTTTCACTCTCTTTCGGTTTGGCATGGTGTTGTTCGTGTGTTGGAAGCACCCGAGGTTTGCTACTGTGGGAAACCGAATGCTTCTTCAAGCACCTTCATGCTCGTCAGTCCACGGAAAGCTACTTCTAAACAGGATATAATGAGATAATTATGCACATATTAACTGTTGGTCTACTCTCACCAGATTAGTACTACCTGTGGTATCAACCCGGACCTTTTTACCCAAGGTAAAAGGTGCTGTAATCTTTACAGATATTGTCCAGTAAAGATGACTGACATGGCACATTCGGGCTAAAATCACTCAGAAGCTCTGGTTATAATTACTTCACCCCACCTCTCCATGTAAAACTACCCCCCATCCGAATAGGGCTCCAGTCTGGAAAAGCCGTAGGTGACAATTCCACAAAATGCAAGCGATAGATCCCACCCCGTCTTGTCAAAGCTCCGCCCTCGAAAAACAGGAAGTTGCTGTCTGTCGTGGCTCTTTGAGTTTTGCCTGCACGACCTCGGCGCTTTTTTTTTTCCCTTTGACTTTCCCCTTGAATTTGACTTGCATTATACTATAATAAATGCCCAGATTCATTTGACTGTGTAATAGATTTGAAATGATCACATGACACTATCAAAACATTTACTACTGTGTATTACAGGTGAGCAGGACGACTGTTGTTTTAAAGATATGCAAATTGACATTATTCATCAGCATCACATGACCCCTAGTGGGCCTACGTGATCACATGACCTCTCACTGGCGTCCTCCCTACCACACAGGTTAGCCATGCGTGGCTAAGCTAAGTAGGACAGTCTTTCAAATTGTTTTATTACAGTATTTGATTTTGATTGTATGCCACACAATGTACTTTACAGTAGAGTGTCTGAAGGGTCAGGAAGCCCATGGTCAAGAGGGAAGGACTTGGGCTTGTAAGTGGTGGGTCACAGGTCCAAATCCCCGGACAAATGCCCCTTCTCCTCTGGCCATCCTCTTCACCATTGGTGTGTAATAAGGATGGGTTAAATGCAGAGGTCAAATTCACCATCACTAATTGGTGTGTGTGCAAAAAAATGACCACTTCTTAAACACTTGTATTTCAGTTATAACTCACTGATTTTTTTTTTTACTTGAATGCTAAAACAAGAGTTATTGTCCCAAAACACCATCAAAATCCATTTTTAAAGGATATTGACTAATTACAAGATGTATACATTACAGACTATTTTTGAAAAATCAAAAATAGAGAAATTATGTTGCAGCTTTTGCGAATCATTAACTGTGTTGTTTCAAATTCTGATTGGTTCCTGTCTGTGTGCAGGTAGGCAGCTCAGTTCGTGACAGATTCCTTCACCAGCTTGAGGTCTGAATGGAATGATGTTTTGTGTTTATTATGTCAATACTGCCAGACATATTTTATTTTTTTATTTTTTCCCCAGACAGTTTTATTTACTGATGTCTACTGCAAATACTGTATGTGTTTCATTGAGGGAGTCTGTTTTGGAATGATTAATGCAACTTGTTTTGTTAGTGTTTAACAGCTGATCTCAGTGGAAACAATATTTCATGGTGACAATTTTACTGGTAAGCAACAAAAACATAATGTTTATATTAAAACGCTAAGGATGAGTGCTTCTGTGTGGATGCACTTTCAATTGTGACTGGTGTGAGGAATAAAAACTTAATTTATAGAGCAGGGGTCTAACTCAAATGACCTGGGGGCCAATGAGCATCTAGTCCAGTCAAAAAAAAAAAAGGGGGGGGGGGGGGCTAGAGACAAAAAAAAGCAACTGTAAAAAGAAGGGGGGGGGGGGGGGTCTAGAGACAAAAAAAAGCAACTGTTCAGTAGCAGTGATTCCATCATGACATCGCAATAAAGATATTCATGATGATAATTCACAGAATTCCAAAGTAAAAATGCTTGTTTTGACAATGTATTATTCACAATAACACATAAAACATTTTGGTGCAATATAGAGCTATTACCATCAAAAACTGAGAAACTTTTTTACTTTGAAAACTGTAATTAAAACACAAAACAAGATTATATATATATATTTACTATTAGAAAAAAATATTGCTTGCAAACATTATATTCTGTCTATATTATATCACTGGCAGCTGTGCCTCAGCCGCACACACTGTTTAAAGGAAGAGGAGGATATAAAGTGGTGGTCCACATGTAATCGATTGGGGGCCACATGTGGCCCGCAGGCCGCTGGTTTGACACCTCTGGTATAGATTCATCAGTCAAACTTGATAAAAACTATCAAGTTAGTTTGATGAATCGAATAAATTAAAGTTCAAATTGTTTCACCACATGTTATGTTTGGCAAATGACACGGAGTCGTTTCTCTTGCATCTGTACAACTTGATTGAACACTGATGTGGACGTGACCTGGAGCTGCAGCCAGCAGCTGCTTAGCTTTGTTCTGCATTTAAAAAAAAAACGTAAAAAAGAAACAAACAACAAAAAAGAAAACAGGTAGCCTGCTTATGTGACAACATCTACTGGACAGCACCGCAGCACTTTCTTGTTTACTTAGTCTGCACCGAAGCCAGTGTTGTGTAACAGGTTGTGCTTTTACCAGCAATCATGCGTGGCTTGGATTTATGTGTTTTCGTGAGCCGTGACTTCCTGGAATCTGGAAACATAATTCTTGAGGTACTGAATTTGCTCCAGGAGTCTAGACTGTCAAATTATCTGTAAAAACCAGTTTGTCCCACTAATTAAGACTCAATGTCAAAGCAAAGCTATTTCTTTGCAGGCAAACTGAGGGGAACCTGTTTGAATCTTACGTTTTTGCCTCATTTCTAAAAAGGGAACCAGCAGGGCAAACTGTATCAGAAAAATTGAAAATGCCCCATATTCTCTCTCTCTGTGTGTGTGTGTGTGTGTGTGGGGGGAATAATCCACCCATGCTTTTGGAAAAATGCATGGGTGGATTATTTAATTATTTAATTGGATTAAATTGCATTCTTCAAAAATCACATTCATATATATATATATATATATATATATAAATCTTTTTTGTTCATCATCTGAGCTGTGATACCCCAAATATACACACTGTACATACACACACACACACACACACACACACACACTGTCTATATAAAGAAACAAATGAAAACAATGGTTTTCCATGGTTTGGGAAGCTTGCATGACTGACTCACTGCAGACCACATTTCAAACCACTACAATGGGCAAAGGCAGATGAATGGATCATCTCTTACTTCCAGTGTAAACACAGCTACGGTGGTTAATTGAAACAGGATTAAGACTGTTCATGTGATGATATCAGCTGCTTGTGTATACTCAGCTTCCACACACATGCACACATGTATATCATATTTCAGATGAGGTATTCCCGATCTAATGTTGTCTCGTGGGACACCTACACGCATCTGGTTACTGACTTTTCAAATATGTTTGTTGGTTTATGTAAAAAAAAAAAATCTGCTTAAGCAGTTTGTAAGACAAGATAAGATAAGATAAGATAAGATAAGATAAGATAAGATAAGATAAGATAAGATAAGATAATGTATGATGTTAGAGCAGCAGACAGTAAAGGTAATAGATAATCTAAGATTGAAGAATATAGCAAGATGTATTATAAACACTATATACATTAAATAACCAAATATATACAGTATGAATGATATCATTATGTCAAATCATTAATAACATCTGTTACTAATATACATAATTTCGTGATGCCTACTGACATAAATCTGACGTAGTGACACGGCCGTTTAAAACATTTAAAATTTAAATTTAAAAATAGAACTTAAAACCAAGACAAACTGCTAATACAGTATAAGACAGAGACGTGTCAATTAAAGTTAGTTGGTGCAATTGTCACTAATTTGGTGATTAACTTTATTTTATTACAGACATCTGCTAAACCTTTGAATTCAGCTTTTGTTTTTTTTTTTATTGAATTTTTTTTAACCACACTATGTCTGGATTTAAATAAAGTCAACAGAAAATATATTTATTTTTAAATTATTTTAGGTTGATAATCAATAATATTACACTTAAAGTTGACAGAAAGTCAACTTTAAGTAAATGTGGAAAAAAAAATATTTTGCTGGTAGATGCTACATAAACTTGCAATTTGATATATAACTTGACAATATAATAAATTAAATAGTAAATGCTATGACATAGTCGGAATAAAATAGTGATTATTGAAAAGACAGTTTTGTTCATAATAATACAATCTGATTGATTATATTATATTATTATTATTGTCATTATTATTGTTATTTTGATAATTAATAGTATTTTAAACAGAGTTTTGAAAAAAAAACAACTGCTCATCAGGGGATTTTCCCAAACATCTGATTGGGTGTGGCACATGAGACGTGTTGTGAGTTATAGTTAAATTACAAGTGTCTACAAGTGACAGCATCCAGTGGTCATTCAAAATGGCCACGAGCCAGTGCTTATATCGGAGGGACAGAGAACAGGTCACCCCTACACCCAACACGTATAACACAGTTACACACACACACACACACACACACACACACACACACACAGGTATCATTTCCATTCTTTTGAATATGTGCATTTCTGGTGTTCATGTCATCATTTTCCTACGCTTTGTATTTCAGGGCTGATTTCATGACAAACAATCATTGACTACATTCAACATGACATTTAATTATGGGCTTTTCTCTCAGTAAATGTCAGTATCTAATTACACACAGAAGTAAATGTGTGACATCTGTGAGTAAGAATGTACCGCTGCCTGTTTGGGCTTTCATCTTTGCCTTTTTACTGGAAAGGAAAATTTTAACAGCAAATGCGTTGATACTATCAAAACACATGGGGGGGGGGGGCATTTTGGGATTGAGGATATCTGTCACTTATGTGAGCTTTTTCCATTAAAGTAAAGCCACATGCATATGTTAAAGCATATGCTGGATATATATATATAACGTCACACATGCCGGTGATGGCTTGGGCAACTCCCACTTTGTCTGCCGTATGGAAAATTAGGGCGAGGTGATGCAAACACACCCTAATCGCTTTGATCACATTCAAAATGTTTCTGCTTGTCATCACAGCTTGTTTTACTTTAGTTATGCCACGCTTTGTTTTATTAATATTTTTAGTCCTTTAGTGCTTACTATTAAAAAAAAAATCTCTCCATGTATCTTAAAAAAACCAAAACAAATACAAAATAAGTTGGGTTTAAGAATCAGTTCCACATGGGTTTATTTTGTATTTGTGTGTGTGTGTGTTACCTGGGTCTGTGTCAGGCCCAGTTTGGCTGCCAGGTCAGCCCTCTCAGGCAGGGCCAGATACTGGGTTTGCTGGAAGCGCTGATTGAGGGCCTGAAGCTGCAGGCTGGAGTAAATGGTCCGAGGCTTCCTAATCTTCTTCCCCTTCCCGTTCAGCCTCACCTCCCCATTCTCTATCACCGCAGTGGGCTTCTCATGCTCTGGAGAAATGCAGAAGGAGAAGTTTAATGCCAATGTTGATCCTGCATTGTGTCTAGATCACCAGGGCAAAAATGGACCCTGTAACTGTAGGCACATGAGCGTTGGATTCCATAAAATGAGCACCATTATGACATTCTTTGCACCACAATTAACACATAAGGTGCTAAGACGTTGTATCCTCTTTGTCCCCTCTCCCCACTTGAGCTTTATTCAAGTGGGGAGCCACATAATTATTCAGCCACATAAACATAAACCATCCAAAAAATAAAAAAATAAAAAAAGGTTTTTCCCTTCCACTTCTACTTTTTTCCCCCCCCAACTCCTTTAAGAAAGCTATATGACTCTGTATGTTAGCCCACACTGATTGTTGTTATGACATGAGCTCATAGCCTGCAGTGGCAGCAGAGAACAGCTGTGGACAAGCCAAGGCCCCACAAGATGTTCACGTTGTGTAACTGAGCTGTAGCTCATGCAGCCAGACAGAAGAAGAGCAAAACACAGGAGCACTGACTCATTTGAGGGGAGTAAAGAGAAAATGTTAGGAGGGTTTAAAATCGGATGCTTTTTTTTTTCATTAATAACATTTGATTTACTGAGTATTTGTTTGAGGCATAATAAATAATAATTATTAAGAATCTATTCCATTTCGATGAACCGTTATGTAATGATGTGCTGAAGTGGCACCGGAATCTGAACCATGAAGCCTTTGCACTAAACACTGACATAGAGAGTGAAATAATAATAAAAAAATACTTATATATATTCTTACAAGAAATTTGGAAATGGCATACTGTTGCAGGAACATTACTTAAAATACTATGCAGAGATAAACCAGAGGAGAGTGCTGCACGAGTGCTGCCTTTCTTTTTTTGTCAGCCGTAAAAAGAAAATATCTACATATGTTTACAAGCACATGTATAGATATATACATCAGTTTGTCTGTGGATGTTTCATTCAATCTTTTTATTGCATTTTGGCATGTGTGCGTGTGTGAAGCCATCTTGTTTGGGTTCAGAAAGCAGAGAATTTGTCTCTGCAAAGACAGAAGGAGCAAAGACGTGGATTACTTTATAAAATTAGGATAATAGTCTGTAGTAAAGTGGTGGGTTTTTTTTTTAATTAGAAGTGGACAAAAAATGTATACAAATTGTATAAAAAAAAGATCATTATTATTATGAGTACTAAGGTGGCAGCAGATATGCTCAGCATCTGTAAGTAGTTAATGTAAAACACAATATTGTTGACAAACCCCCTAGAAAATGCAGATGTAATAAAGAAACGATTATTTTATCTAGATTGTTTTTTTTTTTTTGTTGCCTATGTAATGTGGATTTATGCTTTTTTCCCCCACATGTCCTGTCATTTTGGTTTATTAATTTCCGTGGGATTGTTAGAATATTTAATTATATTTTATTATTATTATATATTATTGTATTTTGTTTTGTTATCACGTTTTGTTATCACCTGAATTTAAATCTGCAGTAATGCATTTTTAAAAAAAAATAGCTCTGCAAAAGTGATTACAGATATTTAATATAAATATTAAATGTTTTGATTCAGTTAACATTTTAGTTTTCATTATTATTATTATTATTATTATTGTTATTAGAGGCCTTGGAGCCTGTAACGGGGTCCAGCGCCTGCAGGCAGCAGATAAACAGTATACATATCCTCCAGTGTGTGTGTGCAGTTATTTGGGAGATGATAGGATTGGATGAGGATTTGGGTTTTGGACTCACTGCGGGACACCACAGAGCCGCTTTGGGCTGCTTCTTGTGGAGAGTCACAGTCGGCGCAGGCCTTTTAAATAAACTCAACTCATCTTCGGTTCAACCCCAAAGTATACACCCAACACGGCGCTGTGGCAGACCCGTGTGCTGATCCAATTACGCAACAGCAGCCATGAGTTCTTTTCTGATTATTAATGCACATGAGTAATGTGCGGTGGACGTGAAGAAGAGTAGAAGAATAATGATTTTTGTTGTTGTTGTTTCTCATCAGTGCACAATTAACTTCACCGTTACACTGGTCCTCTCTCTCTGCCACACACACACATAACAGAGTCATTAGAGAAGCATGTCTGTGTTTTTACCATCACCTTCTCCATTTAACCGGTTAATTTAAGCTTTAATTTAATTATTAAATTAAAGCTTGGATTCGTGTGTTTTTTTCCCCTCCTTTGCTCCTTTTTCCTCTGTTATTACGCACATGTCACATATTTAAGTCACATGTTAATGCAGCCTTCCGCTGTTACATTATAGGAAAGACTAGCAAAAAAAGAAAAACACTATATAATCCAAATAAAACGTGAAAAACATTGTGTTTTGTTATATTATATTAAATACCTACCGGTATCTTCTAGTCTGGTGTGGCCCAGCGCGCCTCCGTGGCCCCCGTGCTGGTACTGCAGGTAGGCCCCGGGGTGGTGTGCGCTCACGGGGCTGTGGTAAGGCGGGTATCCAAGCGGGCGACCGTACGAGGACGCACCGGGTGCGAAGGGCCCGTCGTGCTGCGCTGCTCCGACGGCGTGTAGACCGTGGACCGGGTAATGATTGTGGGACAAACCGGGGGAGTGTTGCTGGTGTCCGGGGTAGCTGTGACCGCCGAACTCCAAAAACGCGGATTTGGACGGATCGGGCGGAACCAGAGTGTCCGATATTGAGCTCATAGTCATCATTGGGCTGAGGGTCAGTGATGAGGAGGGAAATAAAAGGGGCTCATGCAGCTATGAGCTCCGGGCGGGACTCATAATTAAAACATGAAAAATAAAACACACACACACACACACACACACACACCATCAAAACAAGGGAGAAAAATAGAATAATAAATTAGCAAAGTTTCAAAAGAAGTTTTTGAGTTTCCATAAAGCAGCTGCATGGATGTCTGGGTGCGTGCGCGGTGAAGTTTAGGTGCGTTTACGCATCGCTACATCCCGGCGTGAAGGCTCCGCGGCACAGCAGCAGCGCGCAAAACTTTTAAAACCAGCGCGTCCAGCACAAACAGACGAGACGCATGACACGCAGCCAACTCTTCACTAAAACAGAAAGAAGAAAAATGCTTCTCCTTCCTCCTTTTCTCCCTCAGTGTCTCGGTGACTGCTGCTGGGCTCCCTGCCGCTCTGTGAGGCTGCGTCCGTCCCCTCCCAAACTTCTTCTGTCTGCACTAAACCATTCTCTCCGTTGCCTCCACTTGTCACGCGCGGCGCGCTCATTGGCTGCAGCGCCTCGCCGTGTCACACAAATCACAATCTGAGCCGCGGTTTGGAGCAAATAAAGAACACGGGCCCTAATAATAATAACGATAATGATAATAATAATAATAGCAATGTCCACTCTCAACAAGAAAGGCCTTATCAGCGTCGAACTATTCAATGCAATAAATCATGGAGAGAAATAAAATAAAATAAAACAATAAAATCCCTGTTATTAAAACGCATCCCGGGATGAATTAATAATGTAAAATAGGGACAAATAATTTATATAACATTAGGTTTGTGACTATGACTAATTGCACCGGGTTAATATTACAGCAGGAAATAGACGACTGCATGTGGCCTTTGAGTCACTTGATCGCAGCTATTAGTATCATCACACCGACTGTTACAACAGGCCTGCAGGCGTTATCGAATCAGTGTCACATAAAACTGAAGAATACACACACTTTTTTTTTTTTTTTTTTTTTTTTTTTTTTTTTTTGGAAATGATACACTCATAAAAACAAAACACACATGGCTCCAAATGCCGCCATGTTAGAAAGGGCCTGGGTTAAGTTAGACGGCCTTTAAATACAGGCACGTGCGAAGTAAAATTCATCTACATTTAAAATGTTCAAACAAGGTTGGCATAACAGCAAATATTGTCTGTCTCCTTTTTTTCTTTTTTTGCGCAAATCCAAATGTTTGGAACAGAATTTGACTGCACACACACACACACACACACATTGGTGCGCATTCATCGTGTCACGCAGGACACATCCACAGCAAACAAGATTGAGTTTCACTGCCGCTCATTATCATCATCATCATCATCAAACTAAACCCGCTTTTATTGTCGAGCCATGTATCCACATGTAGCATTTTACTGCGCATAATTGCCCGCAGTTTTCATTAACATATACATGTAAACAAACGTCGCACAGTGTGTCAACGCATATCATTACATATCATTTTAAAGCAGCAGTAAACACAACCTGTAATCCCGATAAGTCTCGTGACTTGCCCATGTTGTGCTTATCTGTAAAGAAAATATTTCTATTTTGAATCCATTGTTATAGTATTTTTGGGTTTTAGATACACCGGATAAACGTTGACAAACTAAAAAACACCTAAATGAATTAATTCAAATTCAGCAAATAGTTTCATATAACTTACATAATTTGTACTTTGAAAGTATGCAAGTTTAGGTTGAAGTAAAGCTTTTTAGTTTTGTCAACCATTTTCTTTTCCAAGCTCATGCATTGTTAAGAATTAAGGCTCAAGTTCACAAGTTGTTTGGTTTTAACTTGTGTCCTCAAGATGAGGAACCTCTAAAGATGAAATCTCTTTATTTAAAAACATTTCATTTTAGATTTACATATGAAAATAGTCACGCGGGGTTTGTAGCACACACGCGCGCGCACACACCCAAACACACCCACCCACATACACGCACAGCATACAGCATTTAAATGCAGACACACATTTAAACATTTGTCAATCACTGAATCTCCTGTACATACAATGGCAGAGGCTGAGATTGAAACCTTACAGCCCTTTTTTCAGGAGTGAAAATTCAAACAACAATATGATAATAATAATAATAATAATAATAATAATAATAATAACAATCATAATAATAGTGTCACTTAAAGAGCAGACATTTTTGTTTCTTCTCTAATCTAATGATTAAACTGACCTTTTTAAAAAAAAAAAAAAAAAAATTACATCTAGATGAATGTCAAAACAAAGTTGAAGCAAGTAATGCATGTCCATAGATACTGGAAATAACTGTCTGTTTTTTGTAGTACCTTTAAACTTCTTGCTGTATTTTACTGTTACTTTTACAGCATTGTGCCATAAACAGTTTATCTGTTGATGTATTCTGCTCATAAATTGTTATGGGGGCAGCTGAAGTAAAATATTACTTCAACTGCCTCATTATAATTAAAGTAAAATATTACCTTTAGCTCCTCCGAACTCTTCCACCTGGAGTTGCTCTATGACACTCATAGGGGAGATGCATACTTTTTTTTTTTTTTTTTACATGGAATCGTTTTTCAAGCAAGTTTTTAATGTCAGACTTATGGAGTTGGATAGTTCTAATGTGAGACAGTGGCTCTGTTGTGGGAGTAAAACATCTGAATGCTTGTTCCTCCTCCACCAGGTTAAAGTCAGGCTATGAATACATTTTTATATTGGCCCCCGGGGCCCCTCTTAACTCACTAATCCCCAGTTTTGACAGAAGACTTTGAAGATTGTGCTGTCACTCTGGCCTGCAAGGTGTTGTATACACACACACACACACACACACACACACACTTCTCCCTAAGTTTAACCCTTGGGAGACCAGAAATACTTTGATGCTTTTTACCACATCAAAAATGTGCCATGCCATTTTCTGGAACCCCCCTCCCCCCAGCATACTACTCCATAAACAGTACTGTATGACAAGACCATTAATTTGTCACTTTGACATAGTACATGAACACACCACAACAAAGCCACCTAAGAAAAACACAGCACAAAACAAAATAATTAGACATAATATATATATATTCGTACATTCCATTCCTGATGTGACTTTTGTGTGTTTGTTTTAATGAAGTTCGCCGAATTCCATATGGAGTGTGAATATAAATGATTACCATGAAAGTTTGGTTGGCTAATCTTGGCACTGGCATGTTTGTCATGCAAACTGAAAATGATGATAATCTTAATAATTTGAGCCTAATGTAGACAGTGACTGAAAGACAGACAGACAGACAGACAGACAGACAGAGCCAAGGTGGGGGTGCATGCACACAGAGAGAGCGAGAGAGAGACAGAGATGTTTTGGCATGTTTCTTTCTTGTTTCTTTTCTCTTGCCTCCAGGATTTGGCTTATTATACCAACAGGCTGATGTGTGGAGCGTTATTACACATCCCCAGCTTGCACCCCAGCTTTCATCTGCAGCCAACATTCCTTCACCTTCACCTAGGTGAGCGCCGGACACACCCTCCTCGCTGTGTCAATGCTGTTATTTAGTGGTGCACAATCTTGTTAAGTTGTCAATTTTACCTTCTTCCTCGTCTTCCCCCCCCCACCCCGTCCCCTTCCACACACACTGGGAGATGAATCAGCCAGTTGGCAGGGCTGTGAGTGGTGCAACATGGGAGCACATCAACATGCTCTTAAAATCCAATGGTGCGAGTCTGAAAATTTCCTTTGGCATTTAGGCCCAGGGGTTCTTCAACCATTTTCAACCTTAGTTCAGTACTGGAATATTCTTCCTCCGAAATAATTTTAAAAAAGAAAGTACAATTACTCCAAGACTCCATTGTGACTTTGAGGACAGAATCCTTGTTTTACTCCGTCTGCACTGTCTTCTTCAGTCATCCTTGCCTGCCACATCTCTATGAGATAAATATGGAATGAACGGGCCGCTGATTTAACAAGTAACAAGAGCTAATGATTGCCCTCAAACAAGCACACTTATTTGTTGGCCTGCAGGGAGGCAATTTGTCATCTGGGTTTTAAGGGGGAGATGAGTTACTGTCCAACAACCAGAGATAGAGCTCACATACAGTAGCTTGTGGCAGCATGTGCAAGTCAGTTTACAGCTTCAGGGAGCAAGAAAGAAAGGATGACAGAGGGATGGAGGCAGATAAAATCCCAGTCCCAGTAAAATACCAAAACCACTAATGAATGAATCATATATTGGTAAGTATACGCAAACTTTTTAAACCACATAGGTGAGCCACATTGTTGTGCTGGCATGAGCGCTCACTGCAGTTTATTTTGTGTCAAATCCCAAATGTTTTCATACCCTGCTGTTGCCTGAAATACTACAGAGCACCATATTGGTTCAAATCCGCAGCCGAAACATTTGTGCACATCCCTTGGCTGGTGAAGCAGCTATCGATTGACAAAGAGTCTGACCTCACCTCAGAGAGGAACGCCTCTTTGTGGAGTCCTGGCTCCGGTTTAGACGAAAGTGTTTGTCTTGGAATGGTTTTTCTTATGGTGTGCTCACACCAAATGTGGTGCATTGTGTTTTGCACATGATTCAGCACATGATTCATATTGATGAATCATCTGTGTTTAATCGTGAGCAAACACAACAGGCAATTATTCCTAGCTAACAAAATGGCCAACAAATAACCAACAACAACTTGAATTAAGTAAGTGGGGCCAATTTTCAAGAGTTAATATGTTCCTCAGTAAGTTTCTGCTAAACCCGCTCCTTTGCTTGGTATCACTGATTCACTGATTCAGTGATGACTGGCTTTTGACATTGCGGTAAGCAAATTTTACAAAAAGCAAAACACCAAGGCATTAAAATGCGTTTGCAGTGATCAGATTTCAATTTGATAGCGTCGGATTACTTGTAAGCACAGGTGTAAATCCACCCGAGGTCGGATTGTTATCCGATCTGCCAAACCACTTTTGGAGGTGGGTTGGAGATGGACTGTGACCACATTAAACAGGAGTATAAATGTAATGAGTCTCTGATACAGTACGTCTCCGCTCCACCCACAACTACGTGAGCAGAAGTACCTTGGTGCACAGCTAACGCGAAAGCGGTGACAAAACTGCGGTCTCCTTTGCTTTCATCAGTTTTCTACTTGTCAAAGACGACTTCATCCCCTGCTTCGAAAAGCAACGAGGAGTCCATACAGTAGGGTGACTTCACGTTTGGCTAATGTTGTTGTTGATATGGCGACACACAGGATGTGACGTTGTAGTCTGCTGCGGGAACTCTTTGCATCTTTGAATCTTCTTAAAACTACATTTTTTTCTCCTGGGGATTGAGTTCAGGTTGAACTAGACTGTGTGTATGTTTGTATTTATGTGCTTTTACATGCACTGTATCATTTTAATTATGTCTTCTATTGTACTGATTTTTATTGATGTCATTCTGTACAGCACTTCGGTCGGTTGTTTTTGAATGTGCACTGTAAAAAAAAATTGAGTTCCGAGGGGGGGGGGGGGGGGACCGTGATCCAATAGCAATTGGATCTCAATGTGGACACCATAGACACATGTTAATACCAGGTGTAAGCGCATGTGGTGAAGTACTATCCAATCGCTGTCCGATTAAAATGCCAGATGTAAAGATGGCCTAATTTCACATCTTTGCAGAATTTACATTGTCACACTCCCCGAACGACTGAAGCTGAATTTGCATCTACTTGCATCTTTGTATTAACTATGCACAATACAACAACGACCATACAGCATACATATTTTTCTCTCACTTTATTGGAACACATCTTCTCTTCAAGATGGAAGCCGGTGGGGATGTTGGCCATCGCCTCCTCAGTTTCCATCCTCAGTTTCCATCAGGATACTCACAGATTTGAACAGATGTACCGTTGAGAGCATCCTGGCCTGGTATAAAAGCTGATCCGCCCTCGAATGCAAAGCGCTGCAGAAGGTGATGAAACGTGCTCAGTGTGTCATCCGGTCAGAGCTGCTCGCCCCTCAGGACAGCAGGAGGAAGTCACAGCAAATCCTCTCTGACACTAGCATCAGGAGCATCAGTACCCGAAACAGGAAGTTCAAATACAGCTGACCACTTAAAAAAAAAATAAATAAAAATAATAATAAAACACACACACACACACTTGACTGCACCAGTTTATTTCAATTTTATTCTACATTTAATCCATTTATAATTATTATTTTTTATTTTAGTGCTACTTCTATTACAACCTGTCTCATTATATAGAGTATAGTATAGTTTATTATACTTTGATGGGCAGCCTGTGGCAGAGTGGAAAGGAAATTGGGCTTGTAACAGGTTGCTGATTCAAATCCTTGTCAGGTCAAGCACTGTGGTACCTCTGAGCAAGGTATTCAATCCCCATTGCTCTTTGGACACTCTAAATTGACCCCAGCCACTCCTTGTGTACTTCTTGTGCTGGTCCCAAGCCCAGATAATTGGGACAGAAATGCCAAATCAGATACTGTATGCAGATCTGCTTGTGTTTGTATAATATTTTTTACCTCATACATTCTCCTTCTATAAAGCAGGAGCAGACACTGTGCACAAAGAATTTCATTAATGATTATAATGTTGCACCGTCACTTGGTACATGATAATAAAGAACGTTGAATTGTGAATCCAGAAAATATGTGAAACATGTATGTCCTTTTAAAACAGCTTCTACATGTTAATGTTTCAAATATTTTGTGTGACCTACCTTTATATTGGAACAATAGCATGATCCTGGCTCTCTTACATCTGGAATGGAACCATAATTAATGCTTCTGGTAAAACTTGTGTGCATGTTCTACTATTTCATGTTGACAAGTAGCTATGAAAAAGGTCACATTGCACAGGGTTTATTCAAGACATGCATGCGCATGTTGCATGAGATAAACTCATTAAGAGAGACTGACTTTGAGTCACATCATTCCAATCCAAATGCCAACGCTGGTGTTGCCCTGAGACTTTTGCACAGGGTCCATGTGACTGAGCAAACACTTAATCTCAGATCAGTGAAAGCTGTGAGAAATAAATGCGTTATCGTACAACTGCTTTACAATATGCAAAGCAGACACAGAGCATCATTAGCATTATGCCAATGTCATGTTCGACACTCTGGTGCCCGAAACATCTGCCCTGAACTGTTACACTTCAGTGCATTGGCCAGCTCATTGCCAACTAGAGTCTGTTTGGTATTTGGTGCACATAAAGGCATGCAGCCTTTGTGTGGTAAATAGCTGCCTCTTCCTGCTGAGAGTGAACTAAATGAGCACAAAGTATGCCCTACATACTAATGGTATGCAGCTAATTTTGATTATTCTGTGGACTTGAAACTGTAAGAGACAGTTTACATAAGACATTTCCATTTGACCCCTGATCAAATACGCTTTCATGAAGAAAAACTCACAAATGTTCAGCTCACAATATGTAGTAAAGTGTCATGGTTCAGTTCCTGTCTTTTGTTTTAATTATTCATGTTACTTCCTGTCCAGTGTTTTTACCTTGTCCCTGAGGTGCGCACCTGCAACTCATCTCCTCATCAGCCTCAGCCTTTTTAAACCCCGCTTTCAGGATCCACAGTCGCCAGAGTGTCATGTTATGTTCTTGTTTTGCCACACCTCACTTCCTGGTTTGGATTACTTTTAATTTTTTCCCTTTAGATTCACAGTTTTTCTTAATTCCACTTCTTTGCATCAGAGCTCTGCCCAGCCAGCCGCCAGCTTCTGCTCCCTATGTTCTCTGTCGGTTTCTTCAGTTGGCTTGGTTTTTGTTATTTTGGCAATAAATCCTCATTTTTGCTTTTTTTAGTCCTGACTTCCGCCTTATTTAAATGATCTCCGATAATTAAAGTAAAGTTCAGTTCATACTGTCCATTCCACCGTGTTTCCATCATGGCCTGGTTTGGTTGGTACAGTACGACATCTCCTTATTTTAGCCAGTCCAGTGGCACCCTGACCTTACTGTACCATTTTACTCCGGTACTCTACTCTGGTAGAGTGTCAAAAATGGAATGATTGGGGCTGGTTATTTTAGTACTATTCCTTATGGAAATCCAAAAAAATAAATACCCCACTGTACCAAACCCAACCTTTCCACTCAGTGGAAACACGTTTTAGTTAGTCAGACTTCAGCAAACCGATGGATGATAAAACTATGAATTTCCCTTCAATCATAAATGGGCATAGACATGACACAGGACTCATACTGTACCACCTTCCCTCATCTATACTTCTCAATCCTACATATCCTGGGCTAGCAGTCCTTCTCAATGGATACTATATCCTATACTTTCAACAATGTGAAAGCAATGTATATGCTTGTATGGACATTTCTTTTCCTCACACCTGATAAGGACCAGTCAGGAAGTGAAAGCAGATAACTCCACCATTGTTCCTGAATTGTTCTGTTGTTGTTCATCCAGTTATAGAAAAAGGGAATATCCACTCTGTTTCACCACACTTACCATACCAATTATTTTTGGTAATTTATCTATATTTCTACATTTGACACTACACAGTATTCAGAATAAAGCATGCACATTTAGTTTCATCAATTTATTGGTTTTATTAATTTATTTTTCTTAGTTTAAAGTCAGGCCCTGTGATGGACTGGCGACCTGTCCAGGGTGTATCAAGCTTTTTTGCCCTGTGTCAGCTGGGATTAGGCACCGGCGCCCAACCACGACCCTCATGTGGACGACAAAACGGTAGAAGATGAGTGAGTGAGAGGGAAAGGCTAGTTTAGAGTCTAATCGTTTACACTACACTTTTGCCATTCACACTCATTCACTCACACATTCCTACCACACAAATATGTGCCACGCATTTTTCTATGACACATCTTTCATACCCATTGACACACCCAAGGTCACACCCACATGTCGACTAGCGGGGCCAGGAATCAAACCCACAACCTTCCAGTTTTGTATGTATTATATAGTATGTGTTTTGTCATCAGTAATGAACCATAGCGGCAATTTTAGTAATAGCTTTTTTTTGCAGATTTTTTTCCTGATTTAAATCTGCTGGATGCCTTTCTGCGACTATGAGCACAAAAAAAAGTGCCTGGAGGGAGAGGAACAGGCCTGAACCCTTTTTTTTTTAGACCTTAGAAAAGCCACCTTGATGACAGTGACACACATCATGAATGCGCACATGAAAGAAACCCATGTCTGTGTGTACCTCTGCAAGGTGAGGTGAGGCAAGTGGTGAGGCAGAAGCTGTCTGTGTGCTTTCTCTGCTAAGGCTGTAATTATGGTGTGCCATTATGGAGTGCAGAACAAAGGCGAGCCCTGCAGCAGCAGTAGAGCAGGGGATGTACTGCTGCCTCTATTCACGCTGCTCTTAATAACAATACTCCTGAATGCACTGCAGACAGCATGGCGTCAATCCTCCCACATGTGTCTCCTTGCGTGTGTGTGTGTGTGTGCTGAACAACAGGCACAGTGTAGGGTGGGAAGCGTGTGTGAGACAAAAAGAGGGAAAGACAACAGAGAAAAGACATTTTGAGGACAAGTTAAGGTTTGAAAACCTTTGTTTGTTTGCTTTGAAGATGCAGCATGTCGGGTTTACACAGCTGAGATTATCTTCAGAATGCAGAATCATCCACTAACGTTGACAACACTGACAACAGTGACACTGATCTTAGGAGAACACACTGTAACTATCGTTCTACAGCCAACAGTTTTATTAATGTGTTGTGTGCAATCATCCAAAAGAAGTGTGAATGTGTCATTTTGAAGAAAACACAACTAAAACTGGTTTAAAATGTGACTCACGGAGGTTAGATGGGTTCCTGTATGGACCTGGGCAACTTTTAATTTATTTGTGTGGCTGTTTGGGGATGAAAACCAGAAGGTAAGTGACGGACCATAAGAAAAAGGCTCTCCACAGCTGAGAGATAAACTGGGGACCTTACCTTGAAAAATGGTATAACTTGTAGACAAAATCCAAGGCTATGAAAGAGAAGCCTTGCACATCATCCACAAAGTCAACATCCATTGTTGGATCCCAATATTGTCTCTCCAACAACAAAAAGGCTGCGACTTATACTTGGATGACAGGTGAACTTGGATTACATTCACATTACCAGGCCATTTATTAGATTTTTCCCACTGTTGTGACAGGAAATCATGTCTTATATCAAATATCAGATACATGGCCATGCAGCATGAGCAAGGAAAGTCATACCGGAATCCAAGCAGCTTTTTGCCTTAAAGTTTGCTCTGGCACTGCGCCAGAACCACGCAGCAATGGAGGCGAACATGCAAGCGATCACCGTTTCAGTCATGTTCACGTGAAAGTCATATATAATACACTTGTAATTATGAATGTGAACAGTGGATACTGAGCTGGAGTGAGTCAGAACTAAACAATATGGCTGATAATGGGAACGTGGCCTTGGATGCAGGTTTAAAGACACTCGGACAAAAAGGACTGTACCCGAAACAGGCTGATTCACTCCTTTTTCCTTGAACCCAATTAAAATGTTACATCACTCAAATTTAAGAGGCTTGGCTGAAAAGTCTGTAGTGTCTGAAATGTAAGTAGGTTAAATACAAACTAAACAATAATTCTTACTGTGTCTTTTCCTGGATTTTGGAGAGATTTTTATTTGTCCAAATTAAGAACCATCTCCCCCTCCCTTCCAGTATCTTAGTTTCTCTTTGCAGAGGGACAAGGGCGAAGCCTTTTTTGAGGTTCATCTCAATCGAATATATCCAGTTCCACCAGGAATTTATCATGAGTCATCTTAAGCAGATTCAGGGTGGACCACAACTGGTACAGTGACAAAGAGGTTCTTGAATGCCAGCTCCACCTTGGTTAACTCGGAAAACAGGCAGGTTAGGGCATGAGTGACATCCTTAATAAAATTGCCATGGATGCTAGTGTAGCTCAAGAAATTTTTGCAAGTCTTCCCTGATTGGAAAAGTGGAAAAAGTGGTCTGAATGAAAAGACAGTATTTATCAAAAACACCGTCATACTTCAGTCAGCTCATTAGTTTTAGTTTATATATGCACAATGATTTCTCTTTAGCCACTCTGACACTACAGCCATGGCAGTCACTTTAAACTGAGTGCATTCAGGTGCCTCCAGAAAATGTTATTCCACAGTGAAGTGACTTTGCAGTGACAGAAATTTCACATGTCAAGTCAAAATATTTTGAATGTTCGATCTGAATCTATCTACCTAAAACACAGGCGCAGAAGAAGACTTGGTTTTCTGGGAATAAATGAGAAATTCAAGTTGCATCGACAATGGTGATATTTTCAGGAATACTGGGATACTTCTGACCAACGTATGAACTTATAGTCGACTCTCAAGAAAAAGGGATGAAAGAACAGATGATAGCAGTCTCAGCAGCTGTGTTCTTAGATCTTTCTCTTCTCCTCCAGTTGACCCGCAGTATTTATGAAACAAATTAAACTAATCTATGAACACGGAAAACATGGCTGGGGGAAAGTGTTGCCTGCCTTTAATGTTCCATCACACAGCTGACAGAGAGACCAGAGGCAGTGACTCTCGAGTCACTCTGAAGCTACATTTGAACAGCTATTATGTTTTTGTTAACTTAGAAGGAGAATATTACATAGGTCCTATTCATGAAGTCTGCCATGCTGTAGTAATATTCATGAGGTTTGGGGATGTTTTTCTTACACATAAAGTACAGTATGTAGGTATATAGACCTGATACTGAAACGTCAGAAATGCCCTTTTAGAATAATAATAATAATAATAATAATAATAATAATAATAAAAAAGTTTAATCCGTTCATCCATCCATACAGAACTAATTTTTGATTCTGTGGATCCCATGGCCCAGCCTTGATGGGGAAATGCCCTTAAGGCTGCCATTCATACGTGGCCTCAAAAGCAAAAGGTTTTTTTAAAAAAAAGATCATTTCTAAAGGAGTGCAACTGTTTGTGTGTGTGTTGTTTGTGCTAGATGTCACTCACTAGATGACAGGGCTGAATGTGTGGCTCCTTCAACATGTTTTTTTTTTCTCTTTCAACAATGGTTTGAAGTGTGCAGTCTTCATTCTTCACCGGGAAATATTCCCAGTTATTTCCCACATGCCCTTTGCATGGCCATAGGGCCATAGTGGCCATAGCGTCATCCCCACACAGACTACTGTCCAATTCTGATAGAGGTTCAACACCAGCTTTTACATGGGTACAATTTATCACAGGGCAAAACATATTAGCACTGAGCTCGTTCACTTCCCCAAAGTCAGTTTCACCTTGGTCTCCCTCACTGCTGGCCTGGACTGGGGTGTTGACAGCTGGTAACACCCCAGCCACCACAAAGTGTGACTCTGGTTCCCCTTTCTTTCAAGCACTTCTGTTGGCTAATGCTGCTTCACCCATGTCCGGACATCAAATTAAAGCACTTGAAGTAGCCGTTGCAGGATGATGGCTTCACCAGCCTCCCGTTTGGTGTACAGCTCTGGCTGAATCCAGCATCGGTGGACTCCCTTTGGGCTTGGGTAGGTCTCAGTAGGGTTCTTACCACGTGGTGGATCTGAGCTGCTGATGATAAGTCAGAGTCAGATGTTAATTGAAGTTTGTCAGCAGTTCCTGTTTTACATCAGTGTATGAATGAGCACTTTCCTCATCCATAGCAGTGTAGGCCTCCAATGCCTTCCCAGTCAAGCAGTGACATGAGTCAACATACTCACTCATTCTTTGACAATCTCCGTGTTGTGGTAATATGTTCAAAACACAGTAAAAAGAAAAAGAAAAGTTCTCAGTGCATTTAATACTAAGGGATTCTGGGGTCACTGTAGCACCTCGACTGTAGGGTTTAGGAAAAGGCCCTTCTAAACCCACAAGCTCCTCCCACTAGGCTTAACTGTAATCGAAAAATTTATTTAATATATTGTGACCAATTTTCAAATGGTCACAATATATTAAATAAAGACAGCTTCAATACCATTCAATTCCCCAAATCTCAACTCAGCAGCAATATGACCTAAATAGATCATGAAAAAAATTTTCCCCCACATGATGCTATATACGTAAGGTGGTGGAATGGTATGGTGGATTAGGAAAAGTGGAAAAAACAACAGAGCAGCAAAGTTGACTCCACTGAAACGGAAGCGTGGTGTGTGTGTCTGTGCGTGCGCTGTGCGCACGCTACTGGCATCTGTGTCTGTTTCTGCTGACAGAGACAGAAAGGTGTGTGCACCTGAGCGCTGCCTTCTGTCAGTGACGGCGCTGAATTAGCAGGTTCGTCACAATCTGTCTTTAGTCATCTACCTGTCGAGTATAAATGTTGCACAATATTAAAAAAAATTTTTTTTTTTAAATAGATATGTTTTCAATGTGTGCATGAAAACAGGTGTACACCTTTCACAGTTTTTCACGTGAACAAAAAGGAGTCTACTAATCCAACAATTAGTTTGAGAATTTTCCTGTATGTCACCTCTGCTAAGCCACTTCAAAACAGTGAAATACCTCATAATTAAAATTATTATTACTGTGTTTTGAAGTGGTTATGGGAATGAAGCCAGAATTAAATCCTCCTGTTTTGCTCATACCTTGGAGCAGGTTGGTGTGGACACAAAGCATTTATGTTTGATGACGTGTAAACAAACCTGGAAACATTGTCGAAATAATGCTATATTTTCATGTACCTTACGTCAAGATCACGCTTGCTTTTGGCATAAACTGGGAGACAAGGTTGAGAAGCATTTCCTGGTTCAGGCACAGTGAGCGAGCAACCTGTGGTTAGGTTATTGGTAAGGTTAGATTAACTGAAGCATGTGGTTAGAGCCAGGAAAAGATCTTGGTTTTTAAACTCATAGCATACATGTCCTCTTCACAAAAACACCACTTGCAGCCATTTTTCTCCAGCAACCTTGACAGACGCTAACCAGCGTGCGTGTTTTGCGGTAGAAGCGTGCTATGCAAAGGAACAAGATGGTATGTGAAGGCCTAGGTTTCTTATAGCCCTAATTTTACACACTGTACCTTTAAAGATAAATTGTTTGCCAAAACTTCACATGCAACATTTTGCATGGTTTGCAGACATATGTAATGTAAAAATTTTTTTTCTGGGGTGCCAAGCTGAGGGACAATTAGGGTTCTATGAAACCTTAAAGCACTCAAAATCCGGTGATCTAGAAATAAAGGTCTAAACACAGTATAAAACTTATTGAGGAAAAAAAAAGGGTGGAACACTGGCACAAAGGTACAAGATGAACTAACATGGACAAAAGGGAAAAAGAGAGTAAATAGGCTAAAGGAGGAGAGACAATGGAGAAGCAGGTGTGACACACAAGGGCAGGTGAAGGTAATCAAATACAGGAAAGAAGTGACTGATTTTGAACTTAATTTCTAAGCTGGTTCACTATAAAGTGTAAACAAAGGTCATGGCCATTTCTACATCGGGGAACATTGGCAGGTGCTTTTCTGACGATGATGTGCACTGGATTTTCATCTACCTATTCCGCATCAAATTTTGGCTGGGTTACGTCATAGTGGGTTGAATTTGGATGAATGTTTGTTGCTATTTTAGGAAGGGCATTGTGACATTTGATGTAGCAGGCGAATGATCAAAAATTAGGCAGCAATTTTGTTTGAACACAGTGGACAAAAGCAACAAGGTGTTATTATCCTGCGTTCAGTGCAGGATTCTGGTCATAGTGAGTCACAGGCAAATTGCCTGAAGAAGCAAAATCTCTGTTACCATTTTGTTATGGTGTAACATAACTCAGCAGAGCATGGGACACTGTAGTATATACTATATACTTTATGAGTTTGGAAAATTAGTGCTTATTTACTGCATAATTTATATTTAGTGGCAAAGCTTGGGTAACATCTGCCCCTTCTTCAGTTCTTCAGATTTAAGATTGGTGCATATTTGTTGTGTTTCATGAAACATTTTCCTTGCTTATGTCAGAACAGGTGTATCCAGTATTCTGACCGCAGTGGAATACAGCCAGACGTTGATCAGTGTAATATGCAAATACATAATTGCTTGGAAACATACCTGGCAGATGAAGAGGGATGGAGAATGTCTAGAAACAAATTAAAGAGGTGTGAGTGGCATAATTGCTCCTGCATTTTTGGAACTGGCACAAAATGAAGGTCATAAGGTAACTTTTTCCTTCTTCATCTGTCACCATATACCATATATAATCACTTGAGATGCCATGCATACTCAAAAACATACTGATCTCTCAAAACTGGATGCCTTCTGCACCTGACATGAAGTCGCAGTCTTTTAGTTCAGATGCAATAACCAAGTTGTTACTCTGGGAATGTGTGGGCTTCATTTTTCTTAACTTTTTTCTCCCTATGAAGTACCCCCCTACACACATTACAGCTACTAACAATGTGCATTCGTGTGTGTTTTTGAATGAGCACATGTGTCTACGGTGCAGTGTGCGGATGTGTGCGCTCGTGTCCTATGAACTGAACTAACCTCTGAACTAACTGGGAGTGTCCATGTTAAGGAGCGGATCCAATTAATTGGTCTGAATAGATTAAGAACAGAAGATGTACATTCCACTGCATGGTGTGTTGAAGTGCTGAAAGATGACACACAATAGGTGCAATCATGCTCACGACATGAATACAATTTATTTTCATAAGCACTCATCTGCGGCACACTGTATATACTTGAGTGAATGGGACCATATACTGTTTACACATGTATAGAAAGAGGAAGGCGTGTTAGCGCTGATGTCACTTCATGTAGGAAAATATAAATTGATGTATACAGCTTAATTACTTACAAAAAGTTTAAAGCTTATACATGGTCATTGTTGTAGCAATATTATTTGTGTATGTGCGTGTGTGTATTGGGGGTGGGTGAATAGTTTAATTTTCAGTATATGACAGTACTAAACAAAATGCTTTATCAGTGGTTGTTGGCAACAGCATTGATTGGTGCAAAATAATACCTTTCCGTTAAACTGATGACTACCCACGCAATAGTGCCTTTATCACCACGTGGTGGCAGCAGCAGTGGCGTTTGGATGATGGAGTGTGTGTTTATGGAAGTGGGGAGAGTGACAGGGTTCCTTGTATGCATGTCCTAGCTGTTATTTCAAGCTCTGTTCCAGTGAAGTTACCCTGCAAATTTAAACTTAAAATCCTTCCTTGTTCCTCTGTCGGTGCCATTTTTGTACCTACGGCATGTCTCAGTTTGTAAACCACTCACTCCCCTACACCAGAGTCTGTTGTTTACATTTATTTTTTTTTCACAGTAAAAAGTTCCTCCTTTATGGAAGAAATTCACTTTGGTACCAGTAGATATACTGTAGTTAAATGCCCTAAAGCGTTGAATGATTATTGCTTTGTAGTACTTACATCTTTAGTGACGAAGACTTTTAAACATATTGTCAAAGGAAGCTTGTTATGCATGTTCCATTCCAGTTCACATACCAGACAGGAAAGAGGGTGGGGATGATTTCACTGTGACACTGTTGAATTTTGTTCTTGGGCCTGCGTTAATGATACTTTCTCTCTGAACCACCCCAAGGGTGTGTTTTGTCCCCTGTTATTTATGTTCTACACTAACTGTTGGAGTCACTTTGAGTCAAGGTTCATCATTAAGTTTGCCGATGATTCACTTATCATTATCCTGCTGCAGGATCATGACGTGGGCCATGGTCCAGTCCTTGACAAGTTCCTTAAATTGTGTGAGGACTACTCCTTGTGTCTTAATGTCTGTAAAACTAAAAAGAAATCCAGCTGCTTCTCTGTCATCAAATTGACCTCTGATGCAAACACTGACATTTGCAAAAAGGCCAACCAAGGGCTGTTCTTTTTTTGAGGAAGCTGGGCGGATTTATTCATTTTTATTTTGATTAAGTTTATTCGTTTTATTCATCATTCAGCGAGTCAATTTTAACTTTCACAATGACATGATCAAGATTGCAATCAAGAACAGACTGGGACATGTTGTTAAGCTTTGTAGGAACATTGTTTGCATTGACTTGATTGACCTTGGCCATATTTCCAACAGAGAGCCACTATAAGGCTAAGGTCATCTTGGGAGACCCTCGGCATCCTCCGCATGCAGACTTTAGACTTCTACCAACAAGGAGGTAGTTTACCTATGTCAGAAGGGCCAAATGAAATTGATTCTGTAAATTAAGGTCATTTGTCCCATCAGTATTTTTTCAAACAAGCTGTAGTTGCCATTAGGTCACATGGCTCATTGCACATCATAATGACATCCATTGTATTTACATTCTATGCACTGCGTACTCTGTATGTGCTCTTTTGTATTTGAGCAGGTGTGTGGTGAGACTCATGTTGCAAACGAAATTGCCCCTCTGGGACAATAAGGAGTTTCCAATCTAAAAATTTCCAATTCAAGTCTCATTGCATAAGATTGGATCTGGCTTCATCCATCTTGTACAGTGTTGCCAATGTTTGTGTCTCTGTGTGAGTCAGTGTTTCAGACAAGGAGAGCCAGAGAGAGAGAGAAAATGTGTTTATCATGCCTTATCCTACTCAGAGAATCAGCAAATGCATACTGATGTTTTAGGGTAACCGTTCTGATACAAGGTCAAAAAAGGGAGAAATTGTATGTTCACTGTTAAAATGCACAGTATATAATTACTGCCAATAGGGGTCTCTCAATCAAAACAATAGCAAAAGACCTAGTTTGATGACATGTGAGCAGTGTGGTTGTCAGGAGTTTCAGCTCACTTCCTACAGAAGCGACTGATCCTCTTGTTCCTTTTCATACAGTCACTTTGTATTTTATTATTATTATTTTTTTTTAAAAAGGTACATACGCCACGAAGCAATCAGCTGACCGGTCGACTCCCTCATCCGCCTCCCTCCCTAACTCTCTTTCTGCTCACTACTGAAGAGCATTATTACACACCTCACTACTGCTGGTGAATCTTAGCTCGGTTGACCAGCAGGTCAATGTCTATATCTGTTCCTTGTGTCACAGGCACAGAATGTCATGTCCTGTCCCATTTCCATGATTTTCTATTTTTGCAACAAGGCTTCACACTGAAGAGCCCTCGGATTTTATTGAATACAGAGGAGCATTTAACAAGGTATATTATTTTATGGTGATTTTTTTTTTTTTACAGCCAAACACTGTAAAAAACACAGAAGCAGCTCTTCAAAGTGACTGAAATGAATGAAACAGTTTGTTACCTTCAATTTAAATGCAGATTTCTATGGATTTAAAGAGTGATGGAAATTTTTGACTAATGTACTGTATGTACACTTGTCATAGATAGATAGATCGATCGATCGATCGATCTCGGTGGAGCGTTGCATGATGTCATCGATCTCGGTGGAGCGTAGCATGATGTCATCAATCTCGGTGGAGTGTAGCATGATGTCATACTTGTGCAATAGGCCCTTTTCCACCACAGGAACTTTTCTCATTTACATTTAATTAAGATTGGTGGACCACAATGTCCTTGATTAACTCTTTTGGTTAATCAAGACTGGGAGAGTGCCACATAGACCTTCTGGTTGCCTGTGGGTGAAGCTTCTCTCTGCTCTGCCACACATTGAGTGAATAACAGGAAGTGAATCTCAAACAGGTCATTGTAAAAAAAACAAAAAAAAACACTAAAAATCTTTTAGTTTCCTGCTTGGTTTTGGTTTTGACTGGATGTCAACAATACTGAAGAATTTTGAGGTGTGGTGAAAACGCAAACTGCACAGATTACCAGGAACTTCTTTACCCTGGTAAAAAAAAAAATTCTTGGTAATAAAAGTTCCTGCTAACTTTTATTAGTTGCTTTTGGTGGAAAAAGAGGCTAATGACAATAAAACAATAACAGCGAAGGCAACACAAAACAACATCACAAAAAGACAGCAGTGGAGGACATCCAGCAGCTGTTTTCCCTGCTTTGTGGCTGTTTTTCTCAATAAGATGTCAAGCTTTGGATGAGAACAGACTGTGGGCGTTTGCAGCGAACGCGATGGAGTGAGATTGTTCAATCACCAAGTCAGCTGACTGTTGTGGAAGGAGCTAGACCAGTTCCAATGTACCGTACCATTTTACTCTGAGGAAGGGTGCCAAAAAATTGAACAGTTGGGGCTGGTTGTTTCTGTACTATTCCTAATGGAGATAACATCTATATATACAGTACTGTGCATAAGTGTTAGGCCACCATTAGCAACCATTGTTGCTTTAGCAATGCTACAATGACCATCCTGTACAATTATTTCTCAATCACTTTATTGGAACACATCCTGAAAACATGGAGAAACACATATGCAGTTTGAAAATAACATCTTTTTTCAGAAAAAAACAACAAAAATGCTTCTATAATATCAAATATTTAGTGTGACCTACATTTCCACTTGAACAATAACACAACCATGGCTCTTTAAAACCTGGAATGGAACCCTAATGTTATCGGTCAAACCTGTGTTTCTCCTACTATTTCATGCCAACAAATATCTGCTGTGAAAAAGGTCTGTTATACCTGGTTTACTCCAGACATGTTGGAGCATTACATACACATGTTGCACAAGTTCAACTCACTGACAGGTTGATCATATAGTAGAAGACTGACTTTTAGTCACATCTTTTCAATCTGAACGCCAATGATCACAAAACTGACAGAAAAACAACAAAGCTGGTGGTGGCCTGAGACTTTTGCACAGTACTGTATATATTCTACTGGTGGAAACGTGGCTTAAACTAAACTTTCAGCCATATTACTCAACATATGAATCTGTGTGTGTGTGTGCACTGCATAGTCATGGATCCTGCATGCGTCTCTTCTCTCACTCTTCCCTGCTTTCAGCCCACTCAAGTAACAGAGTTTGAGCCAAGGGAAACAGACTGGCGAGCTTTGACAGTCAGCGATCGTTTATCCTCTGCCTGTCCCTCTTTTTTTCCCCCCCTCTTTCTCTCTCGCTGTTGCCTTTCCTCCGTCTCCTCCTCACGTTGTCTCCTTTTCCACAATCAGAACACACATGCGTTCACACACATAAACAAACACACGCACATTTGATGATGAATACCCTTGTGTGGATGGACTGAATTAAAAACAACATTAATGAGAAAGCTCTAATTGCCGTCATTTATCAGCCTGTCCAGAGTTGAACTCTGAGGCTTACAGATCAGATACAAAACCTACCCATTCCCATACAGTTAAAAAGGCAAAAGGTTTTTTTTATTTTCTTCCAATGTGGAATTTAAGGAATTTCTGAACAGGGTTTTCTTTTACTCTGCTCTACCACCTTCTGTAACTTTTAACATAAACGGACAAAATCAAGGTTGCTGTGACCTCACAGACCTTTCTTACTAAGTTGATGTGTTTCTTGAGAATACCTCAAGAGAGGGTTAGGAAAAAAAAGGAGTGGCTTCAAAATGGTGAATAACTGTTTCAGAATGTTACGAAGTAGTAGTAGTAGGTTTGGCTGGCTAATGTCCGATGCACAGGCCTTCAGCTGGCTCAGCTGTAAAACTGACTCTTCAAATGGTTCAAAATGATCGTTGGGTTCAATATAGAAGCATGAGGAAGTCTAAAGCTCGATTTTATGCTCCACTACATGAGAAAAAAAAGGTGTTGCTCCACACATTCCTCTCGTGGCCCACACAATATTCATGTGCCATGGACAATGTTATATTTTGTCACACATTGTGTTCGGTAATCACCTCCATCTTTATAGAGGTACTGTATGTCATCCTTACGTGTCAGTACATCTACTCCATGTTGCTTCTCTTGACTGTTTAGACTGACACACCGATATCCTCCATTCTCCCCCCCCCCCCCCCCCCCCCCCCCCCCCCCCCCCCCCCCCCCCCCCACTTGGTCGTCTTGTAAAAATAAATTCATTATCTACTATTCAAAAAGAAACTTTCACAAATATAGACACAAGTAAACAATCTGACAGCACAGTCATCCAATGTAAAGAGCCAGCTAAAAGTGGGCGGTTACATGGATGAATTGAAAATGTTGCCTGGCTCATTAAGTTTTATCCCATAATTATTACAAATGTTGAGTGAAGTAGTATAAATCAGGCCTAAGTCAGGGACTTACATTGGAATGAATAAAGCTGCTGTGAGAAAGGAGATTGCACCATTTTACTCACAGACAAAATGCACACTGATGAGGTCACACATCACAGTATGGTACAGTTTGGAATAGTCAAGTCATGGGTCAGGCTTGAGTTTCAACTGACTACCTGACTACCTACCTTTACGTGATAGGTGGCATGTGGGTTGTGTGGCGTAGTGTGATGTCGTTCCGGTGCGACGGTATGATGGATGACAGTGAAGGGTGCACTGGGCTCAACTTCCATGGGACAAACAAACAAATGCTGTTGCTCACCAATGAATTGATAGATTTGTTGTGTTAATTTCTGTTTTATGGATTTAACCTCCAATGCCAACACATGGGTGAATAGATATGAACTTAATAGTTGCATGTACAATAATTTTGATTTTGTTCCACACAATTCACAAATCCACAACTCATTTCTTGGGGATATTCACCACCACAAACTCATAGTAACACTGTCATTGATATGTGATGGCATTTCAACTACATTATATAAACTACTTAATTAAATATTATTTAAAGCGAAGCAAATTATATGAACTAGCGTCTTGTTCTTTTAAAATTCAAGGTCAGACACTTCAAGAGGACATAGTAGATGAGATGAACCTCTGAACATTTAACTATCCTCAGTGGGACCTACGTAAATTTATTTTTCAGGGACACAGAAATGTCGATTAAATTCTTTATTAAGCTTTTATTTTGTAAAAGTCACATTGAGAATGAAGTCTTTTTACAAGTGAGACATGGGTTAGTTGGTTGGGTTGGTAAGCAGCATCAAATGTGCAACTGGACAAACATGTTACCAACAAAAAACAATAAATTACCAATGGACAAAGAACAGAGCAAAAGGCAGCAATTATTATTCATTTATCTGTTCATAGTAGCTGTAGTTCCCATAAACTACTTCCTTAATTCTGCATTTATAAAGGTATTTTGAGTGTGGGAACATCTTGGTTGAAATGTGTTGCGTAAAAGTCTCTGTGTGTGTGTGTGTGTGTACCTGGTATTCCTTATGTTGTGGGGACCTAAATCTATACAGTCACATTATGGGGACTTGTCTTCCTTATGGGGAGAAAAATCATGTTTCTATAATATAAATGAGAACATTTTAAGGTGAAGACAAGTTAGGCTGAGGTTAGAGTTGGGTTAAGGTTAGGGTTAGGGCACTAGGAATTATGGTTAAGGTTAGAGTAAGTCTTCAGGAAATGAATATAAGTCAATGCAATGTCCTCTGAAGTCATGGAAACCTATGTGTATGTGTGTTTATCTTCCTAGGAACAAACATGTCATGCAGGTAAAGCAACACACCTCTTTTTTTATGAGTTTTTTTTTTTTTTTTTTTTAATGAGAGTACTCATTCCAAAATGCGTGAGATTGTAATTATAGTATTGAAATGCTTGTGATGCCTCAGTTGCCATGGTGATTGACCTACTCACAATAAAAACAACACTGTCACCCACAATTAACATTTCTATGCTACTAATTCGTCCTGCCAGTTATGTCATTCCACTGAGGATTTGGTTCAGTGGGTGTTGTTTTTTTCCATGATGTGATGAGCACAACAAGGCAACACGACGGAAGAGTGGCGAGATTTGGTGCCTCACAGCAAGAAGATACAGTGAGCTCGATCAAGGGCCATTCTTTGTGGAGTTTGCATGTTCTCTCCATGTGTGCGTGGGTTCTCTTCAGCTACTTTGGCTTCTTCCCAGAGTCTACAAACAACTGAATGGTTGTTATTCTTTGAATATTTTGGCCCAAAGATGAACTGGTGACCTGTCCAGAGTGTACTCTGCCTTCCAGCCACGTCAGCTGGGATTGCCTCAGCCTCCTGTAACCCTCCTGTGGAGGATGCAGCGAAACTGAAGGAAATGAATGTGAATGTAATAGATTAATAATGGAAATGGTCTGTATTCAAAGCACTTGCTAGTCTAGATGGCCCCTCGATGCTGCTTTACACTATAGTTTTTAGCGACTCATTCTACCAGTAAGTCACTACTGTCCCAACTGTGTAATTTGGCTGTGGTATAGTCTAAAGAGCAACCAGGTCCACTAGGTTGAGTAGGTAGTTTGCTTACCAGAAGATACTGTAGTTGGTTTGATCCCCAGCTCCTACAAGTGTCCTTGTAATGAAACACAAAACAGGCCCAATGACTGTAAAGTAAACAAATTATTCCTGTTCACTGATCACTGTATCATGACCTTTCAGCATAATGTAAATCAAGATCTGAGTTGATCAGAGAGATAAGAACACTTCTTCACCTCCAGGTGACTCTATTTACAGCCTCCCAACAAAGTCTGCAGCATCATGGGAAGATTTGATTAGTATCACTATGTTCAGAGAGAGATGGGAGACTTTAACCATTTGAAGGGCAGTTCAGAGAGAGTGGGCACTCCCATTGGCTTTTCTAATAAAACTTCTCTGCATACAGGTCCCCTCAGTGGACAGATTGCTACTCCAGCACCGGTACAATATTTCTATGATGCAAACAGACCAAAAAACCGAAACGGTTTAAAACAGGGATGTCAAACATGCGGCCCGTGGGCCAGAACCGCCCCCCCCAGAGGTTTCCATCCGGGCCACATAATGAATTTGTGACAGTTTCACATAATGATTAGAATCTAATCAGTATATGAACTACTATATTTTTCAGTCCCAGACACATGTGACAAATTGTTTAGTGCATTTGTAGATCCACTGTGATCTATAAGTTGTAATGCACTAAATGCACTACTATGTAAATAGTAAACTTGGGTATAATATTACACTCATTTTTTTTCAAGGAATTTCAGGTTGTTCATAATATGTTTTGTAAAAAAAAAAGATACTTTATTAAATGTAAATCAAAAGGGAAACATTTGTATTTCTTGTTGTTTATAGCTTATTATGCTATTATTTTACTGGTCCGGCCCAAAAGGTGAGATCAAATTGCACTGTATGTGGCCCCTGAGCTAAAATTAGTTTGACATCCCTGGTTTAAAAAGGAACACGTCACCACTGACAGAACTGAGTAATCATAGTTCAGACTACCTCCATTTTCTTTCTGAGGTCTGAACATTTGTGTGAGGTCACCTCCAGCAAACGTCCACGGTTACCATTTTCTTTGTTGTTTCCTTTGAGACTGGACTGGAAAGTTGTGTGCTATATGGACACGTGTATGTGGGTGCTAAGAAGGTTCTGTGCGTACCTCAGCCAAAATGATGGATGATGAACCTTGTCACACAGATCTTAACAGAACTCTATGGGCATGCAGACAAGACAGTAAGACAGTTTCAATGTCTAAATACTGTAGGCTGAACATGTCATTTTTTTTTAAACCTGTTTCAAAGTAAAAGCACCCCAGAGGTTTTGGTCACTAAATATTTTCGTTGTTTTAATTCTTCATACAGTAGAAGCCTGATATTTAGGTGATTACTATATGTCATTCATAGACATGTTATTCATGGCAATTCTCAAAGGCAAATGTATGTACAGTACAACTTAGCAGAAGCTCAGCTCAGTCAGTGTGGCTCTAATGACTGTTGAGTAAAGTCATGTGTCGATTAACTGAGTAAGCTCGAGATCAATCAATCATTCACTGAAACAGTGTCCAGAAATTGAGAGTAGAAGACGTAGTTTGAACTCTTCCTCTGATCTCTTAATTCAATAATGTATGCAGAAAGAGAGAGAAAGAGAGATTTTCTTTCTTTGTCTTTCTCTCTCAATCCCCCAAGCTATGTTTTGTTCATGGCCATCTTTCTTCTTTCATCTCAATGTGAAGGGTGTGTGTTTGTGTGTGTGTGTAAAACACATTATTCCCAGGTCCATCATTACTTTAAAGGTTTGCTTAATGAGCCTTTTCAGTGAAATTGAGATTAAAAATGTTTTACACGCGAGACCGAGCCACTTATGTCAGTCTGCAGCATCATACAGTACGTGCAACATGTTACCAACAACAAACACCGGAAAACATTGGACCAGTTTGACAGTCAATCTGTTCATTAAATCAACCACAGTTCACAGACACTACTTTTAGTCTGTGGTTGAGATCATTCAAACCCACTTTTTGTAGGCTGTACACCAACTGAAGGATGCTCTCTTTGCTTTACTGAAGCCATGTGTGTTTTCCGCCCCCTTTTGCCGCCTTGGTCATGACATAAAGTGCATTACTGTGTACAGCGTGGGAATGTTCCCACAGTCAAAACAAAACAGAGCGAGCCATGTGGAGCTGATAGACTAAAAAGGGTAAGCAAACCCTCTCTACTCAGGCTAACTCCAATCAAAGCCTGAGTTTGAAAAATGACATGTGGGCTGAGAGCTGAGTGAGGGAGGGAGAGTGGGGAGCAGTGGAGGGTGCATGGTATGGTATTGATTTGATACCAGTTGCAGCTGTGGAAAATTCCCACAGCAGGTGCTTATATGAGATGAGCCTCTCAGTCTCCTGGGTCACACTTCCAGCTGTGGAGAGCGAAAGTTTATAAAGAGACACATCCGGCGTTTATAAGAAAAAAAAGGGCGAGAATTTCTCATTTGGGGCGAGAACGAGTAACATTTGGGACAACAGTGTCATTCTGCTGTCCGTGGTTGACCCCTGCAGACACAAAGTATCAATTGGCCTTAAGTGCCTCAGTCCGATGAAGCCAATGGAACCACATTGTCTCTATTTTTGTGATCTCAAGGCACATTCACACTTGTAATTGAACTGTGTAATACCATATATGCACCGTTCCAATTTACCTTTTGCTCACTTGTACTAATTTTTTTTATAGTGTACAGTTGTGTCTGGAGTCATTTCTGTATATGTGATTAATTTTCCTCTACACTTATGACCTTTTTTTTAGGCCCTCAAACCCTTAACCTCAAGGTAAAGTGCTCAAAGTCTGGTTCTGCAGCTGAAATAAAGAAACGTAACTATTCAAATAAACACCGGGTTCATTGCTACTGTGCCTCATTAGGAGGTTGTTCTTTACATCTGTTCTCATCAAGGTATAGATTAGCTGACCACCCAGATGAACACCCACACACACACACAGAAACTTTCCCCCGGCCGTTTACTCAGCAGACCAGAACTACACCACGGAGTCAAGATCAGATATGACTGCACTCTTCTGATCCTGTTGCCAAAAGCTCTGTGTTCAGTGTCCCTCGTGTGAACATTAAAATTAATCTCAGAAATCACATGACTAAAAGCACCCTGATTTCTAAGTACTAATAAATCAAAATTCGTGTTTTTAATTGATATCTCCTGCCGAATCATGAAATCGGAGCTAACCATAAAACACCTCTTCTTTGACAAGCTGGAAATATCAATATCAAGAAAAAATGTTCAGACTGTTGCTAAATTTATTTTCAACCAAAATTATTACACTGACAGCTTACACAGAATGAAGAAAGTGTGATTTTAATTTTGTGTTTTAGAATTTACAATGGGCCACGGATGGTGTAGTGGTTAGCACTCTTGCCTTTGCAGCAAGAAGAACAAGGAACAAGGGCTTTTCTGCATGGAGTTTGCATGTTCTCCCCATGTGCGCGTGGGTTTTCTCCAGGTTCTCCAGTTTCCTCCCACAGTCCAAAAACATGCAGATTTGGGGGTTTGGCCAATTGGACACTCTAAATTGCCCGTAGGTGTGAATGTGAGAGTAGATGGTTGTCTCTATGTGGACCAGTGATGGACTGGTGACCCGTCCAGGGTGTATCCCACCTCTCACCCCATGTCAGCTGAAATTAGGCACCAGCGCCATACCGCAACCCTCATGTGGAGGATAAAGCTGTAGAAGATGAGTGAGTGAGTGAGTGAGTGAGTGAGTGAGTGAGTGAGTGAGTGAGTATTTAACCGGTCTTGCTCTGAAAACCACTTTCTGAAAGTCTCTCGCATTTAAAACCAGTCAAGACTGCAACGGATGTATTTGTCCAAATCGTTGTTGTGATTAGATATACAAGCAAATGCAACCAGTAACATGAGTTGTTAGAATGTTCTGTCACTGATGACAGCTGCTACTCGTCCCTGTCTCACTTTATGCAAAGTCAAGTTTTTTTTTTAATTGAGACCAGGTTAAGAAGCATGCTTGTCAGTAAAAAGTGATGTTACCTGATGTCTTAAAAAATTGCATTGCCAAATCACAAAACGTATTTTGCATAGCAACATCTTAAGGAAAACACATGGTAAACACTGCGCACTGCAGCCAGCACTCAGAGAGAGAGAAATTATGAAACTATAATTGACCAACTGGACAGTCACTTCCTGGTTTTCCTGGTTTTCCTGGTTTTTCACTGGCAGCTGTAGACAGTACTCTGCTATTGTAATTTCCTGAGGCCTAAATTTAAACACCTTTTTCATTTTAAGCCATGTTGAATCCCTCTAACTGCTAACAACTACTAAATGATTTCCATCGATATAAGTTTTAACTGTTAACATTACCTTACAAAGTCAGCTGGCTTATATTTTAGCAGAAATTATAAATGACCCTCCATCCTTGTATTCTATTCTATGAAAACAGTTATACCCCACCAACTGGGCTGCTTTGCCTGGATATAAACAGACAAGACATTATGTTATTATTGCTTATTGAATCCAAATATTTACAGATTACAAACCCTAACCCTACCTTGTCATATTCTAATGTTATGTGTGTTTTCAGTCTGGGGAGCACTCTCAGTTAGGCATAATTGTACAGTTGTTGACAATTATAAATACAGAATTGAACCAATAAAACATAAATCTTGCATACACTCCTTCAAATGCAACCAGAATATTCCCAACTATACAGTATATAGTCTACTACTAACTCTATTAGATGCAGTACTGGTGATATCACACACATATCAGCTGATTTGTATGGTTTTACAGAACACAGTGCAAAAGATATGCTTGTTGTCCTTCATAATTTTTCGATTTCCTGTGAAGTTTCAGTGCACTTCTAGTTTTACTAAATAAGTGTTATGGTTGATCTTTAAAATAGGTCAACTGTGCACTGGACATGGTCTTACCACGGTCTCCGTCCCTCTAGGATCAAATACAAGAGTATTTACAGCGTTTTTGTTCTGCCAAAGTCAGGCTACATGTTTTTACAATTAAAGCTTGATACCACGGACGTAGGGTGTTGAGACCTGACGGCGCTGGAAATCCATCGTTTTACTGTATATCATGTAGCGTTTCATAGTGAACGGCAACCAGCGACAAACTACGATGACTGAAAACAGAAGTTTGATTTTTGTTCTGCCTTCTATAGCATGTTTTGTCATGTCAGGTGGGCTTAATGCAATGATGACGACAGAACGGCCAACAAAGAGCAGCTGTCATTTAATTCGGCTGTTGCAACTCTCTAGACGAAGCTCCCCTGGGCAAAAGTTGGTAGACACCATTACTAGATCATTTGTTGACATGTTTTGTGTCGCTCTGCATACAGTATGTCATCTGGATCATTGGTCTGACTGGTTGTAGATACATCCATTTGTGTACAGAGGCATTGGTCATTAGTCACAACCTTTGAAAGTGGGGAGTAACTACACTTTTTTCCAGACTGAACTAACAAAATGGAAAAGTGAAAAGAGACTGATATCTCGAGTTCTCTTTAAGTGATGGTTCAAATTGTTGCGTTTTCGCAACTCATTGATGAATCGTACACGCCACTTCAGACAGAATTGTTAGTTAACTGTCTTCATTCGTGTTGAGTAGAGCCACCCATTGGTTCAATCAGCCCCTCTTGGTTGTGATGATTGGTCAGGTCACGTACCCCTGTGGAGTCCGTCTTGACATGGCTACCATCTCAGCAGACCAAAAGATCTTGGAGTCTGGCCTCAACATTAAAGTACAGATATACTTTAACTTACAGTATGGTAGCTACAAATTAACTTTGAATGTGCAGATGTTCTTTTCCAGGTGTTTTTAGCAGGCATTGCGGTACCTTCCCCACTGGACTAGAGGAGGATGAACCTGAATTGAAAAGAATTCAAAATGGTTTCATTTGTCATCTGAGAGAAATATCAAGTTGTCTGAAACCTCAGCTAAATGTTATGTGGATATTTTACAGTTGGAAAGGTAAAAGTGTATACAGGACCAAAGAAAAGACAAGCCTTTTGTCTGAGAAGGTTCAATACAAGAATGTTTTCATGATTCATTCGTGATCAGGTGTCCACACTACAGGAGAGTAACAACCGGAAAATGGTTCATTGTTGTAGGACAAAAGCTTGCATAAAAGCACACCAACAAACAAAATAAATTGATTTATCACTTCGCGACAGCAGCACACAAAGCTGACCTATAATTTTCCCGTGACGTAAACGTTAGTTACTGCATTTGCCAAAATGCCGACTCCAGCCAACCCACACCCACTAACAGTTGAATCTATTCTCCTCAGGACTCTGCAATGTATTCCATTCATTTGGACAGCCTAAACAAAACACATTTTTAAATAACCATAACTAGTTAATGCCTAACCTTAAACTTAACCACAATTAGAATCTTAGTCCTAACTTAACCAGCTCCTCAGAGATTATGTTCTGCCTCATTAGGACTAGACCAGATGATCCTGGTCCGTACTCGGTGCAGTATGGGGGGAACTTTGGAAACCTGGAAGCCTGTACCTCTCTCCTGAGTTAGTCTGTCTTAATTTTCCTCTGGTATTATCATCTCTTCATGCAAACATTTACATCTCTGTACATTATGAGTAACAGCAGAAATCTCAGACACACACACACATCGGCTGCATCTCTCCAGACTGTAAATCTGAATATCCAATCCACAGTACCCACTAAGTTTTATGAAAGTATTTTATTAATTGAAAGTATACAATTCTCATGAAAGTGGACATTATAACCTTTCATTTAATTACACATACATATTAATGATATAAACATTTTTTTTTTTAACAATTTTAAATAAATAAAATCTGATTGGAACCTACTGGATCTTAAACCCATTCCCACCAGGGCAGACCTGTATGTATCTTCATATCTTCACAGTGCAGTTTTGAAAACCCCAAATGAAAACCCCACTGAAACGTGCAAAAGACAAAATGCCTAGAGACAACATTTATATATCAGTCAGTCACAAACATTAATACAGCAATGTGTGTTCATAACAATAATTTGTGCAACTTTGTTCAACTAAATGGGGCAGACATTGCCATCATTTGACCCCACTTATTAATATATAGCAGAAAAGATCTTAAATGCCCCATAGAAGGCTCCCAAAACTCAGTTACATGCAGGTTGTAAACCATTAGTGGGTGAAAATGATCACCAACTAATAAAAGGGGCTATATGTAAGACAAGTAGACTTTTTAAGAGGTACGTCTATCAAAAGTGGGGAAAAAAACTGCAGAATTGTGTGGTTTCCACCAGTTAATCAGTCTCAACCCCATATTTGATTTGGTGCAGGAGTTGGATCTGTGTCTTTAACAGCTGCAGGTGTTAAAGGCAGACGGAGGATGGAGGAGTATGTGCTAATGGGCTTCTCTCAGCACAGACAATAATAATAACAACAACAAAGTGCAGCGCTGAGCGGGCCCCCACAACCATTTCCAAATGTCATTCCAGGCCTGGATGTAATGAGCCTCAGTGCAAAGTTGAATGGTTGGTAATTGCTGAACAGGGGAAATGGTTTGTCACCATAGCTTCCTTTAGTTTCCCAGCTTCCTCCTTGTCTGTGTAGACATCTGTCCTTTTAGTATGTCCCCAAACTTTGGGCCTCTTGACCCAATCGTCTGCATGCTGTAGAGAATTAGACCCATGAGGTGACCCCCGAAATGATGATGGAAAAAAAAGGGAAAATCAAAGATCCAGATCAGTCCATTAGATGTCTGAGTTTGTTGCAGGTGGTGAGGGCAGATATGGTTTTAGATAAGGAATGGGGAAAGAGGAAGTATGAAATTATGTGAGTAAAGTATAGGGACAAAAAGGAGTCAGATATACAACCACAGAAAAAAGGCAGCAACCACTGTTGCATTTAGCAGTTATTTTGGAATCTTGAGTTGGGTCACCGAACAATCCACTTTATTTATATAGGACATTTAAAAAACACAAGGTTGCCAAACTGCTGTACACATATAGAAATAGACAAATACATAGAAAAATTAAATACAATAAAATACATCAAAAGACACCAAAAGACACACAGAGACCATACAATTTTCATACTGGGTTAAAAGACAAGGAGTGTTTTAGGACACGATTTAAAAAGGTTTCCAGAGCAGGGGCCAGTTTTACATGGGTGGTTTTTTGCCCTGTTTTAGAAACAAGGAGAAGGTGATCTGCAGACCTTGGTGCCCCAGAGGAAGTATACAATTTAAAAAAAAAGGTCTGAGATGCCTGAGACCAAATACATCTTTCCAACTGTATACTTAACAAATAGTGCTTGCATAAAATACTTCTTGGAAATGGTTGGTTTTGTCTTTTTTTAAAAAAAACAACATTGGATATGATAAAATAGTAGTAAAAATAAGAGATGTTCAGTTATGAACAAATTTGCTGGTCATCATCATTATGCCCCTGTACACCTATAATAATAATATATAATCTAGGCCAACGCTTGAGAGTGACCACCAGATTTCTCCACACATTCGACTCCAAAGTGTATACATTTAAAATCATTTTGTGGCCGTGTAATTCCCTGCAGCTAGAGAGGCTCTAAGAATGAAGAATTACAAAGACGGAATTAAGATTTGTGTCCATGTAAGTATACTGCGGAGACAATTTATTTTGAATTGCTCAACTGCAATGAAATAACAGTTGCAAATCTTTATAATGTCATCAGATGATCATATTAATGCAGCACATCTACGGTGGTGGCAGTCAGTCACTGGGTATACGACGTTCTCCTCAGATTCCCGCACCACTGCATGGTTAGGAGCTGTCAACAAAGAATGGCAAAACAAATGTCAAGGATAATTACAAACCTATTGCACTTTCTAGAATTTTTGCGAGTGCTGGGAATAATTCCTCTAATGAGGTTTGTAAATGCTTTTAATCAGTGACAATCACTTTGGCAGCTTACGGGAGAATAATCATTTAAAAGCGAAGCCAACATTTCTGCCTAGTTTGTTCGTTTTGTTTTAATTGATACATCGGATGGCTTTGACAAAAGTAATTAAGAGTTATTATCGGAATTAAACTGTTTTGGAGGAGTCGTGTCAAACAGTCTGCCAGTTTTCAAGTATAGCCATAAGTCAGTTCAGGTCAAATGAGGCAATGTTATGCCTGCTGTCAAATGTAAACATAAATGTACAGTACATGAGAGTATATGGTAAACATTTGACAACAAACGAAAGGCTGTGACACCAGTGGAATACCTTATTTTCATTAACCATCCTTTGGACACTGGTGCCTGGGTAACATTTGATCCACACAGTGCTGCAGCTGCAAAAGTCATTCGCAGGCTGTGACAAAGATGACTACATTTGGTCAATTAATCAAGGACTTATTATGCAAATGTGAAGGTGCAGTTCAAAAGCTGCCTCCTCCCTTTGTCTTCACTTCCAAGAACAACTTAAAAGGCCAGTGGTGGAGGAATTCAGTAGTCTATAGGGAATAGACACGTTTAATGAGTCGTCAGGTCCAAGTTTACGTAGTGATTTGTACTCACAGTGCAATAAAATAACTGAACAATTAAAGTGAATCTCAAATGACTGCCAAACTGTTGAAGGGACTTTAGGTCAAGTGACAATGGTGTTCTTGTTCTTTGCATTCCAGAAAGTCTTCTATATCATTACAGCATGATTCTACATTCTGTAGCTTTATCTGTAACTTTTTGCCTTCTGTTAACAACTTTCTGTCCAAACTCATCAGATTTGAACGGAATTGGTACGAATGAGTTTCGTCTGGATCTGATCCAGATCAGGGATATAGACATTTAAATTTAACATGGTTCGGGGTCCCATTTAACAAGTTTCGATGTGCATCTCTAAGCGACGTCTTAACAGACCAGGACGAATTTTGTCATGCAGGCAGAGATATCAATAACTGGAAGCAGCTAAACTTATACAGGCCCAGAAAGTCTCCTGGTTCCAGTGGATGAAAGTGAAATATTTCATGTATGTACAACCCGGGAGACAAAGTGTTAAAATCCTGGCAGATGTCAGTGCTCTCTACATGTTTTTGTGTCCATAGATGTGACTTAGCTCTGAGGACACAGAAATTCTGATTTCAAAATCAGATTTGTGTCAATTCGGTATGTTGTCCTTAATCATACACTATATAGACAACCACCTACAGGGACTGTAATGATGCATTCCAATACACATACAGTACTTTAACGTGGAGCACTTTTGCCGCTATAACAGCTCCCACTCTTTTTAGAATACTTTCCTCAAGATTTTGACGTGTTTCTATGGGAATTTGTGCACATTCATTCTGTAGCTGGAAGCATAGCATTGTCTAAAATGTCTTGGTATGCTGAAGCATTAAGATTATCTTTCATTGGAGATAGGAGCAAAGCCCAAAGCCTGATTGAAACACCCGAATTCAATACTTAACAGGTGTGGCCAAATACTTTGTATATACAATATATCAATTAGGGTAAAACAAGTAAGAACTGCCTGAAGCGTTGCCTGGAGCTAAATCTGTGCCTCAGATTTGCTGCAATAGCTTCCATTTCAAAATGTTCATGTTTGGTTTTGTTGTTGTCATATACAGAAAAGTTGTTTGTGCATGTACGTGGCAATTAAGAAAGTCAAGTCAATTTTATTTACATAGCCCAAACATTACTAACACAATTTGCCTTGAAGGGCTTTACAGGGGCTTTACTATCCTTAGACCCTCACACCGAGTGATGGGAAAATTCCACAGAAAAACCATCTTACAGGGAAAAAAACCTTAGAAAGAGCCACAGAGGAGGGATCCCTCTTCCAGGACGGACAGACACGCAGTAGGTGTCAGATGTACAGAGACAAGTTCAGCAGATAAACAAAACATCAGAATTACAAAAGGATGGAAACAGAATACACAATGTGAAAGTGTAGAAAGTGACAGAGTATGTAATAGAAGCTAATAGAGGGACAGATGGTTGCAATAAGTGTAACTTTAGCTGGTAATAATATCAATGTAAGTATATATTTTTTTTAAGCTGTCCTGTCCAGTACCATTGGCATGTAGTGTGGTTGCCTACATGCCTGGTGGTGTTGAGCAGATTTGCTTCGCACAGGAAGAGTCTGTTTATTCTCGCCCTGTTATTTATCTATGAACTTATTATTGTTGTTATTCTTATTTATTTGTTTTTCTTTGTTGTGTGATGAGGGGAGATGACCAAGTCCACAACAGCTATATCGGTTCGAGTTGGAGTCTTAAGTAGCGAGATGTGTGTATGTCCATTGGTGTGTGAGCACGCACAACAGTGTATATGTGTAAGGTTTGTCATTGGATAAGTGGTGGAATCTGAGTATATTTTCTGAGAATATTTTTTTATTAATGACATTATTTGACTCCACACCAGCACTAAGTATAGTGCTAGCAGGCTCTCTAATCACCTGCATCCTGCTGATTGCTGCTATACTATACTGATCTATATTTCTAGACAAAACAGCGGCGCCCACTCCAGTAGGATGAAGGCCATCCGCTCTCAGAAGTTGAGGTCGGCCCAAGAAGGAAGGCCAATTATTAACAAAGCTAAAGCTCTTTTCCCTGCTATGATGCTCCAGCCAGCAATTCAACTGAGTAAGTCTACTGAACATCTCATCATTAACCCGTCTGGGTAAGGGCCCAGAGACTATTACTTGATGCCGACTCATCTTCCTAGCGAGCTCTAGTGCATGTCATTGGTGCTGACATGAACTACAATGTGCCTAAAAGAGTCACATTCAGATTCAAGAGACTTTTAAGCTGCATTTACACTGCGGGTCTTGATGCTCAAATCTGATATGTTGCCTATATCTGATTTTTTTGGAGGACCTGCTAAAACTGGCTAAAAGCCACGAAACTGCAGCATGAGCCCAGTGGTTTGAGCCTTCATCCTCCATTGCACCAGCTGAATTTGAATCACATGTTCAGGTGTATTTACATCATTCCCACTGTCTTGTTTTTAAGGATACATTGGATATTAATGGATATTGGACATCTTTGGTTTGATAGGGTTTAGTCAGTTTCTTGTTGGTGGGAAGTTGGAATTTGTTTGTTATTTTGGCCTGGATTCAGCCTTAAGTCATGTCTCTCCTTTTTGTAAATTATATTCTCACAAGCACTATAGTTATGATACATTTTTCACTGCTGTCACATGATTTACACTCTCCATCTGTGTTTTTATATTATGCTCTGGCATCCCCTAGGCTGGGCAGAACACCTGCCTTACTTTTACAAACTGGACCTTTAAAAGGTGAAACATACAACTTTCACCTTAATAAGATGGATACCAGAAATTAAATATGTAAATATACAATCAAGCACTGATGTGATATCACACCCCTGTGTATTGTTACCAAGTCTGTGTCAGTAGCCAGTTGCATTCAACTACATATCAGACCTGCTAGACTATATACTGTATATACTGTATATTTAGACTGCAATGGCACACACACAAAATATGGGCCATTTGGAATGTAAAGGTGGGAATACAATTCCACACAACCATCCACAGATTCTATCAACATCACGGATGAACAAAAATACTGGACTGACACAACAAACGTTACACAAGAGCCATCGGACAGTGTGAAACAAAATGATTGGCCAAGAGAAAGAAGAAGAAAAAAAAACACACTTCCAAAACACTCAAACTCAGATTGCCACTCAAACCAGCCAAAACAGACTCAACTGTAAGTGATGACTCTCTGGACACAAAAACAAACCAACTGAGCAGGGGAAACTCCAACCTGCCTATATAACCTCCCAGCAGCCAGGCTGATTGCCCTCAGCTGTGGGAGAACAACACAGGTGCGGATCCTGATCCTGAGATCCTGATTAGCAAGGAAACCTGTGACCCAAAATGAGAATCACCAGTTTATAACAAGTCCTGCACAATACAAGATTGCATTTGAAAACATGAAATGGGCTTGGTCAAGGTAACTTTTGTCCTGTGACATTTTTTAAAATTAATTTATTTTTATTTATTTATTTTTGTTGTTTGTTTTTTAAAAGAAGATGTGGAGTCGGTAACAAATTTCACAGATCAGTGTTTCTCAATCCTGGTCATTATCAAGCTTCTGCAGAGGCTTGATGACAAACTGACACATTGAATTGAATGTGCTTGTTGCATTTTTTAAGCAGAAGCTTATGATGCAAATAAATGAGTATTACATAATTTCTGGTATGCCAAGGCAAACACAACACTCTGCTATCCCACTATTAGATGTCACCACTTCTTACATGACAGACCTTTAACATCAAGATTATAATAAAAAACATATTCAGGTTTTTTTTGTCGTTTATTTCGGTCTTATCACACAGTAATCATGGGGTTTGTGTAACAACACAGACATAAAAATTTATTTCTCAAGTCGTCGTGTAGGATTTGCAGAGTCTGTGCTGTAGTTTCCATTCAGTCATACAGAGGATTCATAGCGCAGATATAAAAATGTATCTAGGTGTGAAGTACAGTGTATGCTGCATGTGTGTGGTTCTGTGAAACAGGAGATGGCCTTGTGAAGAGCACCAAAGAAAAGAGAAAGAATTGGAACAGAACTGTGGTACGGTAATGAACTCTTTGCCCAGGGAGTGATTTTGTAAAGAGTAATTTCATTGTCACATCTGATCAAAAGTGACGTTACCGCACACTCTCACATTCTCCGGTGTCTGAGCTGATGCAGTTTTCCCATAGAAAATCAGAGAGATTAGACACATACCTAACCATATTAATGCAGAGAACATATTTTGGGGGGAAAGGGTGTTTATTTAATATCCCAAGGACATGTTCATAAAAAATCTGGAGACACAAAAGCCTATGAGAAATATGGTCATAAAAGATGGTCTTAAAAACTTCTGCTGCACAGATATTGTGAGGGTAAATCTGCATTTACCCTACATGGATGATTATCGACATGGATGATAAGAATGAAGGAAAAAACGGAAACTGAAACAAGGAAATGCTGCAATAGTGTTTCGATTTACAGGGTATAATAGGTACAAACAGAAATGGGTCTCTACACTCGCAAAATCTGCATTGGACTGAGAAAAAAGGCTATGGTGTCGTGTATATTTCTACACTGCTGTCAGTCATCATGCATCTGCATCTGTCCGCTGCTTCACTGACTCCCAGAGAAGCTAAGCTTCCCTGGAAGTGAGGATTTTTGTCCATTAAAGAGCAATTGCCTCTGATGGACAAATCTCCGCACACTGCCTGTTTGGCTCTTTGTAGACCATATGTGATGACTGCTCCCTGTAGCATAACACTTTCCTGTCCAGTTGATGGTGTGCTCTTGACAAAGTTGACAATGACCATGCAAACTTGCCAGAGGTTATATGAGGAAGACCGCTACAACCCAAACTTGTAAAACCCCATTTACAAAAAAGTTGGTATGCTCTGTAAAATGTAAATAAAAACAGAATGCAAGGATCTCATAAACCCATATTTTATTCCCAACAGGACTGGGAACTGAGGAGACCGGTGGCTGGAGTTTTATTCTTGTCTGATGCAGGATTCTAGCTGCTTAACAGTCCTGGGCCTTTGTTCCGATTTTTCATTTTCATGATGTGCCAAATGTTTCCAATTGGTGAAAGGTCTGGACTGCAGCAAGGACAGTTCAGCACCTGGACTCTTCTCCTGTGAAACTATGCTGTGGTGATGGATTCAGTATGAGTTATAGCATTGTCTTGCTTAAGTATACAAGGCCTTCCCTGAAAGAAACGTTGCTCTAAAACCTCTATGTACTTTTCATTGATGGTGCCTTTCCAGATGTGTAAGCTGCCCACACCATAGGTAATAATGCAACCCCATACCATCAGAGATTCAGGCTTCTGAACTGTCCACTATAACAAGCTGGATAGTCCCTCTCCTCTTTAGTCAATAGGACACGGCATCCATGGTTTCCCAAAAAAATTCCAAATTTTGATTCATCTGACCACAGAAGTTTTCCATTTTGCCTCAGAGTATTTTAAATGAGCTTTGGTCCAGAGAAGATGGCAGTGTTTCTGGATCGTGTTCACATATGGTTTCTTCTTTTCATGATGCAGCTTTAACTCACATTTGTGGATTGCACGCAGAACCGTGTTCACAGACCATGTTTTCTGGAAGTGTTCCTGAACCCATGCAGTGATTTCCAGTAGAGAATCGTGACTGGTTTTAATGCAGTGCTGCCTCAGGGCCTGAAGATCACCAGGATCCAGTTTTGACCTTCAGCCTTGTTCCTTTGCGCACAGAGATTATAGCTGTAGATGGAGGACTCTTCAACCACTTCAACATGTTACACTGAGAAACATTTTTCTGAAATTGTCCCACAATGTTTAGATGAAGTGTGTTGCAGATTGGTGAACCTCTGCCCATCTTTACAGAAATGTTCCTTTTATACCCACTCATATTACTGACCTGTTGCCAGTTTACCGAATTAGCTGTCAAAAGCTCCTCCACTTGTTTTTGCTTTGTTTGATTTTTCAGCCTTTTATTGCCTATTTTCCAACTTTTATTGAGAAGAGTTGCTGCCATCAAATTCAAAATTTGCTAATATTTTTCATTAAATAGTAAAATGTCTTAGTTTCACCATCTGATATGTTTATATTCTATTGGGAATAAATGTGGGTAATGATTTCATTCTGTTTTGATTTACATTTTACAGTGTCCTAACTTTTTAGGATTTGGGTTGTAGATCTTGGTGCTCATAGAATACACGATCATACAAATGAAGGTGATTTCATGTTAAGAAATCACTACTGGAATAAATATGAAATTGAGGATGTGTGCATGAAATTCTGGATTGAATTTTGGTCAGTTGTTTGAGTATAAGTGCGACTGAGGGCATTTAGAACGTGTCTTCTAATTAGTATGGCTACACAGCCCAAAGCTCCATTTACACAGAGGCAACTGTTTTCTGCAGTCAGCTTTAGCTTAGAATCTTAAGGTGCAATTTCATGTACAGTGGCTTCAGACAGTGTTCAGCCCTTCACTGTACCCTACTGTTTCAGCAAGAGATGGTGCAACATTAGCTTCATTAGCCTGCAGCTGTTAAAATTTGCATTTCAACTGACAGAACTGATTGCAGCTTGTTTGGAGAGAAGCTGTTCAGCTGTGAGAATGAGTCACTCAGTTTCTCCTTCCACTATACTGCGTAGAGAGAGAGAGAGAGAGAGAGAGACACGGGGAGAGAGACGGAGAGAGAGGAAGAAATTTGTGCCACCACATCTGGCCCATGTGTGTTTGTCCAGGGTCAGGGGTCAGCTGGGTCCATGCAGCTGCTGCCTGTGTGGGTGTGTCTGGAGCGGAGCTGCAGGTGAAAACCACGGGCATCGACATAATCACAGGTCAAGGTCATTAACTCTTTTCTGGCTAAGTGTGAAACACAAAGAAGGAGGGCGTTGTGAGGGTGAACAGGTGGTGCTCATGCTCTCGGGGACAGCAGAAGGGCAGAGAAAAAAAAATCATGTGTTTAACGGAAAAAAAAAACAACTACTTTATCCAGTCTCTACTGCTTGCGTTTTTACAGTCAGGACTATTTTAGCCGAACACTACAACTGTAAAGACTCATGTGGAAGTGACTACATCAAGCATAATGCTGGATGATTATTCCTTCCTTATTCACGCTGCTTGCCTTATATGGAGTAACCAGACAAGGTAACGTCAGGTCTTAGTTTCACTTGTGTTTCAACAGAAAACTTCAATTGTTTTCCTGGTTGTTAATTAACTTCTTTCAAACATGGTGCTGCAATTATGCAATATAGTTAAAAGAAAATGTTTATAATAAATAAATATGGTCACATCCCCTGACCCTTCGCTCATGTAGCCACATATACATTTAAAACTGCCTGATATCGTGTGAACAAATTATCATGCACAAACAAATCACATGTATGTCCTGTAAGTGAATCTGTACAGATATCCACTCTAATCCGGGTTTATAATAAAAATGATAGAATGGAACAGAAATGTTATGTAGATGGAACAGGAGTGCTTTTAGGGCCTTGCATTATCTGCCTCATGAAGCACTCGTACATATGCTTCGCATTAAGTCTTGAGGTAATTCTAAAAGTGGCTCTCGGAGTCAGTCATGGCCAGTTACAAAGGGGGCGTTTCTGAATGTGCATACCTTTCTGGTCTTTGCGTACATCCCCGTACTTGTGAAACTCCATCAGCTGTGCTCCACGTACTGTTCCACTTCACAAGTAAACGAGCAGCAAGTACTGTTCTCATACCTGGAAGTTCTCGCTCGACCAATTTTACCAAGTATGCATGGGGCGGTGACAGCATTTGTAATTAAAAACTTGAAATAAAACGTTTTCTCTGTCGCAAAACTTAGTTTTAAGATCATTTGAGGTGCGGAATTTGTCATTTAGAATTTAATAATGTGGCTTTTGTATCAAGTGATGACATATTTGTAGTCAGGTAGTGATGCTCACAGTGTCCAGCACAGAGCAGCGTTACTCCACCTGTCCTATTGAAATGATCCCCTGGTTCAGACGTCTCTGTCATTAGATACTTGGTGTGACCAGTAAAGTTGGTGCTGAAGCAATATTTGATTTTTAATGTAAAAGTGTTGACCTAAAAGTTAGTATAAAAAATATTTAGCTTACAATTTTAGATTGTTAATGTTGCACTGGTACACTGTAGATCGCACGGTGACTCCTTATAATGTTTATTATAAATCTTATCAGCATTTATTGTATTACTACTACTACTGCTGTTGTTGCATATACTATTATACTTTATATATATATATGTTGCATATACTTCTACACTGCTGTAATATGTTTATTTTGCACATGGTACTCTATATATTCAGTTAAATGAATACAATTAAATCAACATTTAAAATATAAAAAGAATAAAAAAAGAAATGAGTCATGGTTGTTATGATTTATTGGAATTTACAACGTAGCTTTTCAGATGTTTCCTTGCTCCAACACACCTGATTCAAACGAATGGTTTGTTTTCAGGCTTTTGCAGTGCTTGATGATGAGCTGACCCTTTGAATCAGGTGTGTCGAAGCAAGGAAACATCTAAAGCATGCAGTGCAGTGAGACTCCAGGACCAGGATTGTGAAACGAGGGGAACAACCTGGTCAGAGAGCTCATTTTGGGCCGCTCCATTTAATAAAATCTAATAAATAGTGTCGGCCATCATTGCATGATTAACAACTCCTAAATCTCTACAGTTACAGTTGTGTATGCAAAGATAGCACAAGCCACAATTAAAATGGACATAATTGTGAGAGTGAGACCCAGGCCGGAAAATAAAGTGTCACAGGAAAGGATTTAGTTGTAGTTTTCTAGTACAAGAGAAGATGATACTTTACTTGAGGATCGTTGGCACTTTTGTGCAAACAGCGCTACAATTTTTTGATCCAGGTTCATGGGTGAAAAGAAACCTGCCTGCTATTTTTAGCACCGAGTTCAAGGAGGTCGACCTTTGTCCTTTCTGGCCTGGGGTCAGGTGTCAAGGGTGAAATGTCAGCAGGCTGAAATGACAGTTTATTTATAGTGTAAACAAGTGCTATTTGAGGCTACATAAAGAGGTGGTCAGATAATTATAACCCCAGTTGGTCGGCTGCCATTTATCCACCCACCCTATTGGTCAATTGCAGCCATATGTGGACAGACTAGGGGGTCTGCCCTGCTGCCACCATGTGTGTGAGTGCCTTGGTGTGCGTGTGTGTGTTTGCATTCATTTACTCCTGTGTAAATGTTGGCATCACTCCCTTCCTGTGTTTTTAAACACACACCACTTCATACTATCTTATGGATATGTGAGTTGGCATTGCCTGTGTAAATGTAATTATTTCTCTTATGCAACCGTGTAGTGCATTGTGTGCATGTATGCGTGTGGTTTCCCCCGAATAGATTTCAGCATCTCAGTCGATAGTGTGGCCTTAGAATTCAAAACACACTGTCCACCATCGTGCAGGCGTTCCTCCCACTGTGGAGGGGAATCAAATGAAACCGAAAACCCGGCTGAAAGCGTGTTTATGCTGCGCCCTCTCAAACCACCCAGATGCTGCTCTGATGATGACAGTTAACAGTACGTTGCAATAAGGTGGAGTGGATGACAGACAAATGTCATCCAGTGTTACTGTGGAGCAGGACAACCACATGAGAGAGAGGTTGCACTTCAGTATGCCATTCATTTATCAAAATAAACATTATGGTGATAAGAAAATGTTTTTCTTTTTTTTATGGAGTATGCGAAGGCTTGTAATATCAGTGTTATGTAATTGATGTAAAAGATCTAAAAGTAGGCACATCCATTCAGTTTTTATGTGCATTTAAAATTTTAGCCTTAATTTATGGAAAAGATGATTCATAAACAATCTTCGCGGGTGACAGGAAATATGTGTGGACAGATGAGAAGGAAACCACAACATTCCTCATCTCAGTGCTACTACATCAATAATTCCTTTTTTGCAACACTTTAATTGTGTCTTGGCACATTTTCTTCCTCTTATCGCTCTGTTGCAACCCCTTCTTTGTTTTGTTTTTAACATATTCTCAAAACTGTGATAGAGTTTTATGTAAGCCTTGGTATGGATGTTGAGGTGTTGGGACAAACTGTGAACAAAGCTGTGATAAAGCAGCTGTAAGCTTAAACACTACATGCTGCTCAGCAAACAATGTAGAGGGATTGAATAAAAACCATTCATCCATTTGACGGTGGGAAATGGGGCATGTAAACAGGCCATTCTTTCAGGTTATACTTAAAGTATTACAGATGAAAAAAAACAAACAAACTGAACATTTTAAATGTTTATCACAGTCTATCTCATTTGAACAACAGCTTTTTTTGGACTTTTTACTCTTTTTTTTGTCCCAGCTCAGCTTTGACTCCTGCATCTCCTGATTACCAACACCTGGTTCCAATCTACTCACTCACCTTCACCTGGGTGTACTACAAATACCACTGGTTTCCTGATATTTATTGCCAGATTGGCAGCTCCCGACAGTGATAGCTCTGCTAGGTTTCTCTATTGTTGGTCTTGAGATTTTTTGAATACCTCGCTGTTTTCTTCCTGCTGCGAAGATCGAAACTTCATATGCACTGCTTCCCTACACCTGCCTGCTTATACCCAGTTGAAAATAAATTCATCGTAAATTTCAATTAAAATTCCAAGAAGTTGTCCTGAAAATGATCTAAAAATCTGTTGTTAAATTTGTGCTATGGACCAAACCAACCAGCTAGAGTGAAAATGTTTTTAAAACAATATAGTATTATAATATATAGTTATTGCAAATGTTTCAGTTCTTTGTGTGGATGGCCATGGTTACCAGTTAGGCCAGTAGTATACATCTCTTTGCTGCAGAGTATTAGCTCCCCCTGCAACCTACAGTTAATAATCTCTAAATAGAATATGTAATATGGTGGCTCATCAAAACAAATTTCTGCCTGTCTACCTTTTGTATATGTTGTGTATGGATGTATATCTCAAGAGATGACCAGACAAGTCAGAACCAAATATGGGTAAACACACACTCAAAACTCACCAGAGTCAGTTTTATGAAACATTCCCCTGAGCCTCTGCAGCTGAGTCATTACTTTCATTTAACCATTTGACAGCTTTCATGATTCAGCTCTTTTCTCTATTGGTCTTCAATTGGTTTTTGCCTTCTTTCCTGTTTTCATTCTCTTTAATCTTGATTCACTCTCCCACTTTCGTTTTGTTTTTCAATTGTTTTTCTTTTCCTCACATTTCTTTCTCTCGGCTGATCCTGCCTGCTGTTGCTTTAACAGTCGGTACGTCCATTTGCGGCCATCTTACAGCCGATATCTGTGCAGTTGGTACGAAAAATGTTCTATTAATAAGTAAATCCATTCAAAAGTCCATTCAAATTTGTACAAATGACACTTCCCCCCGTCTCAGCACATACAGTATTTGCTCAGTCCTCAATTCTTGGGACTCAAACACATATCGCAAACAAACTCTATAAATACTAAGCTTAATGGAGCGTTTATGGGAGGAGATTGCCAACAGATAATAAAGGTTTAAGAGAAAAGGCAGAAACAGATGAGAGAAAGGAGGGGAAACAACTACATGTGAGCTGTGTTCTAAGTTTGTGAGGAGTTCTAGACTCCATAAGTCTTTGCCCACTGATCCCTATCAACGAAAACCGACTGGTGCTCAGTAGCTCAGCTTCCGCAGCAATTACCTTCTCCCTGGAGACACAGGCAGAAACTAAGAGTGTAGGCAGCTTCTCTGTCGGTATGTGAATCACTCAGTATTTGTGTGTGTGGCTCTGTGTATGGGGGTTACTGTGTTAATGTGTTAGAAATATGTACTGTATGTGCATGAGTGCAGTATGTGTGTGTGTGTGTGCATATCACATGTATTTCTACCCCAGTGTGACTTTAAAAAAACAGCTCACCCACGTAACCAAAAATACCCGTAATCCCTCAGTGTGCCCACACTGGGTATTTAGTTTCCCATTTACGAATGGCCTCCAGGTCCAGCTACCATTTTAAAAACTGAAAGCTGATATATGCTGAGGGGGAGCCAGTGAGACAACGACCAAAAAATATTTGTCATAATAGCCTTTTTTTTTTTAACCTGAGCCTTGTGCATTTGGTGGAGACGACCTGCAGGTTAAACGGCCTGAGTTTGCTGGTGTTTTGCTTACATTTTCAGTGAATTTGTGGGTGGACATTAGAACATCTGAGGGTGGAAAGATAAGCCGTAGAGCGCTGCCTTTAATGGCAGGTGATACCACTGTCAGAACTGTCAGCTCCAGGGGGGATGTCCAAACTATACACACTCAGGATTTCTTACACAACATTTAAATTGTGCCCACGTCCAGTGTGTTATTGTGTAGGTCAGCATTCTCGAATATCAATTTACAGGGTTTTTAATGGATAGAAAGCAGGATTTTCTACGGCATTAATAGTAAAACTATTTTTTTAGCTCTATAATCCATTGTAATAGTTGACTTGAATAGATGGAATAATATTAAAAAAGATGATTTTGCAATGGCCATATTTTGGGCCTGTGGCATATATAGAATGGTGTCATCTGCATAAACACATATATTAGAATGTGACATCACATACCAACAAGAAAAGGTGGAATGCCTTGGAGAGGGTGCCATGATTCTGGGCTAATTTGCTGCCTCTGGGATTGAACATCAACGAGGAAACTTAAATTCCTCAGTATCTTACAGGAGGTCTGCCACCTCGGGCCCGTCAGGAGAAGGTTGGTGATACAGCAGGACCCAACACAGAAGTAAATCTATTCCAGAATTTCACCTTTTTGGAGAAGTCCGGTCAGAAAACCTGTAGAGATGTTTTTTCCAAGAACTGAGCAACTGTCATTATTTTGGCAATAATTTTGACTGCACTGCAAAATAAGATTGGTTTTAGGTTGTAAACATAGATAGATAATTTGTTTACTAGATTAAGGTAAACTCGCATGTAAACTACATATTGTAATAATCTCATAATTATATTTGAAGGGAGCTATAAATAAAATGCCTCTGTAAATGTACTGTCTTCAAACATTGCATATGTGCCTAACATTACTACTGCTATGTGCTATACGGTCGCATGTTTAACAGAGGTGGACAGTGTTTGCTCTCTTTGTATTGTTGCAGCTGTGTGACTGATGACACAGTTAACTGCAAGTGATTAATTGCTCATTGCAGGGTGATGTACGACTGAGAAAATGTGGTTTTACCACAGCACCTTGGTGTACACGAGTGCACGTAATGCACGTGCGTGCGTATGTATACACTCAGGATTAAAACAGTAAAATGTGCAACTTTTCCACACATTAATGTCATTAATGTGTCGCTGTGTGAGTGAACAGTGTCTCTGTGTGTGTGAGCATGAACCAAAGTGTGCATTTCTTTAAAGTAATTGGAGGAAGGTTGGAGTCAAGGCTCAAGGACAAGATAAGATTGCAGTGAGGAAATCACCATATAACTACAATTTTAGTGTTTTTCTTCCCCCAGGCCAGTGTTTGACAGTTGGTTTGTGCATGGCTTGAGCCTCATCAATCTTGAGGTGTTTTGTTTAAAAATTCAAAACTGCATCTGCTTTAAAAAAAAGGTAAATACAAAAAATAGAGTTTTTCCATCATAGAGGAAAGGCTTTATAGAGATACAAGTTGTTTTTTTTCTTTCATTTTTCTTTCTTTTTTTCCTTCTTCTTCTTCTTCTTCTTCTTCTTCTTCTTCTTCTTCTTCTTCTGTTGGTCCGACAAGGGTGAGAAGCATCTGGTAACACTTCTGTGTAATTGCTGCTGTGAAACCCTGAAGATCTGAGAGAAGAAGAAAATTCCAGCATGTTTTTTCTTCGTCCTTCTCCTGCCCCGTTCGCCTTGAGTTGGAATTTTCGCAAGAGTTTGGGCAAAAATAAAAGAGAAGGTTGTTCTGTGTGTAAAGTTTTTTTGATTTTTGATGGGATGAAATCCAAGAGGGTAACTTTTAGTGACTGCTTCGTATGCGTATTACTCGGTAGAAGAACTAAATCAGTCAAATTATTGGGATTTCTCTGCCTTATGAGGACAAAAATCATGTAAAGTAAATTTTAAAAGGGTGAATGTTAAATTAGTATAATTCTCTACTTCACTCTCATGTGTTTGTGTGTGTGTGTGGTATACAGTAAGTGTTTTCAAGTGGCTACTGCATGTTGAAATCCACATGCTACTCTAAACGGAGTGTTCCAAACTGGTGTCTCACACGCCTCCTTTTCTTTGTCTGTTTTGGGACAGTTGATGTAAAAGGGGATGTTGTGTTCCCGCACACCATTACCAGAGATCACCTGTCAGTGAAACACGGAGCCGTTGAACTGTCACATTCCTCTCTGTTTTGAAATGAAGCCAAGGATATTACTGTTTCTTAAGTGAAAAGTGAAATTTAAATATTGAACTATACCATCTTTTTTTAAAATCAAACAAATATCATCTCCTTTTTCAGTTCAACTTGCTTTTGTGTGAAAATACACTTTTAATCAATTTGTCACGTTTAAATGGTTTAAAATGTTTTTTAAAAGGACCACATTTATTTACACTTATTTTGAAATATTTAGCCCAATATACAGTGTGTGTTACACTGCTAATCTAACACTAATATTATAACATTTGTCGCTGATGGTCTCCGCTGATGGTAAACTAAATCCTTTATTTTGTGTCAGAGTGGGGGGAAAATTGTTGTTTCTAAAAATTTGTTCTGGATTCTTTCTCACCTTAAAAGTTTTGTGTTGCCATAGAACTATTCAAATCATGAATCGGGTCAACACCCCTGAGATTGTTGTATGACTGATTTGTGTATAAATGGACAAAGTCACAACAACATAAACACATAATTGGCACACTGATTTTATAATACACATGCCCTGTATGTTGTAATTTGGTGCTTAATGGAAAAACTGACATTGAGACGCTTCAGTGTTTTTAAAGCATTCGCAGAACTTGTGACCATTTCAGAACTTACTTTTTTTTTTTTTTTTTACTTAAAACATTCAATTTTATGTCAAACAATCACTTACTGTGGTTAAATTAGAAATTATGATTGCAAATGTTGAATATGCACACAAGTTACCCAGCATGCACCTTACAAACCTTCCTTTACTCTCAGACTGCTCATCCATGCTTCTCACTACTGCTCCATCTTCTTGTCTATCCTCCATGGGGTCAAGAGTGAAATTCTCGTAACACTGACTCTCTTCCAACCTTTTGTTTAGATCAGATCACGCAGTTTTGACCATTTAAGTTTTTTGTCTTTCTTGATATTTTGCTTTTAATTGCTTGCTTCCTCACAATCCTCATTGGGGGATTTCTCATGATGCAGGTGAATATTTATGAGGCAGAATGTTTCTCCACTCACAGTAAGTGCCAGTAAATAAAACTAGGAAGTCATGTGACGCTGTTAGAAATACTGTTTGATATTTTCAAAGTGTCCAATGGGCGTACATATGGAGCATTTTTCTGCACTGTTATAAGGCATGTAACACAAGATGAACTAACTCAAACCATTCATGACTCCTTCTGTATTAATTTTACAAATAAAACAACCTAAATCCTTGTAACCACAGCAGTAGTTTGTACAGAATAAATAAAAATCTGAAGTGCCAATAACATTTGCTGTGTTAGGGGGTCTGGAAAATTAAGATGTCAAACTGTAGAGGATAAAGAGGACATCCAAATTTTCTAAAAAAAAAAGATTATGAGTAAATAAACATATATATTTTCATGCGTTTAATCAAAATGTAGCCAGTGAAACAGAACAGGAAGATTTGAATGTTTGCTTATTTGGTACTAAAATATACAATGACTACACCTGATAGCATGTTTAGATCTAAATGTGCTTGTGTAGTGACATTTTAATTAGGAGATCACATGTTTGGACACACAGACTAGACCTGGTTTTCGAGGAAACAAACAGACACTGACCACACACACACACACACACACACACACACGGTGTCTGCGATCACCAAAATAAATACTTTATACCCACATGTAACCACATTTCACCAACATACTCAGCCACACCAATGAGCCCACCCTGACTCTGCATCCAAATCCGCCATCCCGACTGAATTTAAATTAGCGTTTCAAGTCTCTGTGTGCCACCAGGGTGGCACAGTGGCCGGGTGGCACCGTTCGGGATTTGTGGGTGTCTACACTTGCCAGGGCAGGGTGGGGAGGGGGGACGTGTGCCCACATGCTGTCTGCCAGGCTTCAAAGCAGTCTTTCATTTTGTTTTGGTGAAAAAGCAGCATTTTTCACACAGGGCATTCTGCTGAGCTCTTTGGAAATCAGTGTTGTGAAGTTTTTCTTCTTTTTTTATATATATCAGTTTGGTTTATTATTGTACAAGTGCCAGCATGAACAGGAGGCGTGCATAAGAGCTGGGATGGTTCTTGAAGTGCCTAAGCAGGATAAACCAACAAAATAGTCAAAGTTGTTTAGAAATGGTCACATTAACCAAAGTATATGGGGGGAAAAAAATCAGTTTCCTCTTAAAATGTAGCACTCGTTCACTAATTATCGAATCTTTCTTCCATGGGCTCCAAAGCCTTCAGCTAAGAACCTGCTTGGCTGTAGAAGTCACTGCCATAACTTATCTGTGACAGTGAGTCTCTACCACATTCAAATCAAACCTCAAAACCCACCTCTTTAGAATTTGTTGCTCTCTCTACCTGTCATCTTTCCCTCACTGCTGCCCTTTGACCTATTGGTCACCCTAATAAATACAATGTATAATTAGTATTATTCTATCATTGTCAAATATCTGTAGAAATGTTGAAATATCAATGATAATGCTATCAATCGAACTCTCTTTTACATGTGATGTGTTTTGCTTCTTTGTGGCATCCATGTTTTCTGCTGTCTTCCCAAATAACTGGAAGAAATTGATTTTAATTTGTCATTCGTTCCATTTGTCAGCATTTATATTCCCCACGAAGCAAATTGAAGACACTTGGACTTTGACCCCATAATTACACCAAATGATGAATGTTTTTTGAGCAAAGTTCATAATCATCCATATGGTAATTGTGGAATCATTTCAACCAGTAAACAAATGTTAACCTCTGGGCAGCTGAAGCTGCACGTTGATCACAGAGACCAAAGTGGGGATAACAGACCACCAAAACAGGTTGACTGCATAAGTCTGCCATTGGCCATGTAGTTCATGGGCTCATTTGCATCCACATGGGTGATGCAATAGAGACAGCAAAGCAGGGAACCCCTCAAGATCATCTGTTTATAGACCAAGACCATCGGCCATAGCTACAGATTCTGTGAGAACCAGGGTAGGTGAAACTGCGGCCAAGAGAGTTCAGAACATGTACTGCCATCCAAAATATTGACCCGAGTTGACCCCTCCTCCCCAGACTCCAGGTTCTTATGGGCTGCCAGATAGTTTCTGAGATGGAGAAACAAGGAGCCGCACTTACACCGAGCTTTACACTGTGTCCATACACATTGGCTGTCTCACTGTCTGTTTTATTTTGATAAATAGCAATCAAAAATATCACTGGCAGCAACAAGCGGACATTACAAGTGAAACCGTGTCTGTTTCTGCTAGCCAGATGACGTTAGTTACACCTGACCCAGAGTTGCAGCCTGTAGTCTTTAACTAAGTCTTTTTCTATGAGCTGCATTACTGTATGGGTGGTGCAACAGAACATACGATGGTGCAGTGGCTAGCAAGGTTGCCCCGTAGCAAGTGGGTTTCACCAGTTTGGATCTGGTTGGACCAAGAACCTTCCTGATGTGTTTTCCCTGGGTTAACTGGACACTCTAAATAGACCATAGGTGTGAGTATGAGAGTGAATGGTTGTTTGTCTATATAGGTTGCCCCTGGCAACCTGTCCAGGGCATACCCCACCTTTTAAACCTATGTCATTTGGGATTACCTCCATCCCCCTGACCCCCTCATGCAGAGAATAAAGTTGTGGAAATGCTGTATGATATGCTCTACTCGCATATCATGAACATTTATGACCAAATATGATAGATTTCTTACATAATAGACCTTTTAAATTGTACATATAGAGTAGCCTGTGATGACACCATGGTTTGAAATCCTCTTATTAGTCCCAGTAAGAGGATGGTTTGGTTTGGTTCAGTAAGTGAATTACCCCTGCTCAACCACTACGCATGTATCAGAAAACAGCAGCAAACTCCGAGCTAAGCAACTTACACCGCAATTGTTCGCCAGAGTTAGTTCACCTTTATATTCTATTGGTCAGATCAGGTCCACTTAATTTAAAAGTAGGGCATGCCTTTTTTTTTAAATATGAACAAACTGGTGACCTTGCCACGCTGCACACAAGTTGTTTGCTTTTATTTCAAGACATATAAAGGCAGCGTTCTCGTTAGTAAAGCGAGAAGACTGCAAACTGGTCGGAGTTTAACTGAAAACACACAAAAAGTGAATTCTATTGCTCAAAAAGAAGTGGTCATTTAGCAGTTTGACAGAATAAATGATGAAGAGTGGGATTAAAAAAAATGTCAAGCTTGGCTTGGGTGAGCCCCACAGCAATCTGTTTATAAGATCTAAACTCTAAAAAGGTAAATATTGAATTCCATGGAGCTTTTTTTCATAGTAGCATTGGTGTTTCTTATATAGACTTATTAAATACAAAAAAAAAACCCAGAGGAAGGAGATACATCAGTGTTTGGATGCACAGACGACAAAGGTGAGAATAGTTCAGTGTTGGCTGAGGAGCCTGTGAAGGGATCTGATGAATTTAGTTTCAAATTTGAATTACTCTTTGAACAGGTCTTGCTGTGAGAAGCTCATGTTAGATTCAGTATTCAATATATGTTGGTTCTCGCTGAAGAAATGAGAAATGACAGAGAAGTTATTTGAATTATAATTTTCAAAACTGACATTTTGCATACAAGAAATGAAACCTTAAAACTCATAGGCCATACATTGTTGCACAGTAATATAGCATTCAAAAAAAAAAAAAAATCATCTCTTTTCATAAATGAAATATTCAGCTTTAACAGCCTCGCCAAAAAAACAGTCTCAGTATGTTATTTGCCTTTTTTTACTATTTGGGTCTCAGAGTGATTTATTTTGATGACTTTTTATTGAGCTATTATCATTTATTTTTCCCAGCTTGTATCATATCCATAGGCTATTGTTAGCACACACTTCACACTCTGAACTCAGTGTAACAGTCAGAGCTAACGAGTCGGGAAATTTGGAATATCTTTATTGTGTTTGTGATGTGGGTGCAGACAATGGACAGACTTTTCCCCAAACACATTTTTTCCCAAGAATAAGAAACACATCGGTATTGAAACCATATGTCACCCACCAACAAATTTCACGGGTTTAACTATACTGCTGCCCACTGGAATTCTGTCATGTGTTTCAAGGCAGATGAAACTTTGGCACCAGAGATAAATATCACTTGAACGGCTCGTGGTGATGTATCTGTGAACACACAAGCTGCTGCAACGCTTTAATTCAGTCTGCCCTCTCGCCCTCGCGAGGATGAAGGGCCACATACAGCCTGTGGTTTAATGACCACCCACCCACACACACAGACAGAATAGAATAGAATAGAATAGAATAGAATAGAATAGAATAGAATAGAACTTAATTGTCCAGCCAGAGCAGGATTTTTTTCCATAAAATGCAAGATTAAGGCCAATAAATAACAAATAAAATGCAAATAAATTAAAAGTCTTTCAGCGTTTGCATTCAGTGCATTTATACCAACAGTACATGCACTAGTGGTGTAACAGAAACAAACAAGTGCAAGCAGATTGGACGAGAGGAAAAATAGGCTTTAAATAGGAATGGATGGTTTTTAGTAGTTAAATTAAAATGTACGGCACTTTTTTTAACTGGATTATCAAAAAAATTACATGCCAACTTATTTGTGACTGCAATTTGCAATATCATTTTAATTGCACTTATTCATACCTACTTTCTATCGACCATGCAAACTTTTCTACATCCCTCAGTCATAAAAGTGTGTCTATAATTAGATATTTCGCAATATTTTCAGACTTTTCCAAAGTGCTTTGTGGATCAAAACAAATCAATCCTTGTTAAAAGCAAATGACATTATGACTCATCATATGCAAACAAGTCATATGACCTAGAAATACTTGGTTCATGGAAAAAATACTACCCTGTCTCCCACGTATTAACACTGGATTTTCAATTATGTTCATGAGGAAAGTATAAACATGTGTCACTTGTTTAGACTCTATGTGTACAGATGTGGATATTAACATCGGAGTGGTTTAAATGCTTGTGGAACCTTGAGGGTGGTAATAACCCTGGTTATGAATATGGTTCGAAAAAGCACCTGGTTACAGGGGAAAATCACCCATTTTTTTTCCTTAAAGCGTTGCAAGAGCCACTCCATAAAACCCACACCGGTGTATCATGTGTGGCGGATGTCTCGGGGACGTCCAACAGCACAGAAAAAATCTGCAACAAATCTTCCAACATTTGTTGGAACTGCGGCTTGCTGCTGAGGGGACGTCTGGCAGATGTCGCACTTTGTTACCCTCAAACTCTTGCTGAGAGTTTTGCCTCAAATACTTGCAAATGTCTAAAAATAATAATAATAATAATAATCTGGGTGAAAATACAGTGCATTCCTTTTGAAACATAAGTGAGACTGCAGTTTTCTTGTGTGGGGAATGACTGTCAGCTGTCACTTACCAAGAGGTTTTAATTCACAAAAGTCAAATAAAACCAGTTTCACTTGAAAAATATACCTGGGATTTTTCAAACTGAGTGAAGCCACTAAATAAGGTGAGTAACAGTATTGACAGTGGTTGTTCTACCCTGTGGTGTATGAACTGCTATGTCACAGACACAACAAAAGCTGGGGGAAGAAAATAAAAAAAAAAAAAAACAATGATAATGTTATGTGATTACCACATAACATTATTATGGATATTACTTTTGTTTCTCTTAACATAAATTATTTCTAACAGTGGGTTGGATTGTGGGAGATTTTATTTGGGTCCTGAAATAAATTTGCTGAATTTTTTTCAACCTTTTAGTTAAGATTTAGGTGTATATGTTTAAAAACAAAAATGATGTTTTCAAATGGAGTTAGCAAACATGTATTGGAAATGATTAGTTTACCATTTCAAAATATTTACATTAGACGTTACAGATATTGGTGTAAAATTGCCGTTACTTTAATATTGTGATTTGGGTCAAAATAGGTTTTTTTTTAAAAAGTGGGTTGCCACATATAAGAACTCTGCTTTTAAATGGTCTGATTGATGCAATAATTGAAGCACCGCCCCAACTTTTGAAAAGTAAGGATTAATGGTAATGGATATGCTAACATGGATGAAGGATGAAAGCACATCGTATAATAGGTAACTGTTTTTAATTCTGCGGCTGATAGATGTATGAAGACATGGAAAATAATTAAAAGCCTGAGGGTCATTCGCCCAATGACGATCACTAAATGATGATGCAGAAAGAAACGCTTAACTACCATTGACAAGGCTGTAAAACTAAATTAAATGTGTATTACAGCCTCAGTCAAGAATGTAAAACACATTTATTTGTAGTCACTTGAAAACAGAGGTTTTCTAAAATCCTGAAAGCAATAATCTGCCATGGGATGCTTCCATTCGTGTTAGGGCAAGACAATCATATTGCATTTAAAAAGGAAGGAAAATGATTTCAAGATTTCCAGTGACACCTACTTAAACGGTAGACTACTTGAAAATTGGTGCGCACGACAACAAATGTCCCATTTCACGCAGGAGGCTGAAATTACATCTGAGGCTTGTGTCAGTTCAAAAGCACGGAAAGCTGTTTTAGCTTGAGTGTTCACTGAGCCATATCATCATCATCATCATCATCATAGTTTCAGTTTGTGCTGCTGCTTATGCCGCTGCTCACTGTTGTCAGTCAAGCAGTGGCTGGGCCAGCTTCCAGGAGCAAACAGTGCAATGACACATGATGTTCTCGCTCACACGCACGCACACACACACACAAAACCAAAAACACACAGCCCTGGTGTCTACTGCCCTCTACTGTTCTTCAAATTATTTATGCCACATAATAACGTTTCTACCAGCTGCACACATTAAATGGAAATGCCTTAATGCCTGCATTGAAAAATAATTGTAAGATAAGAATAATTAAAAATTCTATTGTGTTTTCATTTAGGGAGAACGTGGCATTAACAGTGTTGTTTCATCCAAAAATAATCTGGGCCTGAAGATGTGTGTTGCATGCAGTTAAGTTCACTGTGTTAGATGTAACACATGAAGTTAGATGTAAATATTCTCAATTGGCAGAAACTGAATCCAAGTGTATGAATTTATGTTTTTCATTACCTCCAAATGGGCCTTTTATATTTGTATCCAGAGTCCGGTCAGCTCTGCATAGGGCCAGCTCACAATAGACAAACTAAACATATTTTGTACCTTTTTGAATTATTGCATCTAGAAATGTTTAATGTGTCAGCCAAACACTGTTATAGTGGTCAAATTTATGTTACTATACTGGACAGTGATAGAAGCATTTAACCTCTTATCTTTAAAATTCTAAAGAATGATGTAGCAGAACCATAAAGCCTTCTTTCGTGTCAAACCTGGCCCCTTATTAATCCACAAAGCAATTTATGTTAGTAAAGTCACTAGTACGGCTTCAAATTGCTTCAAGGGGGCTGCAAAAATATCTAAATTCCAAACAATGGCTCCCTCTGGAATGATCAAAAATGTATAATATTCAGTAATTAAGCTTCATTTAAATGACGAGTAATTTAATTTAATTTAATTTAATTTAATTTAAATTAACTTGAATGTTTATTTTTTAATACCTATTTTATTTAGAACTGTCCAACTGTTCTGAGCTTTTAAAAGACTGCAAAACCTGCATCTTGTTGCACTGAACAATTAAGTGTTGCGATAACAATAAATACCTCTATATTCTATTCTATGTACAGCACTAGATGTATTAGTAATAGTGCACGAGGAATACACACACGCACACACAGACACTGTACATGCATTTTTAGATTATCATTTGTTTTATTATGACATTGCAGGGAAGAAAGAATTACAATTTTTAGAATTTTTTAAGCACTCTCTGTGCTATATTTACATGTCCCTCAAAAAAGTAACGTTTTAACTGACTTGATGCCATAAGATGGTGGATAAGGGTTGAGGCTTTGCTGTGATTGGCCGATGAGTCCAAACACGCAGTCAGCCTGTGCAACCAGAACGACAGGCAGGCAGTGACAGACGGACAGTAAAAAGACAAGAAACCGTTGATGGTGGATTTTTTTTTTTTTTTGCGTGACCCACTGACGCAGTGGTCACAAGGGTTAGTTACAGCTATCCCTAACACTACTGGTAACATAAAAGCTTTATGAGCATCAGTTATTTTGAGTCAGTCAGAGATAAATATGAGCAAGCGGTCCATCCTTCTACCCTCAAGGGGAGATAAGGGGAGGAATGTTTTCCCGTCGAAGTAGAACCTTTGATCTCACACCCCTTAATCACTTCCTGAAGATTATACAGTACGTGCACCGCTGCACTGCCCTCACTAAATGTGTGTGTGTGCGTGCGTGCGTGTGTGTGTGTGATTGCCTGTAGGCATTCAGGGCAGCTGTAGTCCACCATGTCCAGCCTGATGACAGACAGAGATAGGGAAGGAACAGAGACAGAGGCATGAAGTCATCAAACAGTGACAAGCAGGAAGAGTTATAAATAAACTTGGCAGTTATAACTAAAGTGCATATAAAGTGGCCAAAACATATATGTATATATATATAATTTTACACATTAAAAAATTGACGGATGGAGGCACTGGTAAACTCACTAAGCAATAGCTGCCAGTGTGACTTTTGGCACATCTCAGTGTTATTATGGTTTGTGGGGGCAGTGGAGGCATCTGAGGCAGAGCTGAACTTGCAGGAGCTGATGATGGAGTAAAGAGGATCTTTTTTTCCCTTCATTACCACGAACCTGCTGCCAAACTTTCACCACCGTTACTAAATGAACAGTACCACAAAGGGACTCTCTACTTCTCTACATCTACTTTATGCAAATAATCGTCCTATGGACAGCTTTGTTGTTGCACTGCAGCACTAAACATTTAAATCATAATTGTCCTGGCTGGAGATCAATCAATTTGTCAATGCCGTGTCCAAAATAACACTTAGAGGTGTTTCCTGAACAGCAATTGTAGCAATAATAATAATAATAATAATAATAATAATAATACTCACAGTTAGGCTTCAACCCCTAATCAGAGCATTGTAAATCATTTTTTAAGATACCCAAAGACACCTAACAAGTTTGAATGATATTATTATTCAAATTAAGAGTGAGCTCCTCAATTTTTGCAATCAAGTCAAGTTGGGTAAATTTTATTTCATCACAAACACAATTTGCCTCAAAGGCCATTCCAATTTATACTGCAGTTGACACCCTCTGTCCATAGACCCTCGCATAGAGTAAGGAAAAAATCTACAAAAACCCTTGTACAAGGGAAAAATGGGAGAAACTTCAGGAAGAGCCACAGACATGCAGCAGGTGTCATATGTACAGAAACTTCAGCAGATTACAAATAAAACATCTAATATACAACGAGAGGACAGAGAAGAAGACCAGGAGCACAAGTATATAATAAATATGGGTAGATATTAAGTACAAACTAACATAGCATATCCATAGTTTATGTATACATTTGTCTGTTTGAAATTAAATTAATGATGTGACGTGTGAAGGGGTTCAGGCACTAAAATAGTCTGGTTAGGTTGGAGGGAAATTTGGTTTGGGTTAAAATGACCTATTATGGGATGTCATGGCGACAAAAACAACATTGCAGACTGATGTTTTTGTGATCCATGTACCCAGATTCTGCAGAACTTCACAGAACTTGTACTCAAAAAAAAAAAAAAGATGTCTTGCTGAATTAAAGGGGAGGGAAATGTCATACATAACCTTGTAGTTTAGCGCCCTCTTGTGGCTATGTACTAACCCACAGTTGTTGAGCAAAATGGTCTCATCCATATGCTGGCTGCCAGATTTAAGGTGGTGTCACTCGCTCCTTCCTAGAATGAGAGAAGGTGTTTAATTTTTTTGTATTGGAGCCAGATTTTGGAGGTAGCCCTTGGTGGTTATCAGTGGTAATGCACTTAAAAACCTACCTCAGGTGGGACTTGGACAATCGGTCATTTTGTTATTGCAAGATGCAGTCTCCATAGAGCAAAGCCCGTGTCTACTGTATGTACATATAAGAGGCTTTTCTATAGGTACAAAAAAAATTGCATTGCCCCCCCCCCACCCCCACCCCCTGTCCGAATTACAGTAAAAAATAACCATATCGATGACTGCCATTTTGAAAACTGGCATGAGTGTATGGTTACTGAAATACATAAATGTATGAGTAACTAAGTACAAAATCAGCCACAGCAACATTATTAATTTATTTCATGATATAATTATGGGGGTGCCCCTTTTATCACTTCAGTCCCTGTTCCTTGAAATGCCTGTGGATGCCCCTGAGTGTTGCATCGATTAGGCATATTTTACTAACCTAATTATTTTTCTGTTATTGGCGAATCTTGTTATTATTCGACCAATAACGTAGAGGTTATGTTATTCCGCGAGCTTGCATAATATGAATTAACTTTTTAAATTAAGAAAAATATGCACGATTCTCACTCTAACATAAATGCTAACTACGATGTAAATAAAGATGAGTATTTCCATCACTCTCGCAAGTAAATGATGTGGAACATGCATTAATAACCTAATATAGGAACTTCTATTTTGTAAACATTGTGATACACATGAGAGACGGAAAGAGACATATTTGAAAGATATGACAGCATGTTCATATACACAGAGAGAGAGAGAGAGAGAGAGAGAGAGAGAGAGAGAACTGTAAGTAAGTGAAAAGTCCGAGGCGGCGGCGGGTCTTTGAAAGCATCACATTCTGGTCCACGTGCTGATGAAATGTGAGAAGTGCCATCTCAGCAGCTGCAGCTGTAAAGCGCTGGATGAAACTCTGTCCGTCCTGGTTCCCAACTGAAGCCCCTTCACCACGCCATTACCAGCCGCCGTGGACCAGCAACATGGCCAAAGTAAATAGCTCCTCCGGCTGTAGGGCAATTGCTATGGCAGGGAAGTATCTGTCTGGTCCGGCAGTCCCAGTTGAGACCCACCGCCCCGGGCTGCGGCAGCGGAAGATGTTCGGCCCCCACCGCCGTATGGTGACCTCTAACGCTCCCGGCACGGGAGGAAAAACCGCGGCTTTGGCCCACCAGGAGAACCCGGGCTACTCCTCCGCCGCAGACAGACTGGTGCTGGCGAACCCGACTTTGATATACCGGGACGTGAAGGCGTTTCTGAACGAGGTCGGGGGAGACCCGCGGGAGGCTCGGTACTGGCTGACTCAGTTCCAGAGAGCCACATCCACACAGGCCCCTGCCTTCGCCGTGCTGGAGGTAAACTGGACCTCAGTTCTGTTTAAAGAGATATTATAATTCATTAGGAGTGGAACCGCAGGTGTTTATGCATGAACAATATGGCTGGGCAACTTTCTGTTAGAATGTTAAAACAACACAAAGACCTTAATGAATTCTAGGTAATGATTAACTAATTAGTATTTTTTTTTTTAGTGTTGCCATTATAGTATATAGTATGGAATGTTTTTATACAAAAATGCATTTAATTACTTCACTCATCTGACAGCACACTGGTCACCTGGAGTTCCCAAATGTCTTTCACCTTGTGTCCCCTTGATCATCCGGAACCAGCTTGATGATGTTTAAAGCTGGCTGGTTTGTAGCGTTATTGATTGATCAATAGTTCCACAATAACTGTTCAGCATAATGTAAATCAAGTGATCTTACAAAGACCCAGACTTCTACATCTCCTTTAGGCGTTGTGTACAGACCTGGGGAACTTTGATGGTACACTTTGACCAGTCACAACACAGTTCAGTGAGAGAGGGCTGTTTTATTACAACTGCATTACTACTCTTCATTTTAGTGGAGAACATTTCTCCGCCAGTCAACCAACAGCAGAGGCAGTGACCCTCACTGACAGCAGACACGTCTGCACAATCAGGCTCATTAAAAACACAGTTTTGTCATGACGTCAGTGTTGTGTATTAATAAAAGTCGGGGAAGCCCAGATTTGATTATATACTGTATAGTCAAAGGAGAGGTGTGAACAGCTGTACTCAAATCGGGACCAAAGGGAATTGACAAAGCACAGATGCTGCTTTGTAATATGTCACCCCACTGATTCCAGAAAGTCATCACACACTGGGGCAGCACTATTATTCCAGCTTTGTTTGTTTCACTGGGAACAAGCAGACTTGGGTTAATGAGGGTTAGGAGTGTTTCCTTTGTGGCAATATAGTGGGATCTATGTCTAAATGGAGCTTTGTGTCTCTCCCAGGTGGACAGCTCAGTATTTGACAGCAGGGAGATGGTTCAGAGTCTGGCTTTTGGGCTCTCCTTCTTGCAGCGGATGGATATGAAGCCCGTGGTGGTGATGGGCTGGTCTGAGGACGAGGAAACAAAGCCCACTGAACAGGTCGCTGGCTCTTTTTGCCGGCGAGGGTTGGTGGAGCGGAGTAAGCAGCTGACCGAGGCTCTGCAGCAGCACTCAGCCACCGCTCTGCCATTCTTCTCTGCCGAGTCCTTCCTGCTGCTGCATGAGGCACCAAGGGGAAGCAGGTGAGAGGAATTAGGTTTCCTGTTTAAGAAGTTTGCTGTTTATTGTGTGATGCTCTATTCTTTAAAAGATATTTAGATATTCACTCAGCATGCACAGATGCTTTGTTGTCATGAATTAACTGCCAGGAGTACAGTTTGGCTCGCATACTCTATGTCCTCTATGTTCACAGCAAAACTACAAAACATCGTTGTCCTATTTTTTTTCTGATGGGCTGAGAGGGCATTCAAACTGGATGTAAGGCCAAGTGTCGCACACAGCGTCCTCTGGTTAAACAAATATTTGATAAAATGTTCAGTAAAAAGTGATAACTCTGACATAGAATGGCTGGGAAAAAGAGAAAATATTCACTGAGCAGTGCTGACAACTTGTTGAATACAGTACGTGAGAGAAGAATGGCCAGACTGGTTCAGTATGATAGAAAAACAGTAACTTAACCCTTTATGAAATAGTTGACATTTTTGATAATAGATCATCTCAAGATAGCAAACAAGTGAGCTTTTCTTCCATCCTTTTTTCAGCCATCATTACTTTTCCCTCTCTCTATGCATGCTTTTTTCTGTCTTTCTTCACCTTTCTGACCCCTCTTTGTCCTCCTCCCTTCAGTGCACCGCACCATGTTGCCGTAGACACCAACCTCCTCCAGTGGAGTCTCGACTGTGGCACAATCCCCTTGGTTTGTCCGGTGGGGAGGGACAGCCAAGGTTGCTCGGTACTACTGGACCCCACAGAGGTGACAGCTGCCATTTCCCGAGCACTACAGCCCCACAAAGTCATGTTCCTGAACAAATCTGGAGGCCTCCGCGGTCGAGAGCATAAGGCACGAATGCTGACTCCTATGTTTCCATAAATATGTATGGTATTTTAGTACAGTACAGAATGCAAATCGTAGCAATCCATCTGTCAGTCTAGTCTGACGATGTTTTCTCAACAGTACCACTGCTAAAGAACTAGAAATCACCTTTTATATTAAGGGACTTGTCCATGTTTTATATGTGATCCAGGTGCTGGCCACAGTGTCATTACCCAGCGACCTGCCCAGTCTGTCCACGGCAGCATGTCTGAGCGCTGTAGAGCGCCACAGAGTGACTACCATAGCCAGACTTCTCAACCAGCTGCCGACTGAGTCCTCTGCAGTAATCACCGCTGCAGACACGCTGCTGACTGAACTCTTCAGCCACAAAGGTGAGATACTTGACAAACGTGGGAGGTGTATGCCAGAAGGTTACCTGTGTGGTATTGACTTCTCAATAGTGATTAGCACATATTTACTTTAAAAGGAATGTAAAAAGTCTTCATGTTTGGCTTAGGCTCAGGGACTCTCTTTAAAAACGGAGACCCCATACACCGGTAAGTAGGCATCGCACATTCTTTCACACCTACGTTTAATCTGAGACATAAGCCTTGATTCAAGCCCAAATTTCGAATTATCAACTTAAAATATTAAAATATTATAGTGTTTTTATATGTGTGTAGGTACACCTCTCTGGATGAGATTGATGTGGGACGTCTGCTGGCCCTTATCAACAAGTCGTTTGATAAAACCCTCAGGGAAGACTACATTGACTCCCTGACAGGACGTTTACACTCCATCTACCTCTCTGAAGGGTATGTGCAACTATTCCAGGATTAAATATGTCCACATGTCCTCATATAAATTTGAATTTTATACACCCAGGTCTGCCCCAGCTGTAAATATGTCAAATATACTGTATAATTCTGTAATAGGAATTGGAAATCTTTTTCCTATCGTACAGCATCCTTAATGGGTCATCGTACAAAATTGCAAAAACACTGTGAACTTTCCATTGTGCTGGTGGAAAAAGTGTCTAATCTCAGTGTCTAATACCAGTATAAGTCATCTTATACCAGATGGTAATGAAGATGATGCTACTTGCAGCTCAAACAGAGACAATTGCATCTGCGTCTCAAACTCAGCAGTGATCCCATTAACAAAAGTACCTATTTGGTCTTTGTTTAGCATGTTTCATTTCAGGCCAAAAGAGGAAAAGTTTAGCTTTATTTTGATATCCTTCGGTGTTTTTATCTTTTAACAAATCTGTAAACATTCTTCTGTGATGTTTTTTCAAGTTCCAAAGTAGGTGAGACTTTGGAACATGCAACTGTGGACCACTGTTATTGTTTGGTGGGTGATACAGTATATGGCCCAGATTCTGGTCATATCTCACCCATGGTGTTAACTAACCGAGCCTTTCTCGCGCCATTTTTCTTACCTCTGTGCCTCCAGCTACCATGCAGCAGCCATTATCACCATGGAGCCAGTGAACAGTGGCACTCCATACCTTGACAAGTTTGTGGTGAGCAGCAGTAAGCAGGGCCAGGGCACCAGCCACATCCTGTGGGAGTGTATCAGAGAGGACCTGGGCAAGCTGTTCTGGAGGTCCAGAGCTACCAACAGGATCAACCCCTGGTAAGAAACACACACAGAAACACACACACTCTTAGCAATTGCGTTGGTTGTCCAGCGCAACGTACAATCCTTGTTTTCAATTCTCTATGAGAAAGAGCCACAGATCCTCCAAGATGTTTCTTCAAGAGTAAAACACATGTATTTGAGATGTTGAGACAGAGTCTACAGGTTGGCTTGCATCCTGGGACGGAATATGTACGGAATACAGAAAGTGTTTTGGGTAGCTCATTCCACCACTGTTGTGTCTTTTTGATTGAGAACCGCACACTCTCAACAACCAAAGTCCATAGAGAAAATCAGAGTTTTTAGCTCACTGGGACACAAGAGCTGCTGCTCTACTGCTGCTTTATATTATATATTTACATAAGTTTTTATCCTTAAGGTAACTGAAGAAAAGATTTCACCTGTGTGCCATGATGTAAAATCTAGGGCTGCAGCTAGCGAATATTTTGGTATCGATTCTATCAAATTATATTCCATCGATTCATCGAGTAATCGGATAAAACATACTTTTATCCTATTCCTCCTATTAATTTCACTTTGTTGCGTTTGCTTATTTTCACTGTATTCACTGTCCACACACGTTACCCAAAGCCCGCTTCCATCTTCTTTTGCTTTGTAGGGGGACGCATAGCCTGTGACGTAAGCACGTTGTATCACACTAAAAAGAATCCGTGCGAAACATGATCTTTAAATTTAATTGAACAAGGCTTTGAGGCAGAGAAAATTCCTCACTCATTTTTTGTAATCGAGTTACTGGAGGAATCGTTGCAGCCCTAGTAAAATCACAAATTCTTTTCTATGGACTTTGGTTCTGGGGGTGAGTGGTTGACAAATGATTGTTTCCCCATACAACCACACTGGTATTTATATATTTCCATTAAAATGACATCCATGTCATGAAGACCCTAAGTCGTCGCTGTTTCTCACTGTGTCCGTGAAGGTACTTCAAACACTGTGATGGGAGCTTCATGAAGGGGGTGTGGACTGTTTTCTGGTTTGGCCTGACAGACATCAGAGATTCCTATGAGCTGGTGGAATACGCCAGGAGCCTTCCCGACTCCTTTTGTCACTCTGCTTCTCTCGCTGCCTCCCAGCAGCTCCTTCCACCTGCCGCTGCATCCTGAGCGGCGTGCTCTCAGCCGCGCAGGATGTTAGCACTGTCGTTGTCACAGTAATACTCCTTTTTCATGCCTACATTGCATCAGCACTTAAAAGTTGAACTATGGAATATTGCCTTGCATCTACTCTAATGTAACCGCTAAATACGTCTAAAGTAGATGTTATTCCAGCAATTAAGCCTTACGAAGTAACAATTATAAATGTGCTGTTATTTTAGTTACTGTCAGCTAACTAAAATAATTTAGATTTTTTTTTTCATGCTGCCTCAGATAGATGAGTTTTGTTGTCACACACCTATGTTGTATTAAATTTACACTTAAAATGTTACATTTCCAAAGTTTACAAATAAAATTAACTACTAATTAGAGTAGTAGATATGCGTCATAGACTTGGGAAGTCACTCTGTGCCTTTAAAATGTTTTTTTATTCCACCTTAAAGCTCCTCCCCAAGAATCCAGAGTCGTGTGCCATTGGTCTTCAAGACCAGAGACACACTTGTTTGTAAAGCCAAATCTGCGCGACCACTCAGTCATATCCATTGCATGCTCGGCAGGCGTGTTGTTAAAAAAAGTTCAACCAAGCACCAAAGACGGCTTTTAAAGCCTATGTGTGACACACGATCTGTGATGACATAATTTCTGGCATGCACACACTCATGTTAGATGTGCTACGGCCAGTTTAAACCAGGCTTTACCATTTTTTTTATATATATACAGTACCTCATCAGTTTTAGCACATACAATCACAGTGACTCTGCTCTTTTTTTTGTTTTTTGTTTTTTTGACTCTGTTGTATGATGCGTTCTGTGGCAGTAGAACAGAGAGCAACCAGCCCAATCAATGTGCTTGTGTTTCACTCATTCACCATCTCATTCAGACTCATTAATTTAACAAGGACAGTGTTAAATATTGGTGGGAACACAGCTGATTCAGCTAAGATAACTTGATACCTAAATGTTTAGTGCATAAGCCTGAAAGAGCAAGGTCTACAGTTTGACTGCTGGCCCTTCTGTCTCCACTATCTCCATATAAAGGGAAATGCCAGAAGAAAAATTACTTAAAAGCTGATAAATGTAAAATATATGTAAGTGACCTTTAGTGTTTTTTTAAACAGTTAGTGCAATCTCAATTCAAAACAATGTACGGTTGCCAGATTTGATGAATAAGCCTAACCTTGACTGAAGTTCCCTGTGTCGCTTTCCTGTAGGCACCGAGGCTTTTTGGGTCTAGTATGGTAAAATACTAGCAGTTAGCTCTTCCGTGCTTGCTTTGCTTTGTTAAACAGTGTCAAACTGTGTTACTGGGTGAGCGGCAAGACACCAAGCCAAAATGTAAAAACACCAAGCCAAAATGTAAACACAATTTTCAGCTCACAAATGAACATTTATTTTGAGAATATGACAGCAACACCATTGTCAGTGAAGGCAGTATTTCAGTTTAACATTTCATTTTATGTCTTGCATAGTTCACCTTAAAAAAAAATCCAAACAACCAAGCTGCTACTTGTATAAATAAATATGATGTATTGAGAATATTAAACTGAACTGGACAGGACATTTTCTATACAAGAACAAACAGCTGTATGGCATATATTTGATATTATTTTTCTCTTATATTCCTTCGCTCTGATGATGTTTACTGATTGGTCAGGTCTGTACTGTTAAAATAAAATTTATTTGATCTGGTGATGCCTCAGGCCCTCTTCTGGTGTAATCAGTGAGTGTTATACCTCATGGGATCCAAAGCCTGGTCTTAATGAGACAGAACATTTTTGAAACTGATGAGAATTGTAGTAATATGTATAATGTCAGGCATTTTAGTGGTAAGGCTTGGTGGTTGAGTGACCCAAGGGGTCTGTTTACAGGATTTATTTACAGTTTCATACAATAGGTAACACTATGCACTTTTTATGGTGTTTTGAGATAAGTTTTGGTTCATATAGAATAGAAGTTTTGGTTCATATAGAATAGAACAGAATAGAATCAATTTGTTTTGAATAGACGCGATAAAGACAAGTCTAAACTCCACACCGATTGGTGGCGGTAATGCACTAAATCCCATAAACCCCATAAAGCACCAAGAAGACGAGCAACTTCCGGTTCCGGTAAACGCCGTACAGCTGTTTATCCAAGGAAAACATGGAGGAACATGGAGTAGAAGGACCCGCGGAGCGAACGCTGACAGCGGCAGAGAAGCAGCAGCTCCTCCGCCGACAGCAGCTCGACTACTGGAAGCAAAACGCCTCCCGACTCCGCAGGCGGAACATGCTGACGGGTCTGACCATCGGAGCGTTTGTCCTCGGAGTGTGTATCCTTCACGGTGCTTCCTGCTCACACTAGTGGTGGTGGTGATGAAACGGTAAATAACTGTGTCCTTCGTTCACCTGCATGTAAGTTATGAGACATGTTCAGGAATCTCTAGTTGACGTAAAATTCGAAAAATGTAAACATTTAAACAAGTGCAAGCTAATTACTAACCGGTAGGATGTTGTGCCTTTATCAATAATAGGCCACAGCTGTCAACATACTGTAGTGAGTCTTGATCTGTCAATAAATAATATTCAAAAAAAAAATGAATGGTCAAATTGCACAACAGTCATTTTGGCTGGTCAAAGTAGGGAGATCACAGGTGTGAGTAATCAAATGAATGATAACTCCAAACGTTATCATATTGTAGAAGTGGGAACAAGGGCGTAGCTTTGGGTTGAACATTGGGGGGGTCAAACTCTCTGCCTATTTATTTGTTTATTTATTTACACACTGAATCATGTACTTTTTGTAAAAGTAGTATGCTAATTTGGTGTTCCTGTATTAGAAATACATTATGATAAAGCATTTTTAATACATTTTCCCCCTCTTATTAACATATTAAGTTATGCTAACATTCTGAACAAGCCCTTCTCAGTCCTTCTCTGCCTCAGCAGCTTGCTGTCAGTGTCACTATATCACCACTTATTACTGACGTTAGCCTCCTACACCGTGGCATCTTGACCTCACACTGGCAAACAAACAACCAACTATTCAACTTCAGTCAACAAATCATCAACTAACTCAACAATATGACTGTTTGTATTTACTTTTAACATTTATCAACCATTATAAATCAGATGGGATATGAGCATTTTCAAATTAATGTGAGACTGTTGTTCCACGTACATTTTAGACACAGTGAAACTCTGATAATTAAACTTTGCACACACACACTGTCTGAATATCCTGAATCCACGTGTGTAGCATTTTTTATGTTCTCATCTTCATTTTTTCTTTTAGTTCCAGGACTCCAAATCAGTATGTCATAAAATGAAACCAAACTCAGATTTTCTGCTTGATTTTCTTGTTTTTTTTTTTTGATGACATAAAGGTCCAAATGTTTAACACACTGGCAGATCCCTTGGTTGGTTGTTTTCCCAAATAAGATGGGTGGACTGGGAGTTACAGTGGCGCTTCAGTGCCACTTCAGTGCAATGGTATGTGTAAATTAATCTTCATAATAGTTATAACTTACGTTGGCTCTAAGTTGCTGTCTCTCTGCTGTCACCTGTGTGTATGGGGTAAGGGTAGGTGGTCGCAGAAAACGAGTTTGTGGACCGCTCCAGCAAGTGGACAAACTATCGAACTCGTGGAGACAGGAACAAGTCCAAAAACACAACTAAACTTTAGCAACGAGCCCCCCCCAAAAAATGCAACCCGCGGCTACTAATATTTGTAAGTGACTTAACAGAAAAACAAGCCCAAAGTCACTTATAATAATCAGACTTATTGGGGATTATAATGGCTTGAGCCGATTCCCCCACAGGAAACACCACAGTGTTTCAGTCATTTAAAATTACAGGACTATAGAAGAACTATGTAAACAATTTTTCATTTCTTAAAGTAAGTGTTATTGCTTTTGTGGAATTGGCAGGGACTGTTTACTTTAGACTGCTTTTTTTTTTTTTAATAAAAATATAAATAACGGCTTACCGATTCTTGTATTGCACAAGTAAGGACAATGATATATCACTAAATCGCTATATAATAAATGTGCTCCATATATATGTGTGTGTGGTTTGTTTACATAGTTGTTTTGTAGTCCTGTAATTTCTACTTTACTACTATTGATTGATTTATTGTCTTTGGTCTATAAAATGCCAGAAAATAAAAAAAGTAAATGTTCTTCCCCCCCAAACCTCCTCAAATATCTAAGGATCAGACCAGTGTTAGAAATTGATAAAGAACAAAAATGTAAATAGTATTATGGAAAGTGCTCAGTAAGTTACAACTAGTTGAAATAAAATATAATAAAAATAAAGCAGCCTACAGTGCATACATTTGAAAGTAATAATAAAAATGAACATCTTAAAAACCCACCGAAGTAGACGAGGTGTTTTGCTACTTTTAGATGCCAGCGTGTTTTCCTTTATTAACCTGTTGTGGTCCAGTTAGCTACACCATCCTGTCAGTCAAACAGGAAAGACTTGTGGAGCAGCTGGATGAAGAAGCCAGGATCCACATCTTCAGAGGACCACGGACCGGTGCCAACTCCTGACCCTCCATCAGTGCAGGAGCACAGGCCCTTACATGTTAACATCAGACTGCACAGAGACGTCACACTGAGTGGCCCGTGTTGACTCATGTCTGCTAAACTTGCCTCAGTGAAGACACTTAAATATCTATTATGTAATAAGGATGATACAGGTTTCTTTCTTTTTGTTTGCAAATAAATATTTTCTTTGAACCTGATTGTAGCTTTGACATGCTGTGGAAACTTTTACAAACCCACATTGTTGCTGAAAAATGCTCAACATAGTGGTTTTACTAGTTACAGTGGAAATAAAACCGTCTACCATCAAAATATTTGCAATGAATTATTAAAAAATTACACATTAATATATCCTGTAGTCTCTCAGTCATTGCACAGCAACATAGAAATGTTCGTGTGTCTAAAAGCATACATAAATGGGAAATTACTGTAAATTTTTAATGATATATACTTGGGTGCAAATTGAGATTTTGTCATAGAATTTTTCTGAGAGGATAAACCAAATAATATTTTCGTTGAATTATTAATAGTAAAACTCAATTCCTGGTAGCAAAACAGGAGTTTAACCTCTACAACCTGAAACCTACAGCATTTTTTTTTAATATACCTTTCCTGTCCTGGCCTGAGTGTATATTCTCTTGTTAATGTGTTCATGCTTTTCATAGCATCCTTCATCTACTACTTGTCTAGTTCAGGTGATTGTTTCTTTTGTAAACCAGGTGGTAATTTAAAAAAGCAATTATTTGTTCTGTTTGCCTCTGTAGCATTTATACCGTTGTTTCCTGGGATCTCCATTATCAGTTAATCTAAAGGAGGTTGTTTTCTGTGAAGAAGGCACACTGTTCTGTGTGGAGCTGAAATTAGAAAAAAAGAGGAAAACAAAACTAGAATTATGGTCGAAGGGGACAAAAATGAAACCCAAGTAGAGATGGAGGGATTGGAAAAATAAGTATTTATGGTTTGCATTACTGAAATGGTGCCTGGGTTTAATTGGGTAATGTAAAACGATTAAATTTGAATTTAAAGGCAAATAATAAGCCACTCATTTATTTCTAGCAGGCAGTAATAAAATGAGTGTTGCAAGGTAATCTTTTAACTCAATCCTGATTTAAATTTAATATCTACACACAGCATTTTGTTTGTCACTATTATATTTCGTATTTTTCTGTTCCCTTTTGGCTTCTCCCTGTCAAGGGGTAATCACAGTGAATCACATATTTGATTTGCAGGGATTTGTCCAGAGAAATGACCAGTTAACCCAATTAATGAGGAGCATTTGGGACTGGATACCTTGCTCAGCAGTACCCAAGCCCTCGACCTGTCAGGGATTCAAACAGGCAACCCTTAGGTGACAAGCCAAGTTCCCTTTCCACTAGGCCATGGGTTGCCCTCTTATGTTTCACAGTGACCTGACATTTTTTCCTCCCTTTCACCTGGAATACGGTGTCGACGCCATGGCATATGCAATGCAAAAGTAGAGTACTGTGTACTGTGACAGCATGGTAACCCTTAAAAAGTGGCCACCAGGGGGCATTAGAACATTTCCCTTGAATTAGACAATGAGTGGAGGCGCCTTCTGCAAGGAGTGTGCATGTTCTCCCCGTGGCGCTTGGGTTCTCACCTGGTAATCCGGCTTCCTCCCACAGTCCAAAAACATGCAGACTTGGGGATTCCAGTCAGTGTAACAGCTTATCACCAAAAAAGACAACTAACTTTAAACAAAGTACAGTTATTATAGACAAAATGGGCATGTACTGTAAATCCTTCCTGACTCCAAAAGACACTGAGACTGAAATGGATACAAAACATTAGTCTGTGGTTGTTTTGTGTCATTTTGCGATTAAGTTTCTCTTCATGCTCACAGTCTTGTCTAATTTTGTACAGTATCTATATACAATTATTCATCTTAGTAAAACCCTTTTGGCAGTAGTTTGACTAACATGTATGGCCAATCAAATTTAAGGGAAGACAATTTGTTAGACTCACAAATCTCTAGGAATGTCCTTTAACATCAGACTCTTCACAGACATTGGCGTATATTAATCTGTGAAGGTTTACCTTCAACTGTGTGAGGCCTCTGTTGCAGACCTGCCCTCTTTAAGGATGTCAAGTCAAGTCAAGTCAATTTTATTTATATAGCCCAACATCACAAACACAATTTGCCTCGAAGGGCTTTACAGTCTGTACAGCATGTGACACCCTCTATCCTTAGACCCTCACATCGAGTGAGGAAAAACTCCACAAAAAACCCTTTTAAATTTTAAAGGATGCTGTCTGTACAAAAGACTAGAGTAATGCCAAATAAAAATATCCGTAGGACACAAAATCAACAAGACACAACGAAGTAGAACATGTCAAAGACAGTGCAAAGTTAACTGAAAAAGAATAGAGCAGCAGAAATACATATATACATGTACATCTTAAGGGCACTGAAAGACAGTAACAATGATGTGTGTGTGTTTGTTGCCTCTTCAGGACTTTTTCTGGACTAGTTCTCCTAGGGACCAAAGCATGGTCCTAATGAGGTAGAATTTCATTTCTGAAGTTCAGGGCTAAATTGTGGTCAGGTTAAGGTTAGGGTTAGGGTTAGGCAAAAACTGGTTATGGTTATGGTCAGGGATGATTGAAAGAGTCCTAAGTAATATAGCTGTGGAAACCTGTGTGTGTACTTGAATCTGTTACTTCTTAACATTAATTATGTCAGAACCAGAAGTTCTCAAGGAGACAAAAACCTGGCCCTAAAGAGGCAGAACCTAATTTCTGAGGAACTGGTGAAGTGTGAACTGTGATTAGGTCAAAGTTAGGCTTAGCCATGAACCCGTTATGTCCAGTCAATGCAGTGTCCTATAGGAATAGCTGTACAAACCAGTGTGTGTGTGTGTGTGTGTGTGTGTGTGTGTGTGTGTGTGTGTTGTCACTGTAACATGGCATTACATGAGGCGGGTCTGGTGTTGGATGGGTTCAGTCATCTGAGGTCAACAACACATCCAGTTAAACGGTGCAGAGCTGAAGCCAAATGATCTGATTGGTCAGAGCGTGGCCCACTCTGTGCACCATGCTGCTTTTTTTTTCTTTTTTTTTGTGGTGACCTGGTTGCTCATTATCGAACTCTGCTGCTCTCTACCTCACCAGTGGAAGACAAAAAAAAAAAGACAGAAAACAGGACACGTGTATCAGAAGTTGGTAGTGCGTTTGTCCACAAGAGGGAGCTTTACACTGAAAGGATCCAGGACACGCCCACTCAGAGACACGGACCAGTTGGTGTCACCTTACCTCTTCACAGTTTTCCCACACTGTGGCATCATTTCTCACTGTAAACTGTGAACACACACAGAAATAAGGTGAACTGCTTTGAAAAACCCTGATGCCAGTTTATACTTTGACGCACGATTGAAATCTTTGCACAAATGCAAAGGGAGCAACCCGGGTGAACAAAGTGAGAAAGTGTTGAATGATGCAAAATCATGATTGTGTAGAAAACAGGGAAAAACTGTAAACCCCCCCCCCCCCCCCCCCCCCCCCCCAAAAAAAAAAAGGAAAAAGACTTGAATTAGTTATTTTTGCACACACACATACAACAATCAGTGACCTCTTTATTTAACCCGTCTTTTTCCCCAGCCCTGTACTTGTGTATCCCTAATGTTTTGAATCAAAGATAATTTAGAGCAAAGTTTCTCTAAATTCCTGCTTTTTGGGGAGTCACTGCTCTGCATGTTTGAGATGTTTCCCTGCTCCAACACAGTGGGTCCAAATTACCGGATGAATCAGACGTGTTAGAGCAGGGAGACATCTAAAACGGGTCGGCAAGTAAATTAAACAAAGAAGAAACTTGAATTTATCGCAAACTGTAAGTAGTGTTTTAAAACCGCTTCAGTCAAAAAAATAACCAAAAATAAGTCAATAAAAATAAAAAACACATTTTGTGCTGCCTAAAGCTTACAGTAGTCACCTGATGATAACGTGGCCACTGTCTTTTAAGATGTGCATGGGATGCAAAGAATAAAATTTAAAAAAAAAGCTCTCAACAAACAATATTTTTCCCTTTTCCACACTGTTCATAATAAATATGCATCAGTCCAAGTTTGAGACAAAAAAAATTAAGGTTATTATTTTACAGATATTTACTCTCGGAATGTGGCTATCCATTGCAACAGTTTAATTGATTTATTTTTAATTTATTTCCCAAACTAAACATCAGCGAAGTGTCACTTCTAGCAACAGCATCTTTTTGACTCAGTTCATATATTTTTTTCCAGGATAAATGCTTTGAATTTTGTATGAAAATGGCATTTGGTGCAGATAAGCAAATCATTATTTATTTATTTATTTATTTATTTATTTATTTATTTATTTATTTATTTATTTATTTATTGTCAACACCTGCTGTATACATCCATGTACTCTATACATCCCCACCTGTAAAATGTATAGTGTACATGTCCTCTGGAGGCACAGTGTGCACAGGAATGGAGCCTAGTGTTAAGGTCCCGCCATTTCATGCTCCACCAGCTGCAAATGAATCTTAGATGTCAAAGAACTTTATCGGTATGATAAGATTTGCACATCACAAATACACAGATGTTCATATTATCTATATGGCTACTCTTATTTCTACATCTAAGTCTTAATTCCGTCTTGTATTGTAAATGTTTTTCTTTATCAAATGTGTTTTCATTTTAATTTGTTGAGTGTAAATCTCCCTTAATCTTCAATCTTATTCTCTTGTTACTGTCTCCTTATTATCCCTTGGATTGAATTAGTATCATTACATAAAGTCATGTGGGAGACTGTCTTGTCTTTCCTCTCAGTAATTACTATTACTAGTACATGTAATTATGGTTAAGGTTAGAGTAAGTCTCCAGGAAATTAATGGAAATCAATGCAATGTCCTCTGAAGTCATGGAAACCAGTGTGTGTGTGTGTGTGTGCGTGTAACCCTATATCCATAGCAGTGTGCCTGTTCAGGCTTGTCCCTGTGTGTTTGCATAGGCCGAGGTCAAACCGTTGAAGCTTTGTGGCCTCACAGGTGTGTGTGTGTGTGTGTGAGAGAGAGAAGCACATTTGAACAGTGTGTGTGTAGAAATAACTTTAATATTTCATCCAGATTATTACTGGAAAGTATTGCACAGATGCATTGTGGAACTGGGTGATAATCCAGCTCTCTCTTCCGCCAGTCGTGTATCATGAAATGATAACACGTCCTAGATCTGACTGAATGAAATATTCTTATTAAATACTTTGTTCTTTACATAGTTGAATGTGCACAACAGCATGTGAAAATTGATTGTTAATCAGTGTTGATTCCTACGTGGACAGTTTGATTTCACAGAAGTGTGATTGACTTGGAGTTACATTGTGTTGTTTAAGTTTTCCCTTTATTTTTTTGAGCAGAAGTGTATGTGTATATATATATATATATACGTGTGTGTGTTCTTGCTGCAGAGTGAGGACCAAAATTCGCATAATTCCTACAAAGTGAGGACACTTTGGCTCGTCCTCACTTTTTTTCCACCCCTTAAAGTGGCTTTTTCAGGGTTAAGACCTGGTTTTAGGGTTAGGGTTAGAATGGGGTTTAGGTTAGGGTTAGGGTAAGGGTTAGGGTTAGGCATCTAGTTGATGGTTAAGGTTAGGGTAAGGGGCTAGGGAATGTATTATGTCTATGAGGGTCCTCACTCTGATAGAAGCGCAAACGTGTGTGTGTGTGTGTGTGTCAGTAACTTGTCAGACATATTTCAAGCAAAGTCAAATATGTGTGATCCGTTCTAATTTTTAATACAAAGTGTACAAAGTAGAAAAGCACTTGGAGGGGGCAGACCTCTGCCAAGCAGCTCATTTCCCCCTATATTGTGATTTGCACCCAATATTAGTACTATAATTATTTTATCTACATTGTTGGATTCATTGGCCACAAAAACATACCCTTAGCTTTTAGAATCACCTTAATATTATGATTAGTTTGATAGTTATTCACAAAAATCAATATTTCGGTAATGGCGGTTTTCTTGTGGATCTAGTTCCGTAGCTATTAAAGATACTGCAGATCCATTGATACAGTTTCTTACAGTCCCCTCCTTTTTTTCCTGTTCTGGATCGTAATATTGGGAATGTTCTCACAATCTGGATCAAACTTTGATACATTACAGAACCTGTTGTGCTCTGGCCATTTATTGTGGAGTTACACACGCAAATGCTTGCAACAATAAAGGATCCCCTTTCCTAACAGTCAAACCAACACTGGCAAAAACCTCTTTAGCAGAGGTCATAAAGAACTAAAATACAAATTCACATTTGTATTTTAGTGAAAATTAGTCTGGTGTCTTGGCTGCAAGTATTTTTACTTCTTTGGTGCCGTTAAAGTTCTTTTGGGTGAGTTTTGTGTCTTACAGTGGAAGACATGAAGCGCAGAGGTGCAAAGGAAGAGAAGACGGAGGCTGGAACTTGCGGTATGCTGGAGGCAGGCACAGACAGGCTGACTGACAGACACAGTCAGTCAGGAGGAGTCTAAAAAGGAAAATAGAGGCTGCAGTGTTGAATAGAGATGTGTGAAGACGTTGATATGTTATCAGATCAGATGTGATTTAAGTGTCGCTCTGCTCTGCAGCAATGGAGCAGTGGATTTAGACGTATATATATATATCTATATATGTATATCAATAATATGTTTAGTGATGGTAGATGGGATGCTAATAGGAATTTGTCTATAGTCTATAGTTGATGCTATTGCATGCTTGCATTCATGGCAGTGTTACTTATGACACAGAGGTTGTTTTTATGCATTATTTGTTTCCTTTGGTTTACTGATCATGTTTTGAATATAACGTAGTGGAGGTGTGAGCACCAGCATCATCTATAAAAAAAAAAAAGTATTAAATGATTTAAATATTACCTGCCCAGGCCAAGGACGGGGCCATTTAACACAGCCATTTACAGATAATAACCGGTAATCAACACATATTCACAGAGCTCACAGCTTCCTCCTGTCTGGAGCTAAACACCCTATAACATCTCAAAGCAGATCTTCTGCATGTGCTCACACATGTGCCAAAGTGGATTAAACATTTTAATTCATACTGCAGCAGTTTAGTGGTCACTGAACACATGAATATATAGTAAATCTACAGTATGTGTAAATAACTTGAGTGTTTCCCTTAATGTCATTTCCATTATAAATCTACATCTCTACCACTCCATTCTAGTGGCGAAATTCTGTGCAATTAACTGTGTGATTGTGCAGCCATGGAGTTACTAATTATTTCATTTGATTTATGAACTATTTCATGAAGTCATTATGTGAGGCATGCTTTCTGAATTAAAAAAAAAATATATAAGCTATATATAATATACTGTAATTATTAGTCTGTGTGCCATACTTTTGATATTTTAATGCTTGATAGTGAAATCTGTGTGAAATAGCTCTGACAGCTATGTCTGATCTGGAGGCTTTACTTAGTCCTGTGAGTCTCTCAGTCTCAGGTCAGTCAGTCAGGGCCTTATTTGAGAGCTGCATTTGGATTGGATGGAGTCAACAAAAAGAGCAATTCCCTGCTTTCCAAAATGTTGCAAATGCGTCGTGGATGCACCCGCAAAGACAGGCACATCTCAACAGACAGACCTCGCAACTGCCTCGGTCTTGACTGTGTGCGTATCTGACGCATGCCTTTGTTGAAAAGAATGAAAAAGATAATGCATGGGAACCACAGACTGTATATAAAGGTTAACTTGGACATAGCAGTTAATGGTCTCAGTGTCAGCTCTTCTTTAATAGACCATGATGTGAATTTTGTAAATTATGTTCCCATTTTGAGTAAAATATACTATATGAGTGGACACCAGTGTGACTGACAGCCGGTTTTGTCCAACAGAAGCCTGGTTGCAGGTGACGTTTTTTAAATGATGATGATGTCAGTCAAGTTGTGGAATTAAACATTTCACGACGGGAGTTATGAACGTCCGTTTTTATGCAGGGTCTATAATACTGACAAGGCAAGGAGGCATATCGCCACCTAGTGGGGTGGAGGCAAATGGTGAGTTAAAACACCCTTCACCAAAATAAAAGCCTTTAATGATGTACCATTTGCCATGCAAGACCTTTTTGTAAAAATAGTTGTGGATGCTGCTTCTACAGTAGCTCAGTGGTAGAGTGAATTGTCTTTCAGTTGGAAGGTCGTGCATTCAATTGCAGGCTCCGCTAGTCTACATGTCAATCTCACTGAAGGAATATGAAAGATGTGTTAGAGAGGAAAATAGCTGTACTGTATGACGGTGTGAGTGAATGGGTGTGAATGGGCAGCGCTGTAGTGGAAAGCAGCTTTGAATGGTCATCAAGACTGGAAAAGTGCTACATAAATACGGGCTATTTACCATGTTTCTACACTGGGGTTCAGTGTGCAATGACCTAATATTTGGCTGTTTCTGCTGTAATTGGTAAAATCATTTATTGTTGTCTGCACCTTTTTTTTTTGTTTGTTTTTCCAAAAAGCACCCGACCAATACAAACATTAACAAGTGCACTTAAAAGTTCCCGTGTTGCTTTTGCATCTTTCAACTCAGGAAATCTCATGGGACGTGACACGTGATCAAAAAACAAACCACACACACACAAGTGCACGACAATAGAAACGTTAAAATCTTGTGCAGCCATTTGGCTCTCTCTCTCTCTCTCTCTCTCTCTCTCTCTCTCTCTGTGTCACTTTTCATCCTACATTCCAGCGGAGTTCTTTGCTTGGGGGGGTGAAAAGACACACCCTGCCAGAGAGGAGGAGTGAGGGATGTAGGGAGGAGGTGGCGTTAAAGCTCAGCCATCCCTCCAGGACTGAAAATTGTCCTCATCTGCATTGAGAGATGGAGGAGGAGGAGTGATGATGACGTGTGTTCATTTTTGTCTCATCTGTTGCTTCGCTTTTGACATCAACTCCTTTTCATTGTTCCCTATAAACCATTGCATGCATTGCATTGCATTGCATAATAATAATAATAATAATAATAATTATTATTATTATTATTATTATTATTCACCATCTGCTTCCCTGACACAAGCAGTATTATTTCTGTATTGATATTTTATCCATGATTATTGCAGATGCAAACACACACACTTGCGTTATCTCACTCGTTTTGGAGTCAGTAGCAGGGTGCTGCTTGGTTTAATAATAGCTGGCGTGCATTATATTCTCTGAGCCGCGGCAGACTTTCCATTTTAAGGGAAGACAAACTTTAATCAAACTCATTTCAAGGTGAAATAGTTTTTTTTTGGAACATGATGCATGAGACATGTTTAGCCCCGAAGCTGCTGCAGTGCTTCAATCAGAGAGCATGCTGTACTCACTGGACCAGTCATGCAGACAAGGAAATGCAGAACATATAACAGCTCTGCATTGACAAGCATTTCCTATTTTAATGTTTGCTGAGATACCCATGAAGAACATGAAGAACTGCCTCCATATTTATTATTGTTATTGTTATTGTTGATGTTAAAGAGGAAAAACATATTAATAGGTAAAATCTGCTACAAGCACTGTCACGTACACTTGTTTTTAGGTACTTTGCTTTGACTGACTTTGACTATGATATGTTTGCGATTATTTTACCACAAATTATTTAGTGTAAGAAAAGAGTGTGTGTGAAAGTTCAGCTGAAGTGTAGACTTCACTCAGCTGGGAGCATTTTTCGAACCACAACCGGATTGTGTTGCTTTCATGGTGCAACCTGACGGTGAATCTGCTTTTTCCACAGTCGACAGCTTTGTCTCTGTGTGTGTGTGTGTTCTTGTATTTGTTACCTCTTTAGGACCTTTTGACCTGTAGTCCTCATGGAGACCAAAACCTGGTCCTAATTAAGGCAGAACCTAATATCTGAGAAAATGGGTTAAGTTTAGGTCTAAGATGTAAATTGTGGTTGAGTCAAGGTTAGAGTTAAGTATTAACTGGTTATAGTTATGGTTACAAATGATGGTTTGTTTAGGCTGCCTGAAATGAATGGAAGTCAATGCAGTGTCCTAAGAAGAATAGCTGTGTAAACCTGTGTGTGTGTGTGTGTGTGTGTGTGTGGAAAAGAGAGATCTCCCAACAGTGGAAAGAAAGAAGTGCAGGGAAGTTCATGACTCACAGCGTCACCATCAGACAGCCAATCAGAGAAAACCTCCACCCACATCACCCAAATGGATTCACACACATACACACATCTGGCCTGCTGATGTTGCCCACTCATCTATAACAAGAGCAGAAAAGCCTTTAAGTCGATGGCCCTGTCTTTCCTCTGGATTTAATCGGGAGACAGTGCAGACCATCACCCCACACACATGTATTTTACTTTTACATAAACTGGTATGCTGAGTCCTGTGTTCATTCAGTAAACACTGAGTTGGAGTGGGGGGTCGGGTAGAAGCTGCTTGAAGCCCTGTCACAGTCACACATACACACAAAAGCCCGTTTACAGCTGGTCAGCACAGATGCCACTGCGGTTCAGTGTCTTCTGGACCAGTGTTGATGCAATACATTTACTTTTAATCCACAATCACTATATAGTGATCATATTCCCAATCCAAACTGTTTATTATCAGTTAGTGTATCATTTTCTGGTTTAGGGCCTTAACTAGTGGATACAGTAGGAATCAGGTTAATTGTAATTTTACCCGGTAATATCAACACAATCATGTTTTGAAGCCAATTTGTGTTTTATGTGTTGTTGTAGGGTTACATTTGGTCTCTATAGCTCGTGTTCCTTGGCAAGTCAGAGTAGAAAAATGTATATTTTTAATTCTTGTCGATATCCTACAGAAAAACTTCCATGATTTTTTTTTTTTCTTTTTTTTCGACTGTGTCAGTTTTAGGTGGAGCAGAAGACAGTCGAGTTTAAGTCAGCCCATTCTTGAAGACCTGCCTCCACAGAATGTTGTGTGCACTTGTGTGTGTGTGTGTGTATGTTTTAAATATAAAGCGTGTGGAACAGGACAGTGACATTATACTCCATGTTTGAGAGTTTTGTTCTGCTTTGCTTCACTGTTCATGGCGAGTCAGGACTCCTCCTTCCTTCCTACACCCAACCTTTTATTTCTCCAATAAAACACGCCCCTTTCCACCTCACAATTCTACCCTCATCTGTCCCTCCCTTCCCTTCTCCTCTCTGCCCGACACCCCAAATCTGTATTTTCCCACATGTAATAATTGCCTCCGATATCAAGAAGATCTATTGTATTTTCTCACCTTGTTCTCATACGAACCAAACCAACCCACCAGCAGAACCAGTACTGGTACAAGCACGGTAGCATCAGAGTGGAACTGTAGGGACCCAGGGTCTGTGTGTATGAATGGAAGTTCTGGTTGTGGTAGTGCAGTAACTTGGTGTGACCACCAGAGGTCGTCAGAACAATTGTGTGTGTCAAAACAGAGATGCTTTTTTTTTTTTTTAAGAGTCGTCTTCTTTTCCAAGCAGTGTCTCAGCCAGTGACACGCAACTGCTGAAGTGAAAACAAAAGTACACTGGTGGTAGGGGTCCCCTCCTGGGGACAAGAACCAGAATCAGGACCAGAACAAAGACCGGATGATCTGAGGCCTCCATTGATTTAGTTCAGGAACTGCAGGTCATCTGCATAGTTGTGTTGAGTTAAATTTGTGGTCAGTGCAGGCAAAAGGGAAAAGACTGAAATGCAACTCTCTCTCTTTCTCTGTGTGTGTGTGTGTGTGTCACTGTGCTTGTTTTTGTTACCTCTTTCAGACCTGAAACTCTGACCTCTGGTCTTAATAGAGACCAAATGATGCACAACCTCTCTTCTAAGGACATGGTTAGGATTTGGCATTCATTTGTCATGGTAAAGAGATGGTACAGGGTCATCAGTCACAATACTGGGATGCAATAATGAATGTCAGTCTTTAATCATCTATTCACGCAGGCGACTCTGATACAATCTAATATCCTTAATGGAAAAAAAAAAACAAAAAACAGTTCCCCATCTTAGGATTTTTTTTATCCTCCTTCACAACCATGTGGCAACTCCAGACATGATCTCAGGATCCTCGTGGAGGTTGAGAATTAACTTTTTAAAGGATGTTTCAGTTCATTGCATGTCTGCAGCGATGACAAAGTCAATATCTATTGATTTATCTGCTGTATGTCCAGTGCAGAGACATTCCTAGGAGGTTTTTTGCAGGTATAGGCCCCGCTGTTGTGCCTATATTTATGTGGTATGAATATAGTGAACCAGCTGCATAATGACAGTAGACCGGTTGTAAAACTCCACGTCTTACTAAAGCTGTCATCTTTAGCTTAGCCAATAGTCCCAGTCTTTTATTAATCTCAGCTAAGCTAAATGGCCTACATTTAGTGTTTTATGTGTACAAATACCCCCTTTTTTTTTTTTTGGAAAATATCATTTGCACCATGCACATCCTTTCACAATTCTACCATTAACATTGCGCTACATACTAATGTCTAATGTAAACCTTTTCCAGTGTGTGATTATAAATTAATGTGAAATTAAACACTTTCAAGAAAAGAAAAAAGTAGATAACACAGAAAATAAACTCTACATTAAAGCATAAAATATTTCCTGATTTCCTTCAGAGTAAAGGGGGACTGTCTGTGACTGGTCACACTCCATATCTGTAAGGAATAACACAACCAACCAAAACAAAAAACAAAGATTAAAGACAGACGGAGATAAACAGTGAGAGAAAGCAAAAAGGAGAGATGAAACCAGGTCACATAACTGTTACAGTGTCAGTAATGAGTAATACATTTCCTTTGTGTCTGGGTGTACCTTTTATTCCTTATGTTGTGGGGACCTAAATCTGTTTACACACATTATGGGGACTTGTCTTCCTTATGGGGACAAAACTCAAGCCCCCATAATGTAAATGACTATATTTTAAGGTAGGCTGAGGTTAGGGTTAGGTTAAAGTTAGGGTTGGGTTAAGGTTAGGGCACCAGTAATTACGGTTAAGTTTAGAATGAGTCACCAGGAAATGAATGCAAGTCGATGTAAAGTCCTCTGAAGTCATGGAAACCAGTGTGTGTGTGTGTGTGTGCTGATCTCATAAGCAAACTGGGATAGCAGCACCTCTGATGTCTGAGCAGCAGCAATAGCATGTGACCTACCTTGGTATCAACAAATCAGCGCGGGTCATTTTGGAATACTCCACCCACTTCTCTTAGCTCCACCCCCTCAGTAGCTGCAGCTGGTGAAGCTCTGATGTTTCTTCTTTTTCCCCCTCTCTCTCAACATTTGCAAAGCTTTTCGTTGTTTCCCCTGCAAATCAAGCCTCATTACTAGAGTCAAACTGCAGAAAATCCAGCACGTGTATCTCAGCAGACAGACACTGAAACAGAGTTTAGTCTTCTGGACAAGCTGGACTTTCATGCCTGACTTTGAGAGGGAGCGTGGCGCTTTGAAGAAACTAAAACTCTTAACTGTACAAAAAACTGGTACTGTCAATCATACATTTTCCGTGAACCAACTCATTGCATTCCTCGTTGTGTATTTGACTGTAAATGGGACCATCATTTACAAATTGGATGTCATGCTGTGTTGAAGAACACTCGGCGGTAGTGACTGAGACCCTAAACAGCACAGGAAAAATGTTTACAGTGATGTGATGTTATTATTCATGTGAGAATTCAGGTCTTTTCCTTATTCACTTACTATTCATGCAAGCCGGCTTCATTTTGCATCCAGTGGAATCGCTCCCGATGGCCAGTCAAGATAATTCAGGTATCACACATTTCCTCATTGGCTTTACTTTACAGACGATGAGATGTTGTCAATTGTTATATACAGTACATATACAGTACAGCGCTATTTTGGTTTCAGTTTATACAGAAGACAGCATAATTTTATGGGGGCTTTAGCTGTGACTGTTTTGTGGGAAGATAATCATCATGAAACATAAATTATTCCAATTGAATCCGTGCTACAGGAGCAAAAACAGATATGGTACAAACACAAGTTTGTGACCATCACTGGTTTATTGATTAATTAGACAAAATTAGAGCCATGTTGTAATGTTGTCAGTAAAATCTATGTCTTGATGTGACAAGCTGAAATGTCCATAAGTGAAAATGTTTATAATGTTTTGTCTGAAATCACAGTCTGACAGCAATAGTTGTCGTGACAGATTCTTGGATGTTTGCGTTGCTTTATAAACCAGAAACCAAAGTTTACAGAGAAAGTCAATGATTTTACGTCGCGGCACACAGGGGCTGCTGATCCATTACTGTCTTCAGATGTGTTGTTTTGTGAATTCAGTGTCTGAAATTCCTCATTCAGATTTTTCTAAGTGACACAAGCTCACCAAATGAGGCGGCAGCAGCAAACCAGCAGCTCCTCTGTCCCTGCTAATTAGAGACACAGATTTTCTCTGAAGGTACAGCATACTACCTTAATTTTCCTGTCTAACGGCAAGATAAAATGGCAAAAACATTTGTAAGATATCACAGATTCAGACTGGGGCGGATTTAATTAGGTGAGTCTTTTGTTAAGTGGCTTCCTTAGCGTCTGCACCTCATACAAACCTATGACTTAAACTAGATTCTGATGTTGCAAACCACTGAAGCAAACGCGGAACCAAGAAAATATGAAAATGTTCAGACTTCCAAAGCTGCACAGGATTCTCAGTGTACACGCCACACACGCAAACTCTCTGACCCCAGCTCCAGATCTTATCATCTCGTAGAAACACTCCGTCTAACGGGCGGTGGGGTTCTGGGGGAAGACAGGGAATGAGGCAGATTGGAGGGAGCTATAAAACAAAGTGTCTTATGTAAAACCCTTTTAAAACACAAAACCATAAAACTTCAAAAACACACAGGTCCAAACTAAGCAGTTCCTCCTCTCCATCCCTGTGCTGAGATACAGCCTCTTAATTCATAACACCCCCCCCCCCCCAGAGCAAACAGAAAACAGCAGCAGCTTTTGGAGGTGGGGGTGTTAATTGGCTTTCAGAGCGGTTAATATGGAAAGAAGGACTGTTTAGAGTTGCTGAGAGGGAGAGAAAGATGGACGTAAAAAGAGGAGAAGAAAGGAAAGGAAGAGGTGACCTGTGCCCCCCCCCCCCCGATGTCATACTGGAAACCGCCACGGGTGCAGAGCATTTTAAAACTGCTCCATAAAGCCGTTCAGGAGTTTAGGGGTGCCAGCGTGGTGCAGCTGCTGATCTTACAGGTCCATGTTTATGTGTCCAGGTTCAAAGATGGCCTCCTTCTGGCTTTGTGGCAGGAGCTGACGTTGGCTGTTGGCATTAGGACAGGTAAAACTGCAGAGGTTTACGAAATGCTCCACGCCTGGCATCTATAAGGCCTTTGGAAGTGTTTGAAATTACAGAGTTTGTAGCAAAGGTTTCTACATTAAAACACTTGTGGCACTTTGACTTTTGTTTGATTCCGTACCAGATGCAAAGGGAAATGTCTGTTGTTTTACCATCATCAACATGCGCTACTGCATTTTCTGACAGACTTTCAGCTGAAAGCGTGGTCCTGCAGTGAATGAGAACCAGGTGAATGAGTTCATGAAATAAGTGTCTACCGCTTTAGCCAATTCCAGACACCCACCCAGACAACCATTCACACCCACTGTCAGTTTAGAGTGTCCAGTTAACCTCTGTATGTTTTTAGACTGGGAGGAAACCGTAGTATCTGGAGAAAGCTCTGCAATGATATAGTTAAATAAAACCAAAACAAGCTATCAAGCTGGAAGTCCCTAAAAGAACCACATGGTGTTGACAATATGAGTGGCCCTGTTCATAATCTAACAACCGTGCAGTTTTGGAGATTGATTTTATGTTGTTAATTACATAAAAGAGCCAAAACAAACATGTAGGTAGTGGTTGGTCACAGGCACAAAAAGTAAAAGCCTAACAAGAAAAAACACAAATAAAGTCATTTCACGGTGTGGTAGTTTTTTGTTGTTAAGTGTATACTTTTATCACTTTTCAGCTACAGTATGGCCAATGTCAGATTTGCCCTACTAAGCTGATAATGTCATTTGTTGAAAGAAAGGGCTTTATTCAGATTATCATGACAATTTTCTTTGTAACAATAAAATGGACAGCTTCTCTGTTCTATCAAAGCAAGTGTTTGAGACGTAACTGTATTCACTTCACTGTAAGTACTTGGAGGAGATGGTCGGATGTTTTCCCCTTTCTGACTAATGACGTAATGATTTCCCCATGTTCTGTATCCTCAGCAATCAGCAATTTAGACAGAGTGACACCCCGTTGTCCTTGCACTGTCCTTGTATCATGTTAGTAGAAATAGGCGAGTGGGAGATGTGGCTACATCCATGCCACTACATTCATGTGTATGGCTTTTTTTTTTTTTTTTTTTTTTTTTTTTTACATGTGATCTGCATCCAGATTGCATTAAACTTCAGCTCTGTATAAGCAGTACTTTGCATCCAAGAAACAACAACGGTGACAAAATAAGTGCAATTCAATGTTAACAGTGTACTTAATTCACAGGAGCGTTGTATTCTGTAAGAACCATTATTTTTTCCAAACACAACTGTTTCTGCATATATCCAAACTAAAAAAAAAGATTCAGAATTTCCAAACTAACCAAAAAGTTTTTAAAGCGATCTGCTTTTTGAGCTTGAAAACATTGAGTTGTGTGGACAAAAATCTATAGAAAATGTAGCCTTTCACGCAGAAACATGCGTACATACTATACATAAATACGTACGGCACATACACTATATGGACAACAGTAGTGAGATGCCTGACCATTACACCGTAACACTGTAATGACGTATTCAAATACATATACAGGACTTTAATATGGACTTTGTCTCTCTTTTGGAGATACAACAACTTCCACGCTTCATGGAAGAGTTTCCACAAGATTTTCAAGTGTATCTATATAACTTTATGGTCATTCTTCCTGTAGCGCATTGATGAGGTCAAACACTGATGTTGGTCGAGAAGACGTGGCTCAACAATCTCTGTTCCAGTTCATCCCGAAGGCGCTTGATGGGGGTTGAGGTCCGGTCTCTGTGTGGGCCAGTCGAGGTCTTCCACACCAAACTCAAGGTCAGTCCATGTCTTTATAGTCTTGCTTTGTGCACTGGGACACAGTCGTGCTGGAATAGAAAAGGTCTTTCCTCAAACTGTTGCCACAAAGTTGGAGCATTAACATTGCCGAAAATGTCTTGGTATGCTGAAGAGTTAACAGTGTCCTTCGTTGGAGATAAGGGGCCGAGGCCAAAGCCTGATTTAAACACCCGAATTCAATACTCAACAGGTGTGGCCACATGTTGTCCATATAATGTAAATACAAAATGCATCCAGGAAACCGAGGGTACATAAATGCAACGATGAAATGCAATACATACTGTATATCAAATAAAGGAGCCATCACTAACAAACTTTGACATCTCTCTCTTTCTCTTACACAAACAGAGCAACACACCAGTGTGTGGCTCTGGTTTCTAAGGAAGCAGTAAACACAGCGCACACCAGGCATCCCACCATGGCCTCTGCTTCTCCACCTTGATCTTCTGTCATATAAAAATCGACTGCCGCCAGCAACAGCAGGCGCAGTGAGAGCGGAGTGCAGTAAAATCGCTTCCAGTGCATTTTAAGAGGGTTTGTGCTAACATTAACAGAAAAAGGTAACAGTAATATGAACAATCCCCGTGTGTTGCCAATGTGAAATTTTCACTGCACCTCTGCATTTTCCAGAATGCCTTTCACAAACAAAACTGCCACTCTGTCTTTAGTTTTCACAGAACGCCTTTTTTTCCTGAGGTTAAATCTTTGCTTTGGATCCATGTTCCAAAATGTCACTCAGCCCCAGGTCAGCTCCATTTATTTTATATTCTGCAGTTGTCTTTAACATGTTATTACATTTAATAACTGAGTCCTTGATTCCGTCCTGAAAATGAATGGAAGTGACACCTGCCACGTTTTCTTTAAATGCACTGTAACAAAACGCTGATACCGCGACACATATTGATTTATAATCTGAAATGAAAGAACGACTTAATTCGCTTTCGTTCATTCATTTCAGATTATAAATCAATATGTGTCACAGCAGTAATTACACGTATTTATTAGCTCTTATTGTTATGGTGGTGAATTGAAGTCATCGGGTGATTTGTCCATTTTTCTTTACTAATTAAATAATCTTCAGGGATCGGTAGAGATAAAATTATATTTTCGTTAATTATAAGGATGTTCAAATTTGAAGTAACTACCCAATTCCTTAGACCAGTGGTTCTCAAACTTTTTTATACCAAGTAACACCTGTTATAGGAAAGAAAATATTATCACCAACGTAAAAAATACAGCGGTGTAAATAGGCTGAGCAAAGTCGGCTCCAGGCTTTTCACCGGAGGCAGATTTATTCCCACTGAGATCATTTGCTCTCTCATCATCATCATCATCATCGTCCTCACATATACTTCAGACACTGGCATAGTGAAATTAGATTAAGATGGACTGAGCGATAAAGTGACTCTAGTTATTATTATTATTACTTAATTTATTATATTTTGTCGTTACTTGTTTCATTTTCCACAGTCAAAATTCCTCAGCTCCGCTCCGATCACATACTCTGGTATATACAGTAGAACAGTATTTCTGATTTTCTTCCTAGCACCGCCAGAGGAAGCGTGCGTACCACTGGTGGTGCACATACCACAGTTTGAGAAACATGGACTTAGACAATATGAATAAGTCTGAGCAACTGAGGAGGTTGATGAGATAAAGTATTTAATATATTGAATCAAAAGGAACAGTAAGAACATTCAAACATATTTCAATGCTTCTACTGTTGATATTATTCAATAGCCATGAAAATATTAAAGGCCTTTAAAGTCAGCACTTTTTCAGTGCCTCAGATTTTCTGGATTCCCAAACTGAAGCGCTCCAGAAAGACATTTTTACCACTCAAGTAGCACTCCCACCTGATTTTTCTTTTGTTTTCTACTTGAGTAAATGTTTTAACGTTGCCAAGGATGGAGTGAGAAGCACAACAGACGGTTCTATTGAGCAGGGATTAGTCGTTGGTTTGTTCATTTGATTTATTGCAAATGTAAATGTGACTTTACATCAGGTTTTCCACTCGCGCAACTACAAAAGAAGGTTTTGCTTTCACTTTGGCTCTTAGAACAATGACCAGTTATATTTCTGCAGAAAGGTCAGTTCTACACAGACAGCTACGGCGAATATCCCTCGCAATTTGTGGCGTTTGAAAAATGATGGCTCTTAACATTTCAATTCTTTGCCCTCATAAAACAGGCCACTGGCCCCCAGACTAAAGAAATACGCAGAAAACTACAAAATGCAAGGAATGAGAAGAACACAACTAACATCTGTTGTGCTCTTCTATTAAAGGAAAACTTGACGGAAACACTGTAACTTGGTTCACAAGTGGTGGTAATGTCAGTCGTGGGGCAGTGAACGACTTCTTAAACACATACGCTGTCTCGTCTGTAAATGAAAAGGTTGGGGGCTTTTAAAAGCCTCATCACACCTGCTGTGAAGCACAAAGTATGTTAAGAGCAGAGCCGAGGTGGTGTGGAAAAAAAAAACCCCAAAAAAAGGGAGGAAGCTCGGTGATGATGGACGCTCCGAGCTGTGCTTCTCAGCAGACGGTTGACACACAGCGGCCACGTCATTTCAGAATGGAAAAGAAATTCGTCGGGTTCTTTTTTTTTTTCAGCCTTGAAATGAGGCCACGTTTCTCCAGGAGGAAAGGGGCGTTTACTGTTCTGTTTCTGACAGAAAGAAAGAAAGAAAGAAAGACAGCTGTGGTCACTTTTCAGTCACTGTCACTGTCTATCTACTTGCATGGATTTAAGCCCAAGGACCATTAGTTCCCACACACAAAGTCTCTAATTTAATGTGTATTTATAGCAGTCTGAGTGGCCTGGACACCATGGTGGCTGCAGGCGAGTGCAGAGGCGTGATTACACACTACTATTTGCAGCCCTCCCCCTCCCCCCCCGCCAGTCAACTTTGATGAAAATACCTTTGCTGAAATAGTGCAAACTACACAGACGGACATGATAATTGTCTGTAGCATCATTAATAATTCAGTGTTAATGGTGATTCGAGTGATTTCCTTTGACTGTTCGCCACCACTTTGTTGAAGCTATGGTATCGAACGAGTCGTGGCGGTGATTAGTTCGACGCATGGCTGAAGGTGCAACAGCCGGCGGTCTAAAGGTCAGTTATAAAAAGAGCAGAACTGAAATAAAACCAACCAGAATAATATTTTTTTTTAATTTAAAAATCAAATAAGAAACAACAATGTTATGACAAAAATGTAACACCTGTGATTTTTAGTTTGACTGCAACATATTTTCACTAATAAAAACCAGTAGCAGTAGACATAAAAGTAGTAGTAGTAATAGTATTCATATTTGTTGTTGTGGTCATCATTGTCAGTGTAACCCTATACCTTTTAAAACACTGTTACAAAGTATTCAAAGGCAGCATGGGAATCCATTAAAAACAATATTTAAATTAAATTAACAAGAGCAAACAAAACTATAGATGAACCTGAATAGTAGGTATAAACTTAAATTTGTACATTAAAAGTGTAAAAAAAAATAAAGAAAAGAATCTATGATATTACAGATTTGAAAAATGAAAATGTACTCATAATGAGAAAAGGTGTTTGGTGGACAGGACAAAGGTGTGCAAAAAAAAAAAAAAAAAAAAAAAGGGATTCATCATTTCAGATGCCAACTGCCATAAAACACCAACAAAGAAGTGGAAAAACGAGAAAACGAATGTAATATGGCCATGACAGTGCAGAGGCAGCTCAGTGCCGGTTTGTTATCCTTCACTTACGTATGTTAATGAATGGCCCTAATGAATGACAGTGCATATACTATACAAGTCACCACATTAAAAAACAAGTTATTATCCAATATCTACTGTATATAGTAGAGAAAAAGAATAAAACTCAATACTTGAATCCAGCAGGGATTGGAAAAATCAACTTGGTTAAAAATACTGGAAGACAAAGATGGGGATCAGGTTGTATTCATCACTGTGTGTGTGTGTGTGTGCGCGCACGTGTGTGTGTGTGAGAGGGAGAGAGATTCATTTAAACACCTGTTATTTTTCTAAAGCCAATGGAGTGGAGGAGAGTGGGCGTGGTTTCCATTGGTTGTCGACCAGCCTGCAAAAATTCACAATTATGATGAATTCTTCCATGTGTTGAAGTCATCACAAAAAAAGGACAGTAGGACGCACACACGTGCACGCGCACACGCACGCGCACACGCACAGTCATCCTGATGTGATGTGATGAGCTTTGAACTAAAGCCATGGATTCCTACGATATTCCAACTCTTTTTATCCATCTTTGCTAAGCTTCTGTGTGCCTGTGTGTGTGTGTGTGTGTTTACCTGCGTGTGACCACGTATACTGGCAGAAACGTCACAGTGAGAAATTCTAAGAAATGGAAAAAAAAAAAAAATCATTTTCTTTTTCCAAAAGACTGTAGGATCGATTCCTCGCATATTTTCTCCCAGTTTCCTTTGCACTGTGCCATTTCCTCCCCCTGACTTTTTCATCTCGGGAGTGTTTTATCCACCGAAGAGAGTGGAAAACTCTCCGATAAAGTCACAGAGTTCATCCGACGTTGGCGCACGTCTAAATGCCTGCAAACCATTCAAGTCTATTTGGAGGAAGGCGAATAAAAGGTGAGTCATGATAGGGTCCTCCATTATGGCGCAGTCACACGTGTGATCATTTCCTGCTGACGTGTATTACATATGTACTGCGTGTCAGCTGTGTGGTCTGGAGACCGTTGGTGGTTGCGGTCGACATAATTGTACACATCCCTTACGTTTAAAGGCAGCCCGGTCAGCCAGGGCAACCAAGCTGCCTCTCTTTCTCAGGATGCTTTGTTGTATTTGATTTTATTTTGTGCTTTTTTTTAATGCCTGGCATCATATTAACATTACTTTTTCAATACATGCATTAGAATTTGTCATAACCTGCCACACATTGGCTGTGGACACTGTCTGGCCAACAGCAGTCTCCAAATCTGGATTACCACCAAAATTGAATCTTCTTTGGGTCATAACCTTCAATCGCAGAAATGACATTATGCTGCTCACAATCAGTAAGACAAATGTGGACAAAATGCAGTAAGTTAACCTGCTTGACGGCGGACACCGGGAAACAGCCATGTCCCCTCGTCACCCTGTGGCTTCAGAAACAGCACAACCTTGCAGGTCAAAGTTAAACAAAGTTCCTCTTGACATGAAAATATTATTGTGTGACTTTACCACTACCAGCGATTCTGCAGTAGTGTTCTAATGCTGACACTTTTAATGCAAATGTGACCTGAGATCTGTAGCTACAAGGGCGAATTGATAGCTTTTATCCAAAAGCATGAAGTGACGAGCTTGTGCATGTTTGCAGCGGACTACATTGTTATGCAGGAAGTTTACCAACTTTTTTACTATTTCCACTTTAAAAAAAAAAAAAGAATAAATGCAAGTCTGCATTGTCTGAGAAAATTAGTTTGAGGGTCATTTTTAGTATTTATTTGTCCCTATATCTATTTAAAAAAAATAATAAAATAAAATAAAATAAAATAAAATAAAATAAAATAAAATAACAGTTTATTTTAGCTTTCATCATCCAGAAATTAGCATAGCCGTTAGCTGTGAATGTTTTTCACATACAACTTTCCTTATTTTATTAGGGACTTAAATCTGTTCACTCACTGTTGACTTCGAGTCTCCTTCCCGTGTCTCGTTTTGGTTCGGCCGTGTTCGTGACGTCACATTTCACGCACGAATGATTCCCGGCGTATACCCAAAAATGTTAGTCGGAACGAGGCTTTGAATTTGTTTTTTTGATTTCCATATTTCTGTTCATTATTTGCACGTTTCTGTTTCAGCATCACAAATGAAGGGATCTTTTCTTTATGCTCTTCTTACGGAAAAAAAAAAACTGTCAGTACTGGACCATATTACCATAAAAGTGTATCATTCTGGCATAGTCAAGCTTTTGTTTGATTTTCTTTCAAGATCACCATTTACACTTTTATTTACTTTTATTTTGGTAATCATAGTGTACTTCCTGCTCTGGCTGGTTGGTTTCCTGTTTCACTCATTACGCCTTAACTTCATGCCCCTGTGTCCAGTTAACGACCCACCTGTTCACTTTCTATAATCACCTTGTCAGTTTCCCAGCTGCCACTTGGTCTCATCGGCTCACATACGTAGCTTTCCTGATCAAATTCAGGACTTGAACCAACAACCGTAACATGCCACTACTTTGAGGAAGAAGTGCTGCTGAGAAGTGACCCCATGACCTTGAAGGCTGGCGACGTTCTGGAGGATGAAAACACTGACCACAAGTGATTGCTGCTACTTTTAGTTATGAAATTATCAATCAGCCCCAGTCATTGATTGATTTTTTTTCTTCTCTGTCCATTCTTTTTTCAGCACACCATATTTGTACATAAACACACATGCATAAGAACACACACACACACAGCAGAGTCCTGGTGGAAAAATAGCAGCAGGTTTTTCAATCAGGACGCCAGCACACACACATACACACGCACATTTCACAGTCCACACAATTTGTTCCAGCACAAGCAAAAAGGAATGAAAATTGATCAATGTGTGTGTGTGTGTGCGTGTGTGTGTGTGTGTGTGTGTGGGCTATTTTCACAGGAAAAGGTAGTGATTTTAAAAATGGAAGGAAATAATCATAAAGAAATTTGTTTATTTCCTTAAAATACTGCAACCTCATGGTCATAGTACAACTACTGTAAATGCAGTTTTGCATAACATAGAAAATGTGCGTTTTATTGCATGGGTTTTTGTGTCTTTACCTGATTTGGAAAAGGTGTGTTATCATTTCGAATAATGTGCTGCCAAAGTACAGTGTTTTGCAGGCGGCGACTGAGAACCGAGGTCATGGATTTTGGTGACTGCGGTCATTGAATGCATGTTGTGTGAAAGCAGTGAGTTTACTCTTCAGTGACTTTGCGGAATGTGTCAAGAGTTTCGACGATTTGAGTTTTCGCCAGTGTTTCCTATCAGTTGTAAAAAAAGAATATTCACTTTCAGTTTTTTTTTTTTTTTTGCACAGTGTAGCCCTTAAAGCTCATGACACTCATAGACATAATGTATTTTCTAGCCCCTTAACCTGGAGCCAGTTCTAACCCAAACGATCCAACCAAGTCTTAACCCTCAAAAAAAATCCTTTAAAGGTATATTCACTTCTCGGAGCCTTTAACCTTAAACATAACTGCTAGTGACCTAACCCTAACCTCATTCTAACTGTACAACATGTCTTCACCTTAAAATGTATTGTATTTCTGCTTTAATTCGACATTTCCAGCAACTACATTACCCAAATACAAGTATACTCAAGCAGACAGCTTTTGATGAAACTTTATTCTGCTCCTGAGCTGCAGCGAATGGATTCAATATTTGGTGTTTTTAATAGATGAAACCCAACACTAGAGCTCATTCACCAACCAAACTCAGTAGGAAATTAATTCGTAAAACCGATATAAAGTATAAAAAAAAAATGTTATCTTGTTTTCTTCAGTTGTGAAGTTGTATAATATCACAGGATTCATTGTATATTACCATCATTTAGCACTCATTTTTATTTATTTTACCAAGTGTTTTGGTCTTTTTAAAATAAAGACGCTAGAGTTGAAGATGCTGATAAATGAGGCCACAGAGAAAAACCAAAGAAAATCCTCCTGATTCTGATTTCTTCATTGCTCTTGAACGACTAAAAGCATATTTGGGGGTGGCGAAGAGAAGTTGGAGTCGACTGTGACATTTCATGACAGACAGCTTTCAAAACGCCTCACAAATACCCGGTTTCAGTGAATTGCTCAGTAATTTCTCAGAGCAGCTTTGCTCTGCAGCCTCGAGCAGAGGTTGCTCCATTAGGATAAATAGCAGTGAGTGAGTGAGTGAGTGAGTGAGTGAGTGAGTGAGTGAGTGAGTGAGTGAGTGAGTGAGTGAGTGAGTGAGTGAGTGAGTGAGTGAGTGAGTGAGTGAGTGAGTGAGTGAGTGAGTGAGTGAGTGAGTGAGTGAGTGAGTGAGTGAGTGAGTGAGTGAGTGAGTGAGTGAGTGAGTGAGTGAGTGAGTGAGTGAGTGAGTGAGTGAGTGAGTGAGTGAGTGAGTGAGTGAGTGAGTGAGTGAGTGAGTGAGTGAGTGAGTGAGTGAGTGAGTGAGTGAGTGAGTGAGTGAGTGAGTGAGTGAGTGAGTGAGATCAGTCAACTGTCAAAAGTTTTGAAGACAATAGAAAGTACTATAATTCAAATCAAGGAAACTGAGCAGAAGAGATAAATTGACGTAGAACTATGCAGGATTTCTACCCTAATTTAATAGCTAATAGTTTACATGCGCAAAATGTCTTCATTCCAAAACAATCAGAATGTATAATTCCATCTTTTACATACACATGCATGTTGTCGCTTTAAGTATAAACAGAAGAAGTCCCACTTCTGTTTTTGTAGTAAACAAACGCTGCACTTGTCTGCTCATTTTCCTCCCTCCTTCCGTGTCTGTGACTTTTGTGTACTCTCATTATTCTTTGAAATTTGTTTCCAAATGGGCTTATGTGACACTTTTATTACAACCAGGCTTCTGTTCTGATTACTTGTGTCCATGCAAACATAGCTATTGAGATGGTTAAACGTTGCTGGAGATCAGGGCAAGATCAGGACCACCGACCCGGAGTCCTGAGAATCAGTAGGGCTCAACTTGCTTCACAGACACACACGCCATAGCCCGGTACTGGCTATAAGATCGTGGCATAAAATGGTAGACGATGGAAAATAGATTGAGACGCATGCAAATCTTTGTTGAACAGACGTATCTTCATGTGGAAGTTTGTTGGTGTAGTGACGCAGGGGGGTGAATCAAAAGAAACGGGCCTCTGTATGATATATTACATTGTATACTGATGAAATATACTTAACAATATCATAATATGGAACATGTCATTGAAATATCCCACGACAATGAAAAAATGTTGGTTTCCAATAGTCATTAATCTGTGTTTCCATTCAAAGTAACAGACTGGTTTTAATATGGTCACTCTTAATGACTGTGTGAACTTCTGTGTTCTGTTTGTTTGTTTTGTCAGTGGCAGGAATCGCACACTATATGTTTTTAACGCGTCTCCTACTCTAAGCATGAATATCAGATGTAAACACGGATAAAATTCTGGAAAGCACCATAGTCAAGTCATGGCTTAGTTATACACATTTATACCCAAACGCTCCACACAAACAAGGAGTCCTGCCGCCTTCTTGGCCCCCACCCATCCGAGATGTGTGCTTCTCTGACGTCCACTCTGAAAAAGAAAGGAGGGGAAAAAAAGTGACCACAAAAGAAAGAAGAAGTTAATTTTGTCCTCCCTCTCTCTATTTCTTTTCTTTTCGTTTCATGTCTGCCCCCTTTAATTGCAAAAACCAGGCAGCGACTGATCACAGAGCACGGCCGCTTAACACGGGTTCGGCTTCACCTCCCGACCTCTTCGCGTGTCACGTGTCCAAATCTCCACAGCTGGAAGACGAAATATGTCTTCACCTTTAATACTGTTCTGTGTTTCTGCTCATCATCCAAACACACACACACACTCCACCTCCAGTGAAGAAAATAACAGGGGTGTCAGGTCGATCATAAAAAACCTCACATATTTCTCTCCTGTGCTTCCATAATGTCAGACATTACAGACCAAGTGGCATCATGGGAAACACCTGCTTCGCGGCACACAGGTGGTACGCTGAGAGAGAGAGAGGCAGAGATGGAGACGGAGAAGGGGGAAGTTGAGAAACATGTAATTGTAGGTGTTTTAACAGGACAGGTGAGGCCTGGCCCAGGAATGTCTTTAAAAGATTATATATATAGATATATAAATATATGTATATATTGTCAGAGGAATACTGTCTCCTGCAGATCGTAGTGGTGGTCAGCTTGGTTGTTGTTTAAAGCTGAGAGGACTCACTGGTCTCATGCACGTGTGTGTCTCCTGCTCACCTGCTGCGGAGCTTCAGTTTCACATAGAGTTTAAGTTTGAAGATCACAAAACATAGTTGTAACGGCCCCGAACTAAGCTGTTCATCCATCAGTGCTGCACATATTTCATAATAAATCTTTCTAGAAGAAAAAAAAAAAAAATGAATGGAAACAGGAAGCTAAAAGTGTTTTTACTGTATATCATACGGAAATGTATACACCTTTATTGTTTTTGATTTAACATTAAATAGACACACAGAAATAAAAGAATAAAGTTAATGAAGTAACCATAAAAATGCTTTACGTTTTCAATTAAAGGAAGCTACTGACACAACAGTCCTTCAGTTTCCATCACATCTGAGTTGCACGCAACAAATGTAAATGTAGAGTCTTATAAAAAAAAAAGGAAGACAAAGGACGAAAGAAGGAAGGAAGCGAAAGAAAATGAGTGCCATCGTGTGACTGACAGAGTGAGCGAGGCTGGAGCTGCATTTCCATGAAACTGCCGGTGTGAAGAAGTCGTGGAGTTAACACAGATGTCCGCAAACGAAACACGCAACTGTGGTGTGCATTACAGCGCACATGCACACGCACACGCGTGCATGCTGATGCTCATGAATATTGTAGTGTCTTTCAGCAAAATAATCAGGAAAGTAGTTAGGCTCTTTGGGTTTTTTTGGGGCTGATTCCACAAATGAGTGCAAAAAAAAAAGTCTCTGAAACCAGCTGTGGGAGGAAGGATTGGTGCAACACGCACGCGCACGCACGCACGCACGCACGCACGCACGCACACAGCGGACTGTAACTCATGTTAGGGAGTGGTGAGTGTGTGAGAGAAACCAGAGAAGAGAGGAGTAGTTTGGAGAGAGAGGTTAACTCTTCGTGTCCCATCGCCGCTGACCACATACGGTGAAATTACAGGGCTTCTGTTAAAAATAGTGTGTGTGCATGCGTATGTGCTGGTGTGCCTGCATGTGCACACGTTCATGCATGTGAGGAAAGTGGAGGCCAGACACCTTTTACTTATTTAGTGACATTATATGTAGTTTGAACTGAGAACATTTGGAAAGAACGAAAAATAAGAGAGGATTTATTTATTTCTTTATTTATTTTTGATGTCAGGTCCAGGCTACGTTTGGACGGGGGTTGAAAAAGTTTGAATGGTGATTGGAGTGACAAATGTGATTTCCCTGCGGTGTGAACAAAGAACGGTGCAAAGAAGATTGAAACAGATCACTGGTTACCATCATAACTCCACCATGACATTATCACAGAAATACAAGAGGGGACAATTAGAGATTTTTTAGATAAATACAGCATCAAGGAGAGCAGGAGACAAAATGAAAGCCATTCAGAGGCACAGCTGAACGGCTAAGAGGACAGAGACAGAAAGACAAAGGGAAAAAAACAAACGATCAAGATGAAAAGAGGGAAGGAAAGCAGGGGAAAAGTGTGGCGAGAAGCGAAGAAAAGAAACAGACGCGGTGACGTGAGGATGGAGAGGAGGAGCCGTGAAAATCCTAATGTGAGCGTTTGGATCTGAATGAAGTGGGACATTTCAGCAAGAAAGAAAATATGCACGAAAAGGAAAAGGGGACACCGAGGGAGGAGAAAGAGCAGAGAAATTAAATAAGCGACAGACACAGCATTAAACTCCATTTAAAGTCTGTGAAATGGTCAGCAACTCAATCTAAATCCGGGAAACAGTTAAAGGCCTTTTTTAGCCGAATTGAAATTGTCGGTTAAAATAATTGATGCGAGCTGCGATCAATACTGAAGTGGACTGAAAGTTCAAGTGTTAACTGCTGGGGCTCCTCAGTTCGGTTCGTGATGTCATAAGTGTGAGACACTGGGTGATGACAGTGAAGTGAAGTGAATAAATGATCAGGCGGCCGCCTCAGTCGGGATTATTATTCCTCGTTATTGATGAATGATTATGGGGAAAAAGACTGGTTTCTCCTCCGTCCGCGCCGCTGCAGGCTGTGTTATGAAATTCAGAGCGGGAGACTCTGCAGGCCGCGGTCAAGGGCCCTGTAAAACACTGACCTCAGTGGAGAAGAATGCAAACCCTCGCTCTCCCTCTCCGTCTTTCTCTGCGACTCCTTCCCCTGATGTGTCAGACACACACACATATTGCTTAGATTAAACTGCCACGGTGAGAGAGAGGGAGGGAGAGAGAGAATATTCCATTTTCCTACATTTGACCCAGACTCTGTTTCTCATGTTACTCCTCTTTTCTCTCTCAGTTTAGCCCAGAAAGCTGAATTATTATAAACACGTTTGATATTTGCGGCCCTGTAGAGTGCAGCTGCATACAATATACTGGAAACGTTAATCTATTACTGCAACTTTATATGTGAAGGATTGAACACGTTTAAATTAACAATACATTAACTTGTCAACTTCTTTCTTTTTCGGTGTGATTTGTTGTTTTTTTTGTTTTGTTTTTTGTTAATGCAAGAATTATTAAATGAAACCTGCATCAAATGATGTTGAGAGACTCATTTATTAACCATGTTAATAATCAAAATCATACCTTTTCATACAAACTATTCATGAAATCTTCCGTTCTTCAGTTCTGGCCAGGAATCCAAGTGTGTGGGAATTAACATTTGTTCTGTAGAGGTGGGCAACATGAGATTAAAATTATATCGCAATTTACCATCATGATACAGCAATAACGGAATTTGTGACGATATTTTGCGCGATATTTTGTTTTTTTTGTTACGGGGTGACATATATAGTGGTAAATTGAGACCGCTGCTCTAAAAATAATAATACAACACAGCACGACTAAATATCAAAGTATACACCATCACATTTACAACCTTTTTTTTCTGTTTTTTACGCTTCAGTTTTCGCTGGATTAAGCAAAAAGTTTTGAGTTTAGTAATCCCGCTCACTTCATATTTGCTAACACACAAACACTTGCTGAGTATGTCAGTTTGTACTGTCAAGCTAAAGCCAATGCAATGCTGCACCTCGTATAATACAACATTTTATACGACTGTCAATCATTATTCCGCCATTAGACGTGTTTCTCTTCTGATCTCCGTGTCGTGCTCATTTGTAGGTCTAAATCTCCACTCAGGACTAATTTGCACATGCACCTTTTTTCAATGCTGAGGGAACACGGTCGATATTTCAAATATTCGACTGCTTCACATTTACCTGACTAGTTAATCATGTCGTACTGTTACAGTGCGTTTCCAGCAGCTGCAGACCAATAGCTCTTATGTGACATGACTAATAATTTCTCCTTCTCGCAGAATAGTTGTTTTTCGTGTGATCACTTCTCAGCAGGCGAGAAAATGAAAGGAGACATCACATCACAAGAACATGCTCCCAGACTAGAATAGAATAGAATAGAATAGAATAGAATAGAATAGAATAGAATAGAATAGAATAGAATAGAATAGAATAACTGTTCATTCCAGGAACAGTTAATGCTTTGTGTGCAACAAAACTGCAGAAGCTTCATCTAAGGTGCAAAAATATAAAATAAAAATAGTTTTATATTAATGTATTTTTACTGTATTAATAAGGTAATATTGCACTTAGGTCTTGGGCATGGTGGATAAATGGATGCCACAAACAAAAGTAAGATAATAAAAATGATTTTTTTTTCCATTACAAGTTAAGTCACCATACTGTTCGACTCCCTCTCATACTGAACAAATCGTTTTGTGAAATTTATATGATCAAATGTTTGAAAGGTCACTTGTTCAAATGTGTCTTTGTAAATGAATCCTATGAAACCAAATGAGTGACAGATGAAGGAAAGGAAGCTTATGAATTTCAGTCAGATTATACAAAGTACAAATACTGGTGGCAAAGTGTTGGATATAGGGACTGGTTGTGCACTCAGGACAAATAATGACCACCACTATGATCATTTCCGGTCATTTAATGGAGACTCAGACAATTGGCAGGTACAATGAGCTACAGCTGATGCAGTTTTGCAGTAAACCCTCCCTTGATTATTTCTCTGCCTCTGTGTCACAGGCAGCAGCATCCAGATGCTTGAAGTATTCAGGTTTGTCCATCTGTTATTGCCATTCTTGTGAAGGTGATATCTCGAGAAGAAGCTCTCAGTCTTAAGACAGTTCCTTCAATGCAGCACAAAATGGTTACTTAAGCCGTGTTGCCTGAAGTGGAACGGTTCGGTTGGGTACAGTATGGCACTTGGCATTTCCAGTTGGAGTAGTACCAAAATTACCAGCCCCCAAGAGTTCCATTCTTTGGCAACCCGTCCCTTATGGTACCAGATTAAAATGGCACTGTAGGGTCAAACTGGAGCTAGACTGGCTTCGCCTACCTACGTCAGTCAGCTGATTGGATGACAAAACAACGACGTTTCTTCATACAAAGTTTAACGTCTTGTGGAGACAAAAAGCCACAAACCGAGCACAAAAAAAAGAAGCTGCTGGACATCCTCCATTGTTGTCTGTTGTGTTGCGTCAAATAGGGTTGGGGTTAAGGTTAGGGTTAGCCTGACCCAGGCCTGTACCATTCCAAACTGTACCATACTGTACCAAACCAAACCATGTTATGATAGAAACACACCGTTAGACTCATGGATTTACATCTTCGATTTGGATGACCAAATTGTCACGTTGTCTTTTAGGTCTCTTGAACAATACATTTCCTTAAAGTCAACATTCACATGTTAGCAGATGTAGACTTTAATGAAGGGGACACAACACACAAAACGAGTTCTGGGAGCTGCAATCCCATCGTGCAATGGTCGGAATCAAAACAACGCCATTTTTGTAGAAGGCAGTGCTGTTCCATTGACATATAGACCAGTATATAACATGCAATACATCAGGTAACGTCTCTTCACTGACTGTGACTATAAAAGTGAAGGTGTTATTTTACAAAGATCCTGAAAGAGACAGCGGGGATGGATCACTGCCATGAAAAATATTGATGGGGAATTAACATGCAACATATTCCTATAGTGTAATGATCACTTCATTTATTTCAGATACAGAGTACAAACATACCAACTTTAATATAATTTTTTTATATACTGTGCAGTATGTATTGCAATACTAAGCTTGAATTTGCAGATGCGGTGATAGCGCAGCCTCTGCCTTAAAAAATGAAGCGCTGATGCTTATTTTCTACGATATTGACAATATATGATGGTCATGATTCTCAGACATGACACGGAAGTAAATTATAGCACTTCGTTCACTGACATGTGTTTTAGCCTTTCAAAGCCAATGACAGTGGTTTGCACAAGTCTCATTTATGGTAATCCCAATTGGTAATTTTTGAAAATACTAGTGACATTTTGTGACGTTTATCAGTTTTCTCTCACTCTCACACACTTTCCTTTTATTACACTTTTATTGCCTTTTCTCTCTTTAATTATTTCCCTCTTCCTTAAGTGCAGCAGTATTGTTGAAAGTTACATTTGGTCACAGTGGGAAAAATAAAACAGGAAGGAAAATATAGCTCCTCCTCCTTTTGTCTCTTTTTCCTCCCTCTGTGTGTGTGTGTTTATGGTTGTCTCTCATCTCCGGGTTTGTCTTGTGGTTTTGCAACGTCACCCTGCCACGTCGAGGATGGGCAGTCTGCCTCTCTCTCTCTCTCTCTCTCTCTCTCTCTCTCTCTGTCTCTCTCACACACACAGAGAGAACAGAGGTCAACAGAGGTAACGAAGTAATAAGAATAGATGGAGATTATAGATGTGAGTCCTGAGAAAAATCCTTTGCACATCAAACACCCCAAGGACTTGCGGCGGACATGTTGCCACCATAAACAAAGCAAACATCACATCTATCTCAGAGAACTGGGTGATGTGACTGAGTAAATGGTAGAACAAAGAGAAGAAGAAGAAGAAGTGAAGCTGGAGCAGACGACTGTAGGGGAGGAAAAGAACGAGAACTATAGAGAGGGAGCATTATTCTGAGAGCTGCATGGGCAGGGCGGCCTGGACATCTTCCCGAGGTCCTCATCACCTCACATTAACTCTGCACTTACTCATGGAACCAAAGGGAAGAAAAAAAAAACCCCAGCGAGAAGAAAACTACTAACCTTCACAAGTTCTGACCACAGGCTGAGTCCAGCCCTGTACAGTTGTAGTTAAGTGTGTTGATATTCTCACAAATACTTCTTGGCTATGACACAAATCATGTCTGAATGCAGGAGCTGCCTCCTGCAGAGGACACCATCCGTGTCACGGTGGCTGGACCAAGATGAGATTTTGTGGTCTACAGAAGGCTTTCCCGATTGCACTACTACTGTCACCTAGCAACGGCTGGATGCAGTATCAGATCAATATGTTTTTTCTTGTTGGCCACCATTTTCTTCTTGTGAATCCTGCGATAGGTCGGGCCGTAAAAATCATCCATCCATCGCGCCCCTTGATCCCATTTGTCGGTTGCACGCACATCTGCCCACTGGCTACGGCTTTATCCTTCACATGAGGGTCACCAATCCTGGCCGACATAAAGCAAAAGGCGGGGTTCACCCTGGACAGGTGGTTAGTCCATCGCATGAGACAAACAACTATTCACTCACACCTACAGGCAATTTAGAGTGTCCAGTTAACCCCAGAGTGTTTTTGGACATGTGGGATAAAAACCACACAAACACACAGGGAGATCATGCAATCTCCACACAGAGAGACCTAGACGGGGGATTCAAACCAGCAACCTTCTTGCTGCGAGGCAACAGTGCTAGCCACATGCCCCACTGTGTGGTGCTGCTCATATGATCAGTCTTCAATGCAGCCTCAGACACTGCTACGGTCATCAGTTGAAAATGTTCTTTTCGGTTTTGTACATTTGTAAAAAAAAAAAAAAAAAACTATTATGAGAGAGGTGCTCTTATGCTCAGCCAATCACAGGTGAGTCTCAGCCGCCAATCATGTCTCACCCTGTTTTTATTGCATCAAACAATATGATAAGAGCAAAAGTATCTTTGGGAAAAAAAGATTTCTTTAAATTTAGATTGTTTCAATTGCTCCCGTTCCATTTATTTTGCTTATTTCGTCGTGGTCTCTGATTTTCCTGGTTGTTGAATCTGTGAAAACTCCAGGAAACACATATTTTGGACTGCTGAAAGAGGGATTTTGACACAGGTTGCATTATCATATTATTAATGACTGTGTGAAGCAGGTTTTACATGGAGTAGAGTTGCTTTATAATCTACAAACAGTAGAATATGCATAGGGTTCACGTTTGGCAGCTGTAATTTCATCAGTCTTTACTTAAATAGTTTAATATATATATATATATATAAGTCAACTGGTCCTACAAAATGGCCACATTTTATGAAAACAAAGTCATAAATTAAATGAAAAGTTTTACCTGCATTGGCGTGAATCTATCACCTCACGTTAAACAGGCCATTTTGATAATTTATTGAAGCAACAGTCATTCCTCTCTTACAGATCTTACAGATTATAATATTTAGCTGATGTATAAAAAAAATTGTTATGTCAATGAGGATGTCAGACCAGGTGAACTCAAAATAAAGTCATGACCTAACGCTCAAATACATCAGCAGCCGGAACAATTTGTTAATATAGATTCATACAGTAATTAGAAATGTGCACTATTTTATAGGGATTTACTTATTAGATTAAAAAAAATAAAATTGATTTTAAAATGCTAAATGTTGGCATATACAGTATATTATACAGATTGTACAGTATACTTTATAATATATAAGTATATAAATATATAATTTAACTGCTACACCATCATCATGCTCTTTTAACTCGCCTTTTCTTTTTTTTTAACTTTCTGCTTATTGCAGTATCTTAGATGTACGGTGGCTCTCACACCTGAGGCGAGTGCTGCTTCACCTTTAAGGTTGGTATGAATTTGCTGAGGGATCAGAATGTTATTGGAAAGTAAAGTGGAAGTAGACGGAAACACTTGGGATGAAAATCACATGACAGAGGGACAGCGCTGCTGATGTGGCTTTGGAACGATCAGATTTCAAATCGGATCACTGCGCCTATTGGAGTGGAGCCGCTGGATCTGAGAGCTAAATTCACAGATTCCTGAAAGCACAAAAGAGCAGATAGGAATGTAGATCCAAACTTTTATTTTTTATTTTTTTAAATCATTAAAAGGTGTCAGTGGCTGAAAAATGGCACAACAAAAATAGCATCATTAGTCTGTTTTCTTCATGATGTCATTAAAAATGTCTGCGTGACTGATTGATTGACTGATACGCCGCTGCATAAAGTTCTCATTTAGGCATAAGGGGTTAACTTTAATATGAGATTTAAAAAAAAAAAAATAAAAGAATGACAGTAAAATGAAATGAAAAATAAAGAATATAGTCCTTGCTGATCTGGGCTGGTTCTCCTTTATTCCTTAATCACACATGAATGCATTCATCTGTGGAAGAACCATTCAGAAAAGCCCTCCACAGACCCAACAAGTGGATGATGATGATGATGATGGTGATCACGATTGATTGCCTCTCTTCTATCAGTCTCTTTCACCGTGTAGATTTTTGTAAATCATGTGACACTGACACATATGTAAGAAGAAAGAAGAACTGTTTTGTGTAAAGCTCTTTAATGTCATTTAAAATGTGTTTGCAGTGCCGGTCTTTTTCCACTTTCGTTCATTCACCAATTAATCAAATTGACTGTGAAATGGATCATTTTACTGTTTAATGTATGAACTACTAACAGCTGCATATTGTAAACTGATGTTTGCAGTCATGCTACTGGAATAAATGTTGAACAAATTGTCAGGAGCACAATAAGAAATTGGGGAAAAAATGTTTTTGTTAGTCAGGGGAGGGTACAGAGAAGTGAGCGGCCATTTAACTATGTGAACTTGAGGCGATTCTGCTGTAATATATATATATATATATATGGAAGGACAAACTGGTTTCACAAATTCCCTATAAATCTTGAAATACTGTATATGTAGACTAAATTCTTGTGTATAGCAAACGCCACTCAGGTCTTGGTGTGTCAGGAGATTTCAGTAATTAATGAAGTTACAAAGGCGTGGAATTGTGTTGAGAGTGTAATTGGTGCGTTTTTTGTGCAAATGTTAATTTTGAAGATATTTTCTTCATTTAAGATGCATTTTCGTTTTCCCTCTTTTGTCCTCGCGGACATAGTTTAGTTTCAATGTACAGTGCAACCACACATCTTGTTGTACAATGTGGTGGAGAGTTTCATGTTTGTATGCGTGTGACCTACAAAGTTACACTAGAAACAAAAAAATAAAAGACATGATACGGCTTTTTTTGCAACTTAACAGCCCAGATTTCACCAGAGCCAGGACACCTGGACTGAAATATCTCAGAAAGAAATAAGCAAATGATGACGATGCTTCACTTTTAGATCATCTTGTTTCCCATTGTCGTTGTCTTGAGGTTCTTCCTGCCTTTTCACTCCTTATTGTCCAGCCTTGCCTTTTCCTTCAGCATGTCTTTGTTGTTGCTACTCGTTGTTTGAGTTTGCCCTAAAAGAGTTATCTCTATCCTAAGACTCATTAGGTTCCTGCACTTGGACCTCTGGACAGTGAGGACCTCATAATGTGAAAGTAGTGATGATGTTAATTAAGTTTTGCAGCTGATTTCAGAGGATCCATACCTTGACTTCCCTTACTGCGTGTTTTCTCACGCCGCTGGGGTTGCTGACCTCTCAGCCAATGAGGTGCAGTGTTTGACCATAATGGATAAAACACATGTGAGACCAACAGGAGGCAATCTTCATGTTCAGCAGCCACAGACGGACAAACAGCGCGCCACCTCACATGCAAAAGCACCGACAAAGTATTTGTCAAAATAAATTGATGCAGGTTTACAGTCCAGATGAGCGTGACCAAAAGCAGAAACAAGGCCATCGTGTAGAACTGAAGAGCCAAGGCATAATGTAGCATAAACTCCACCCATCTGACACTTCAGTGGTGATCAAATGAACGCACAGAGGCATCCTGAGCCTGCAGCTAAAGCAGCTGCTAAAGCTTTTACCGCGTCAACGTGAGCAACTGTTCCTCCCCCCACCAACACTTACCACATCAGACCTTTGACCTGTACCAGGGGATGAGCAGTGATGTCTCCCACGCTGACCTCTGCTCACAAGTGGACATTTGAAGACAAGACATGAACACATACACGGCTTCATATGTGACTGTCCCTTTAAACTTTTTTCCCATCTCAGGCCCCCCGGACAAGGGCAGAGGCAGATTGTCCACCTCCTGGATTGTAACCATGGTAACATGGCACTGAATGTTTTCATATGCTGTTGTTTTCGTTTCTAGCTAAAAATGTTAGTTAATGAAGTGTAGAGTACACAGAGGGAAAGTGGAGGAAATCACCGTAATCAGGTCATTTTTCTGTTACAGTAGGTGCATACATATTAATGTGGAGTATTATACCCGGTCCTCGCTAGAGTTGGAAGCATCACTGTGGCCAAAAACACAGCAAAAAGTCCACACTAGAAGTGTCACTCTCAATCTGCATGTCTGCTCATCGGTGGCAAAGTGGCTAATGTGTGATCAGAGCCAGTGTTTTGCATCACAGGTGATTGTCACCGACAAGTTAAATGGAACCTGATGGAAATGAAACACTGTAATTTCTGCACTGCTGACTCAGGCTGCAACACCATTTTCTTTTCTTAAATGAAACAAATTCTGGTTGTTCTGGTTTCTTTCCTCCTCTGTATGACACTAAGCTACTGTAAATCTCTTTGGTTTTTGGACAAAAGAAGACAATTTTGGGACATTATTATTGTGAAGTCTGTTCTGATTTGTTGTTTTTACAGTTTTTTTTAGCATTATAGCATCAATCAATCAATAAAATAATCAACAGATTAATCAGTAATGACGACAGTAGTTGCAGTGTGTGAGGAAGCACACGCGTGATGAAGACAAATGTGGCTCTGCTCACTCTGTTGAGTCTATTTCTTTCTTCTTTTCTCAAAGCCAGGCAGCAAAAAAAAAAGCACAAGTTAACAGAGCTGTGGGGCGCTGCAGAGCTGAAGCGCTGCAGATCAAGACCCAGACCATAGAGGAGTCATTTGATCTGGTTGTAGGGAATGGTTAAATTCCACACACTCCCATTCGACTGGTCATGCTTTATTGCAAGGGCACTGAGAGCGTTAAGACCATATGCCTTCAAAGATCCAGACTCATCGGATCATATGGACAATGCTGAGGGGCGTGTCCAGTGGTTGTTTCACTCCAGCCACAAAAGCATTACACACAAACAGTACGTGTGTGTAATACCTCTGCTATTGTCTGCGCTTCTTTTAAATAAGCAACCAGAGTTTGCACAGCCACACACACTTCCACAGCTTATCTTTGATACTTATTCAAGAATCCCTGGAGCAACACGGCCCAATTCAGTGGCAAAATGAAGATGTCCACCAATCTGCCGCTTTATTAGATCTCTTCACCGGCTTGTTAACGCAAATACTTAATCAGCCAATCACATGACAGCAACCCAATGCATTCAGACATGTAGACATGGTCAAGACGAGCTGCATTAGTTCAAGCTGAGCCTCAGAATGAATGAAAATACGATTGAAGGGACTTTGCACGTGGCATGTGGTTGTCTGTGCCAGACACTGTAGATCTTCTGCGATTCCACACCCAACTATCTCCAGTGTTGACAGAGAATGGTTCGAAATAGAGTAAATATCCAATGCAGCAGTTCTTTGGATGGCCAGAGGTAAATGACCATGTTGGTTAAATGAAAGACAGGCAGTGGTCACTCAAACAATCGTTACTCGTTACAACCGAGATATGAAGAAGACCGTCTCTGAACCTAACAACACTGCAAACCTTGCAGCAGGTGGACCACAGCAGTAGAAGACTACAGATTGGTTGCCACTCCTGCAACTTTATTAGGCGACCTGTGTACCCAATAAAGTGTCCAGTGTAAAAATGAAAGCAGTCTTCAGAGGATTCTTAAAGGACGGCAGGAGCTCAGCGGTAGAGAGAATCGTCTTTCAAATGAAAGGTTGTGGTCTCGATTCTCTGCTCTGCTAGTCAACATGCCATTGTGTCCTTGGGCAAGACATTTAACCATATGCTGGACTGGCAACATGTGAATGGTTGAAATGTAGTGTAAAGCAGGTTTGAGTGGTAATCAAGACTAGAAATGTGCTATATAAATACAGACCGTATTGTTAAATTGTTTAACATGAGGGTCATGTGATTCATTAATACCAGTGAGAAACAACAATGATGAAATGTAAGTGTAAGGATTTATATCACAGGACAAATAACAAGGCAAAACTGTAAGGGTAACTAAGCATTTCATTTGATATGAAACAATCAGACGACAAATGTGTGCCCCAGAGTTTTCATATTAAAATGGAACCAGGAGTGTTTCAAACTTTTAGTGGGCCTAAAACGCCAGTCCGTGTGGACAGCAGGTTTATCTGGACCCTAAGTTGATGCATTTCAAAATGAAAAAGGTGCAAATCTAGTCAGTTTAGCCACACATCGTTAGCTCTGTGCATTGGAAGCTGATGAGAAAAAAAAAGTGTTGCAGTTGTTGAGCTAATTTATGGTGGAAGTACTAAAAAATGCAGTGCAGTGTTCCCGACTCTATCATTTAAGTGTTTCTGAAATGACTCTCCTACCCTTTTGCCCTTTGAGGGGTTTTTTCTACCCTTTTTTCCTGTCCTCGGTTCTGAGTGTGTGGTTATTCCAGGTTTCTATAAGGTAAACCCAAGATCAGCAAGTCAGATTACCTGACTTGCATATGGCACCAAAGCTCGCACAAGCACACACACACACACACAGGTCTGACTGGAGGCTGTGGATTTACTGCACAGGAAATGAAGGGCAGCAAGAGCTTATGACATGTCATTAACACACATGTGTATGCGCAAACACACACACATACGGTGAGATCTGATCACAAGTACGTCTACACTTCAATATCATGAACTGTATTGTGATTAACTTATATTTTTAAGTGAATGTTCAAGTGAAAATAGTCATTTGGGGGAAAAGAAACAATGGTTTTGTAAGGATACGAGCTAGAAATGATATCATGGTATTACAGCATGACATTGCAATAATGATATATGTATGACTATAGTTTGGAGAGTTTCAAAGGAAAAGTGTTTGTTTGATATAGAACAATATACAGTACTGTGCATGAGCTTTGTTGTTTTTCTGTCAGTTTTGTGATCGTTGGCGTTCAGATTGAAAAGATGTGACTAAAAGTCAGGCTTATACTATATGATCAACCTGTCAGTGAGTTGAACTTGTGCAACATGTGTATGTGATGCTCCAACATGTCTTGAGTAAACCAGGTATAATAGACCTTTTTCACAGCAGCTATTTGTTGCCATGAAATAGTAGGAGAAACACAGGTTTGACCAATAACATTAGGGTTCCATTCCAGGTTTTAAAGAGCCATAGTTGTGTTATTGTTCAAGTGTAAATGTAGGTCACACTGAATATTTGATATTATAGAAGCATTGTTGCTAGTTTGTTTTCTGCATATGTGTTTCTCCATATTTTCAGGATGTATTCCAATAAAGTGATTGAGAAATAATTGTACAGGATGGTCATTATAGCATTGCTAAAGCAACAAATCTAATGGTGGCCTAAGACTTATGCACAGTACTGTATATTTCACAATAAAAATCATATTTATATATATTCATAATTATTGGTGGAGGGCAGCCCACGGCCAAGCAGGACGGGAACTTAGCATGTAACCAATGGGTTACCGGTTGGAGTCTCCACCAGGTCAAGGGCTGGAGTACCCTTAAGCAAGGTACCCAATCCCCATTGCTCATTGTTAATTGGACACTCAACAATGGGGAGGAACAGTTTACTCCTAGTGACGGTCCCAAACCTGGATAAATGGGACAGTTTCATTGGTGTTGTGCATGTAGCTGCAAGTTTGATACCTCTGAGTTCATTCTTTAAGCTGACAGAGCGAGTTCTTCTGCTATTTAGGGGTCAAAGTCCAGGGGAGTGGAACATGCATAGACTAGACCAGCTTAGACCAGTTCAGGTCCAGTCAAAGACATACATGTAGTAGTAGATGTGCAGTGTGTCTCTGCACATTACCTGTGGAAAATAATCTATTACACATTAATCCGTCAGTTTCACTCTTTTACCCTCAGTTTCTGTGGTTCGGCACAGGTTTGTGACGCCTCACCCTTCAGCTGCTAAAGCAATTATTGTGTGCGAAGATGGAGACGGACAGAGGGTGTCTGAGTGACCGATCAGAGCAGAGCAGAGCTACTTCACAGCCCGTCAGACAGCAGAATAAAGGCTCCAGGGAGACAGCAGCAGAAAACCTACTGGAACTGTCTGACGTCCCCAGACTCGAGCCCCACCTCCCCCCCCTTTGAATGAGTAAATGTTGATTGCATGCTTGTACTGTACTTTGTGCCAATTAACACCACCTTATCATTATCATCATAACTCTCTGCCCACATGTGTGTCTGTCCCAGGGTGCAGTGCTTCATCAGTGTGGGTGACTGAACATGCTTTGGGCATGTAGCCAGGTTTGCTTAAACACTAAAATAAGCAGCTATACCTAATAAAAAGGACAGTACTTGTTCTGCGATGTTTTTTTTTTCTTTCATCCATGTGTCACCAGTGTGTCAGTGTGTGAACTGTGACTATAAAAACTCAGTGGGAACGAAAAAAGTCAGAACAATCTTTTTTTTTTTTGGTTATCGCAGGTCATATTTGGAAAGAATAATTTTAAAGAATAAAACTCTTTAAAAATACTTAAAAAGTTTGAATAAGACAAATTGTGCACACATGACAAAGTCACAGAAGTTTGTTTCAAAATTCAGTGAGATTTATCCTCTGAATTTTATAATTACAGTCATCTGGCGTCAACCGTTTATCCAAGACTGGGGTGAAACTTTCACCCATTTTTTTTTTCACTCAAAATAACTCACTGCTTAATTGTTTCTCTCTCACAAATAATGAAACAATTTTTGAAAATTATATAAATATTTTATTTTAAATTTTATTTATTTATTTTATTTACCTTTTTATTCAACACCTCTCTCGCATTGTGTGTATTTGAAATGATGCATAAAATTGGTTTGTAAAGAGGTTTTTTTTTTAAAAAAAACAAAAAAAACAGTCAATCTTTCAATTTATCCAAATGATGAAATAAAACAGCTATGCTAAAAGCTGGAACACGAATGTGCATCTTGATATGAAGAAGTAATGATGGCTTTTACGTGAGCTTGAATTTTATTAGAAAAGTAGAAATATGAACAGTGGGTTGCTATGTGTTTGTACCGGGTATTTCTTATGTTGTGGGGACCTAAATTTGCTTGTCTTCCTAATGGGGACAAAAATCAAGTCCCCATAACATTATTTACTCCATTTTAAGGTCAAGACATGTTTTAAAGAACAAGGCTGAGGTTAGGGTCAGGGTTAGGGTTAGGGCACTAGTAATTATGGTTACGGTTAGAGTAAGTCTCCAGGAAATGAATGGAAGTCAATGCAATGTCCTCTGAAGTCATGAAAACCAGTGTGCGAGTGTGTGGGAAGTTTGGAAGTAGTTCATCTTAAAAGGATTTTATATAGTTTTCGATGCAGTGCATGCTTTAAAGAGCTTTAAAATGATTTGTAATTTGTGTGTATGCTCTTGGTTTCTCTGGGTGTATGGGCCCTAGTTTCCAGATATAGAATAGAATAGAATAGAATAGAATAGAATAGAATAGAATAGAATATTTTCTTCTGTTGATAATATAATTTCTCTCTCTTTTTGCTGTCTGGCAGCAGCTCACTGCTCATACTTTCCATCCCCAGTCTGTCTACCCCGTGTGTATGTGTCTATGTGTGTGTGTCAGCAGAGAGGGTGGGGGGATGGGCTTGATATTTTTTTGCATGTTGGAAAACAGAGAAAGTGCGACAGAGAGACATACAACGGTTACTAAACATTCCTCTCTCTCGCTCTCTCTCTCTCTCTGTCTTTTTTTTTTTCTCTGGCTGTACTGAGTCACTCCTCCGTCTGCTTTTCCATTCCTTCACTCTCAGCTGGCCTCCTTCCTCTCTTTCGCTTTAATCCAACCCATCCTTTACCCCCCCCCACCCCACCCCCCGTCACCACTTCTCTCCTTCCACACAAGCAAACTTTTACTCACATGATCGCCAAACCTGTCGCTCAGCGTCAAGGCTTCACGGCCAAAGCCCCCCACCTCACCACTCATGTAGAAACGTTCTAAACGTTTATTGCAAGCACGTGATTGGCTGCTAGTGGGTGATGTCACGCAGAAGTTGCTGGTGCACTGTGACTAGAGGGTCTCTCTCTGCTGACGTCAAGAACCCGTGAGAAAAACATTGTCCCATCTGTCTGTCTGTCTGTCTGTCTGTCTGTCTGTCTGTCTGTCTGTCTGTTTGCTGATTTAAAAAAAAAAAGGCTAGACTCTTCAACATTACTCCCTAATTAACTATGTGGTAATAAGACAGTGTGTCCCACCTTTGTAAAATGCCATTACATGGTACCCAGACACATCACATAACACATCAATAATAATCACCAATAACACAATCTGTCTGTCTTTTTTACTATCTATCTATCTATCTATCTATCTATCTATCTATCTATCTATCTATCTATCTATCTATCTATCTATCTATCTATCTATCTATTGTTGCGGAGAAAATAAAGACAATGAAGACAGATGTCAAGCATTAAAGCCTTCAGCGAGGCAAAGGTTTAGTTGAAGTTACAACTTGAACATCTTGGTTAAGACGTCCATTGTCAATCTATAGTAATACCTGGGCAACTAACATCAACTAACACTAACTGAAACATAAACCAAAATCCACAAATCTCTGACCTTGTCTAAATTACTTTATTTTCCCCACTTTTTCTTTCCTGTCTGTCTCTCTGAGCCAACAGTTTCACATCCATCTACTGACCCACACTACAGAGGTTCAGAGTTTTTCACCAAAGCTCCAAACTGGCCACTGATGGATGAGCCTCGCCAACCTTATCTTCTCAAAAACATGGCCTTTTCTTTTTTTTAACTTTTATGCATATGGTGTGTGTTAATGCTGTGACACTGCATGTTTTAATCCTGCTATGGGGACATTCCCCTAGCCCGAACCACAAGTTACAGGTTACTCCTTCTGCAAATGGTAATCATTAACCTTATTTCCTCACTTTGGCCAGTCATGTTGATAAGCACATCTGTAGACATAAATAACTAGAGAAATGTGAGTTCATGTGTATCTGTGGTTTGAAGAAACTCTACAGTGCAGCCTGTATGATCCTGGTGACCAGGATGTGTTTGTCTCCCTTTGACAAATTTAGCAAGACAGCCTGTAATCACACATACATAATTAACTTGGTCTCCACCATAAACACCTTCAAAATGGAGAACTTACTGTAAATCGAGCCCCAAGATTACTCTAATTAATACTATAGTGAGCAGAAGCATTATGGACACATCATCACGTCAAGGCAAAACTTGAAGCGCTCATGCAAGTAATAAACCACCACGACACCAGCTACTCGTCAATGCCTTATCCACCTTCACCTGCCCCATTGGACAGTAGTGGCTGTCAATCACACAGTGTCCATGCCCCAATACATTTCCTACTTTGCAACCTGTTTGACTCTAAATGAGACCATAGTTTACAATTAACTTTAGGTTCACTTTATTGTCATTCATCGTGTTAAAACAACAAAAACTGGCACTCGGGGCCAGCGGAATCCATTACGAAGTAAGACCTAAAACAAGTGATTTAAACTCCCCAGGAAAAGGGTTACTGATGCTATAAATCACACTAAAAGTAATCACATTTTTTATAGACTTTGACCCAAGCTGAATTCTTTTGCAACCAGTGGAATTGCCCCCAGTGGTCATTCAAGAGAATGCAAGTTTCAGACTCTTCTGCTTTGGCTTCAATATATGAACTTATTGAGTTTTTTTTTTAGCTGGTGGAGCCAGATTTACTAACAACTTAGAAGCTTTAGGCAGAAAGTAATTAAGGTTGGCCCACTTTAAGAGTGTTCTCTTTCTTTCTGCACTGATTCCGAGTTTGGGTTATTTACTTTCATCTGTGCTTGCAGGAGTTTGGCCATGGTACTCACTCTGTTGAACCTGGCAAATGCATGTGTGTGTGCGTTTACTTTTAGAGCAAGTAATGCTCTCTCCAATATGACTGCTGCTATTGCTCAGGATAGGAACACTATTATTTCTTCTCTGAACAAGGCCCACACAGAAATGGTGGCAGCAGCAGTTGTTCTGTAGCTCTGAGTTCAGTTTGACCTCACTGACAGACACACAGAGAGGAGAGAGAGAGAGAGAGAGAGAGAGAGAGAGAGAGAGAGAGAGAGAGAGAGAGAGAGAGAGAGGTGACATAAACAAAGAGTTTTAGAGCAGAGGGAGGGAAAGAGAGTGAGTCATACATGTGGACGTGGCTTCCCTCTCTCTCTCACACTCAGTCTCTTCTCTTTCTGCTCTTGATCACTGTGTCTCGTTGCTTCCGAAAACCAGAGTGAGACCTCCAATTATCTGCTTTTCAGAGAGCGGTGGGTGGGAGCACTTCCTCTCGTCTCTCTCTTTCTCTTTCTCTCTCTCTATCTACCCTCATCCAGGAAATTCCTTTAAAATGTCCATTGAGATTAAACAGATCTGTCGTATTTCCAGGAGGTGTTTATAATAGTAGGTGGCAGTAGAGTGCCAGCAGAGGGACGGTGTCAGACACACAAACTAAGGAGTGATTGACTCTCATGATGGATTTTGGTAACAACCTATTACCAAATGAGGATTTTGATTGTTTTATAAATCAACACACAAACGTATGTACGTCATATCATCTGTATGAAAAAAAAAAAAATGATTGTGTGATTTTTACCTGGACCCCCGGAGAGAGGAGGACGAGAGAGTCTGGGTTTGTTAAAGAAAATCTGCAAGTAAACAGTCAAGTTTACTTCTGACTTACAACCATTCTGAAGCCTCTAGATTTGCGATTAGGCTGGCAACATTTTGACATATTTAAACATCACCTGTAACCAGGCTCCCATTGGTTCTATATTGGTTACCCAGTATATTGTTACTTCCAGGTTGGCTTCAATGAGAAGAACCAGAAGAAAATGTACATTTCTTCACTGACTGGTGTGTCTAGTCACAAAATACACTGGAAAAGTGAAAAAAAATAGTTTGAAATAGTTTGTCTCTTTCACACACAAGACAAGTCTTTACTAGTCTCATCTGATTCATCATTCATCAATTTCATCAGGTCACCGACCACCATTACCATTACCTTTGCTTTCGGGGGGGCAAACACAGAACCAGATCTCTTTTGCTCAGACATTCCCCCCCCCCCCCCCCCCCCCCCCCCCCCCAGAGTATGATTGCAGTATTCAACCCCCCCAAGAGCTATGACTTAAGAGTATGATTGCAGTATTCAAGCACATGATTTTGGTCAGTTATAAAGTAATACATTTATTTTAATTTACTAGTCTTTCCAGATCAGGCTGGTATTACAGTAATAGTTGCCTGATGGGACAGCTGAGTGCAGGTGTAAATGCAACCAAGACACATTTGAGATCCCTACCTAGATCCCATTCAGAGGTGGCTAGGGACACATCCAGCCACGTTCATTTAGCAGTGTCAAGTGTGTCCTGGGCCCCACTGAAGGACCATTAATTCAGCTGACATCACGTCTAGCAAACGTTTAGTCATGCACGTCAGCGTGCATATAGATGCTCCACATCCTTTGGTCAAAGACACATCTGAGAGATAAGCAATTAGGCGCTGTGGCTTAGTCGGTTAAAGTGGTTCAAATCCCAGTAATGTCTTTAATAAAGGACCATCCTATTTTGCTGTGGCTGGAGTGCAGAGCAGGTTATACATTAACTGAAAGGTTGGTGGTAATTCATGGGAAAAAGACTTCTAATTACAACAAATAGTAATTACCAGAACAATAAGGATGAAACGCCAAACCACCAAGATTTACAGTACGTCTCTCTATCTGGTTAGCAGTAAGTGAAGGTAACATCAGTTATGAGGGAATATTATTAAATATGAAGAGCTTCTGACCATCTATTATGACCATCTCCAATCAAAATCTATATAACAACTAAATCTGTAAATCCTCTCATCTAAGTGCAAGACCCCAACAAAGTAGAGACATGTCGGAAAATGTCTTCAACATCTGCTGGTCCACTGCTGGCATGTAAAAGACTCTCTGTGTGTGAAGACAGCATCGCCACACAACACGCTAACCAATGTTAGCTTTATGAGGGTAACATCATTTCTGGGATTCACCTGAATGTGTATCTCCATAGTGTCTCCATCGAGGCATCGGAAGTAATATGCATCCACTTTAGTCAATTGCTGGATAACGGAACACAACTCTTCGATTCAGTAGAATTCAGCAGCAGCGGGACAGGAAGTCAAACACCAACACAACATTACACATCACTTTTTGTTTTGTTTTGTTTTGTTTTGTTTTTTCCAGAATAAAAGCCCTAGCACTGACACCATACCACATTCACTACATCAACAACACTCTTGCAAATCCAGCGTTCTTTTCTTGTTTTTCGTTCGCTGAAACCTCTGTTTCTGGTGTTTACAATGCACGTGTAGTTTTTTGTTTTTGCAGTTTTTCTTACTGCGAGAAACCTCTGTCTCTCGATTCCAGGTGTCCGGCGGTGCTGCACCCTGGCGGTGAACAGAGCTGATGGGTGTTGATAGATCGAGCGCGCATGGCAACAGCGGAACTGAGCCCCCGTGCAACGCAATCCTGGGGTCAAACTTCACACAACTCCTTTTGTGCACTCATAATATGTCTTCACTGTTGAAGCTCATATAAAATCATGCTACATATAAAATTGAACATGTATTTTCCATTTCATGGTTTTTCTAAAATGACCAAAGTAGGTTTTGTGCGCCCACATTGGAGGACGCAATGGGCACATAAACTGCTGGTCAGTTCCTCACACATGCAGGTGAAACATGTAAACCTCCTGTTCCATTGCCATAAATGATTATTAGGAGGAGGCCCCCCTCCTCCTACACACACATGCACATGCAAGCATGCATGTGTACATATGCACACTCAAACACACACCTACTCTTTGCCAGTAGTGTAAACTTCAAACAACCAGTAGCTTCCGTTCATAAACACACATATGCATGTTTAACTTTTACACAGTAATGAGAAAGCAACAGGTAGGCTTGCCTTTTCATCCTCTCTCTCTCTCTCTCTCTCTCTCTCTCTCTCTCTCTCTCTCTCTCTCTCCCCCACACACACGTAGAAACACAGCCTGTCTTGCTGTGCGTGATGACAGACAGCTGCGCGTTCAGCTTTTACAACCATAAAGGAAGTGCTAGGTCGACAGCGGGGCGACATCAAAGCGGCTGTACAGTGAAGTACAGTTTCATTTAACACACTAATGTTCACTTGCGTAATTCCACTCTAATGCTGTTTGTGTTGACAACTTGTAAATGTTGAGAAACCTCTGCAACAACAACTTCACTTTCTAATCTGTCAACAGGAGTTTGGGTTGAGCGTCGATTGCTGGTTCTCCTCAGTCCTAACATACACACATGCGTACAACATACATGATAGGCTGCACACAAACACAAAAACAAACCCACACACATACAGTACATCTGGAAGTATTACAGTATTACGTGTTCTTTCAGCTTTATTGCTTGGGGTGAGAGGAAGAATTCTAATTAACCTCTGAGTGGCCTCTTCCTCTCTGTCCCCATTAAATGTCTTTTAGGAATAACAGGTCATTATGGTGATAATACTGAACCACATCAGTATTTGGCTGTGTGTCAGTTCAATAGCTGCCTGTTTGAAAGGCTGATTGTGTGAATCACAGTGCAGCAACTCAGCTGTCATATATTTTACCCTGGTCTCAAGTAACCCTTTTTAAACTTAATGTATTGCCAAACTGTTTTATGTCAACATTAGCAAAGCAAACTATATTTGACTTTGGAAACTTGTGTGAAGATTTCCTGCTGCATTTTATTCTAAACACTGTGACGATCTCAGTTCGGAAGGTCACGAGGTCATGAGGTGAAAAGTATCTGTGGTTTGCAGAAATATACAAATTCAACATGCATGTGATTTTTGGTGACTGACTTGACCCTGTAGAAGGCTCCTCCAAAACTGACAAATGTGCATCAATGGCCCAGCCTCTTCCAGGAATCACTGCATGTGGAATGAAATGCAGTTGTATGAGGTACTTACCAATTATCAGCACTGACTTTGCCCTGCGTGCAGTCATTTCCGTGGAAGCTGGACACTCTCAGTCTCTGATAACATGGCTGCTGTCAGAAACAGAATAAAAAACTGCGTTGGAGCACTTAACAAGAGGCTAACCTGATACAATCTGCTTGTCTATGATATCCTAACAATATGTCTGCTGCTTTTTCTTGCAATTAGATGAGGTTTTCTGGCAGAAAACTAAAGTATGTTAGCCACTTACTGTCTTGCACCAAAGCCCATAGAGAAAAAGAGCATTCTTAGCTTGCAGGGACACAGGAGCTGCTCATTTGGTAAGTTAGTGCCACTAAGGTAAATCCCAAAATAGGATTTCAATAACTAAAGTCACAAGACAACACATTTGTACTTACTGATTGAGGCAGCAGTGAAATAACTGCTCCTGTAAACCATGATGAAAAATCACACATTTTTCCCATGGACTTTGGTATGGGAGAGTGTTTCCAGGTGTGTGGCAGACATATTTTAAAGCTATATCAGACTTAAGCAGACTTAGATTAATTAAACACACTTTATACTAAAGGAATAAAATCTGGTTTTTTTTCTGTTCCCGATGGATCCCATGTTACCAGTGAGAGTGTCCTGCTGCCGAAACAGATGCATGGAAACGGCAGCATGCACATCAGCTGCAAATTCTGTTGATGATAGGTCAATAACTCGTACATTTGAATGTACAACCACATTTAAATAAATGCACATTGAGTGATTCGCATTAGCATCATTTCACCAACAGTTGAAATTAGTCGGTGAATGTGCATCTGTGTTTCTCTCACACCTTTTCCTCAGTCTTTCCAGCTTGATTGTTGTGAGTCAGGTGAGCGTTGATAGCATTTACTCTAACGGCCACCAAAACTGACCTCAAGTTACAGATGTTCTCACGGTAGATAATGGCGGCCAATAACGCCCGAAGAACACACAGATATTACAATCTGTGTGTCTGCAACTGCTCTAGTTTTGTGCCACATACTGTAGCGTTGTCACATGTTAAGTCCAAACTGTTACTTGATGCAGCGGCCTGTTCCCACAGTGGCTGTAACTGCCTGTGTGTGTGTGTGTGTGTGTGTGGTTTCAGTGAAGGCAGCTCCACCCTGCTCTGTCTGGGTGCCTGCCTGCTAATTGACCACAATACATTATGAATGCAGCATGGGGGTCAGTTTGAGAGACACATGAACAGAGAGGGATGGTCAGAGAAGAGGGACGGACTGTGAATCAATCAGAGGGACAGAAAAGCATACAGCCAAACAGACAGACAGACAGTCAGTCAGCACACAGCACTACAGCGAGTAATGACTGCTTCTATTTCAGTCTGTTTGGACAACACACTGATTCCAGGCCAAGGACACACACGCCCTTTTCCTACTCCATCTTTTTCCTTTCTACTCCTTTTATTTTCCTCATTCTGTTCTGCTTTGCATCTTTTGGTAATTCTTCCTATCTTTTTTCATTTTCTCCTTTCCTTCTCCGTCACCTCCCACCCCCCTTTATCCTGTCCTCACCCTCATCCCTGTCTCCTCATCCACATTTTTTCTTTCCTTGCACCCTCCAATTCAGTGTTAAATTCACCCTCCTGACCTCTTTCTCATCACCAGTTCCACCGTGCAGGTCTGAATTAGCTCTTCTGGATCTGAATATTTTTATCCTGTGGTTTCTTTTATAGTGAATGACATTCAAAACAGAAAATGTGGCATGTTTCATTTCGCCTGTTATGATGTGTTCAGGCACATCCGTGACATTGACCAGTTAGTACACAGACATGCAGTACATGCAAAAGTAAGGAGTGTAAACACATAATGGTGAACAAGTGTGATGAAGTTGTTTGTTTACAACACATTACTCTGCAAAAGTTGTAGGCCAGCATTAGATTTGTTTTAGCAACGATATAAGGAGCACTCACTCACTCATTTTCTACCGCTTTATCCACTAAGGGTCACAGGGGGCGCTGGTGCCTAACTCCAGCTGACTTAGGGCGAGATCAGATTGCCAGTCCATCACAGGATATAATGACCATACAGTGTAATTATCTTTTCAATTTATCAGCAAAAGAAATCTCATTCGATAGGTGTAGCATTCTCCTACATTGTGACATGTACAATGTGTAATGTGAATGTAGACATGATAAAAGGTGCTATGTTTTTTAATCTAGCCAATACAAATATCAGTTTGTAATCATTTGCACCTCTTGTCCATGTCTCCCTCAGCATCAGCCCTACGGATTAATCAGTGTACACTCACGAGCCACTGCCAGTGTACCTAATAAAGTGGCCTGTGAGTGAACATCTCTTCCATGTGTACCAAAACGTTATTGTGAACCCTTTATAATGTGGTTTGGAACTTATTTTGTAAATCATTTTCCTTGAAAAAAAAACACAAAACTCAACCACAATGTGTCTTCTAACTGGTCAAAATGTCTGTATTGTACCCTCCAAATTCCCTCAGCCCACAGCCTCCATTACAGACTTGCACACACATGCTCTACATGTACCAGTGTGATTCTCTGTTAGTGCACTTCATTATTTTCCAAGCTTTGGATCCAAACTACAGAGATAAAAATATATTTGTGAGCAGTTTTAAATGTTTGAAGGAGGGGCCCACCAGCACAGCTTCCTCTCAAGGCGAGCCAATAAGGACTCAGAGCCAAGTGGTGACTAAAAGAGCTGTGTTAGTTGTGCTGTTCTGTGAATTTTAGTGACTCTGAGGGGCATTTATTTATTTTTTTTAGCCATGCAAAACTTGAAAAGATTTCCTCTCCGCTCATATTGACTGTACGCGGAAGGTTGCACAATATGTATTACCAAACAATTGGTTATTTCATCCATTTAATCAGACTGATGAGGGTGTTGGGACATTCTGCTTTTATTCATTCTGCTTCTCTGTTCATCTCCTGACATCAGAACAATTGATTATTTCTTCTCCTCCTCCTCTTCCATGCACCTTCTCTGTTTCCTGGTGTCTTCCCTTCATCCCTCCCCTCCACATTCTTCCACCCACCTTCTCGCCGCCGGACAATCTGTTTTTTGTTTTTTTTAACGACACTGTCGAGGACTACAGTGAGGAAGAGTCTCGCTCCCAGGGGGGAAACAGCTGGAATACAAGGACATAAATTTGGGTTGAAGAATCCCAGCTTCTGTAATGCGATGTCAAGTATGCATGCATTGAACAAAATTCTGAAGCAAAAGTTGGTATTACTGAGTTGGTGACAGAACATGAAAATCCTCTGTAGACCAAAACTGTCTCATTTTGGTACCTGTAGTGTGGGCTACAAAGCCCCTGAAAGGCGGTGGCTTTGATTTAGTTCTAGTAGCCATTTATGCTGAAGGAGCCAATTCTGTTCAACACAGCATACAAGAAAAACTCAAATAATGATGATAAATCCTCATAATCGACGCAACCTGTCTTATTGTATAAACGTGGAGCGGAGGATTCACAGTGCGATCTTGAACTGGACATTTGTCACTGAATAGTTAAAGAGTTGAATAGAGTTGAGCTTCCATGATGAGATGATGGCATCTCCAACAACAGCAGGTCAATAACAGCAGGTCTCAGATGGTTGTGACACCCTTTTAAACTTGTAAAGTGTGGATTACTATTATTATGACTAGCGGTACTCAGTACTATTATTACTCTCCGCTCAAAACCCCTTCATTTCCCAAAAAACTCGGCATTTCTGGAATTTTGAAGCATGGCCTACTTATGAGCGCATAATCCTGAAGTTACATAATCATTATTTTTGGACTTTGTTCATCTCTGACCTCTTTTAAAGAGCCAGATATCTGCCATGAAATGCCCATTTCCTGTGCAGCTGAAACAGAAGGATCCCTATTGACCCCAATGTTTGCTTGACTAATACAAGACTTGAACCAAAAATACCTGAACTTGGAGCTTTGCAGCAAACATGTCATTTGTCCATTTGTCAAAGGGGAGAACAGTGTGTAAGCATGACAAAATACTCAAAGCATCGCCGACGCTGGGATTCTACCCTTTTCACACACAGTAAGCAGCGAGGCTTAGTAATAAAATGTCAAGATTTTAATGACCATGACCATCAGGATTATCACAGCAAATATATGCAGTAATTGCAGGACAAATTCAAAGACAAACCTCCATTTTATTATGTTCACCATCACTTTAAATTCAAATCCATGTTTGGCCCTGTCACTGCCCAGTGGCCGGGCCTGTTGGTTTGTGACTCTGCAGCCATTGTGGAAATCATATGGCATAGTGCAGATGTCATACAGAGGAATAAGAAAATAAAGGGGTATGGATATAGTCGCCCCCTGGTGCTGACTCAATATATTTTCACTTCCTAATTGGACCCTTCTCCACCACATGACCTCTTCTCATTTACCCAGATAATTAAAAAACCTTGACGCGTTTCCACTGAAATTACCTGGGTAAATATTACCCTGGTAAATGCTTTACCTGGGTAAATTTAGTACCTACTCATGGCTAGGGACTTTTCAGATTACCACGAAGTTAGGAGGGGCGGGGCTATGTGGAACACAAATGTAGCCTCTTTGTCGCTATATTTATATTTATATTTGTTCAGACCCTCAACAGCCTCTTTTTCGAAAGAAGCGACAAATCTAGTGTCTTTTTCTTGTGTTATTTGACACTTTTGGAGACACTGATGTGAAAGCACATATCGTTCTAAAGGCCTTTACACACCGGGGAAAAAAATCACACACACACATGCTGCTGCTTTTGTCGTCTCTGGCTGATGCAGCCCACAGTGATGTCGGTAAAAACTATTTTGAAGCTTGATTTTCACTCCCACCATCTCACTGAAGCACCTTTACAACCCCCCTCTGCATGTCTGTAACTGTTTTATAGTTTATTCTTGTTTATTAACATGAAACGATTTTCAAGAAACAAACACAATCGAGCGATCCACTGGTGTGTTAAATGATGTGACTGTACGCCATCAACAAAATTGCAAACTACACAGATTACCAGGAAATAAAGTAAGGTTCTTGGTTTTAAAAGTACCTGGTAATTTTGGTGAAAAGGGGGCTATTGACTTCACCAAGGACACTGAAATTTTATATCGAATTTTTTATGTATGGTCTATAAGTTTATCCCAACTCTCAGAGGCGCAACATGGGAATGAAAAAGCTGCAGTTGAGGGTTGACAAGTTTTTGTTTTAAAGCGTATTAACACCGTCCCTGAAAGCACCAGGAGTAAAACGTCCTAATGAGACAGAACCCAGTTTCTCTGTCTGTCTGTCTGTCTGTCTCACTGTTTCTCTCTTCTGTGCACGTGTGTTGATGCACTGGTGTCAAACGTTCTGACAGAGGAAAGTAAACTTAGCAGCTTGTTGAGAGTTGTCTCTGTCTTTCTCTCACCCTCTCTCTAGAGTACGTATAAACATGTCAATGTGTTTATTACTGTATTACACTGCAACATGAGTGTTTGAGTGCTTTTTATGGATTAGAAATCGGACATTTTACACATGATGCTATGTACATCTTTAAAAAAAGATGAGAAGTAAAATGATATAACAACAAAAAATGTACAATCTGCTGTTGAGTCTTTGCAGAACTAGTTTCTTTAGACTTTGGGCTCTAACTTCGTGGCGCAGTGCAAGGTGGCGCAGCCTATGAAGTGGTGTGCACACGTCACCAAAACCTCACAGGCAAGTTTACAGAATGTCAGGCACATTTCAATGCAATTAATAATCACAACAACCACTATTTAATGTAACTATTTGAATCAGCACATACATTTATATCTATATTGACTTTCCCGTCACATCTGATGTCAGATCAACGGCGGTTGGCACGTGTAATGGAATTTCATTAACGCAGCCGAAACTGTGATGCAAACTAACGACTTCACAATCCTCTCATTCTACCGCAAAGAGCCTCGTTATCAGATAGTGAGTATATATTCAGCTTCTCTCATCTCATAAAATTGCGTACTACACAACATAGCACACAACATGCAGGTAGTGCAGCAGAGCGCACAGGAGAGGAGAGACCACCTGGCTGCACAGCTCTGTCCTTAAATGTTTCCATTTTTATTCACAATTTATTTAATCATATTAAAGATACATAAAATGACTTCTGATACAAAATGGTGTTGATTTTATTGATTTATTGAACAAGTCTCCTACTTCCTCTTCCTCGTTGCATGCGGGGACGCGCTCCCGTTCACCAGCACTATGCTTAGTAGTTTTCGCATTGTACTTTGATGTGGTCGTCTACCATGATGGACTTACACATGCTAATTTCTACAAATTTGTATTTATAATTTTTACTGCCTAACCCTGTCTTTTTTTAGTCCTGACCAGTCAAGACAAGTTTATGCAAGACAAGTTTTGCATAAAAGTGACTGTGTGCTCAGCCTGTGTGCAGAAGCAGCACAGAGCAGACAAGCAAGAGCTCATTTTACATCAAAAGACCATGAAAGGGTTAAATGTCTCTCAGAAGTTTCTGGATGCATCTAGGACTGATTTAGCAGAAAATCATTTTTTTTCCTGTCATATATACATCCTTCTCAAAGGTTCTTTTCCATTAAAAAGAATATGACTCTAATTCTTTAATTCTTTAATCAACCCCAATGCTATTTTTCTTTTTCATTAAATGCATTGTTTTATATTATTCATATTGTTTAAGTGTCTCTCGGACCTCTACTTAATATCAATTCAATCTTTTTGTCTCCTGTGCAGAAATCTGTCTCCAACTCTGCTCTGGAGGAAAAATGCAGGAAATTACAGAGTTTGATTTTTTTTTTTTTTTGTACCACCAAAAGAGTCAGACTTTATTGCATATATATGCTTTAACTGGACGTATAGATTGTCCCTATGTTGCTTTGTGTCCTTTCCCCTCTGTGGTCAAACATACTTTTCTTTTTGTAAGAACTGATTTGACCCAACATGCTAAAGAAAAACACCAATGAAATTCTGAAACAGCCACTCCGCACAGAGCTAATACCTGGCAGCTCTCTTTGAGTAATTATCTTGTATATTTAGAAAGCTAAAGAGAATATCTACACAGTCATTTACTCTTTCATTTTGGTCACAGTCCTTGTGAAAAAAGTGTCAATCATCAGGTCTGAGTAAACAACATATTTGGTTCTGACTGCACAGATGTAAAAACATAACATTGACTGGTTTTGTGTGCTTTACTGAGCGACATGACCTTCTTGCTACAGGGTTAGAGTAGTGGTAAAGGAACGATTGAAATGAGACCTGTAACATTTTTTTTTACATTTTGTCATCTCCACTCTAAACATTTGCATCTGCAGGAACTACAATTACAGCTATTTCAGAATCAGCTTCGCTACAGCCATTTCGAGTTCATTTTTTACCCATTAAACTCCAGATGGTACAGCAAGTGGGGATTTCATTGGAACCATTTCATCGTGTATTTAGAAAAGATGGATGGTTGTTTAGTACTTCAACCAACAGAAAGGCTCAGAAACCCAAAATAGGGAAGACCCAGGGATGTTCAACCTGAACCCAGTGCAGACCCCTCCAATATTTTAAAGATGGGACTACAACTCACCCACAACTGAATGAACCCAGTTGGGGCATACAAACCTGATTTGCACATCCAAAAGATGTCCAAAGTAAACTCTCTAAACAGTCTTCAGTTTACCATCCTCCAAAATGTTGGAGGATGGCATGGCTAACTCTATCCACTTCTGATTTCAAAGTAAAAGTCCATTTAATCAAATGGTAATGGATGACAAATTTGACCTTTTTACATTCAACATATCGGGTGGGGTGGTTGGTTGGTTGGTGGCGGATAAGATAATTTCAAAAGCAATGAGAAAAACACATTAATCAGTACTTAGAAATGCATTTCAAATCATTATCAAATAAGTTGTTTAGCTCTCACGTCGCCCAGAGAATTTCCTGCACGGCACACAGGAAATGACTTGTTTAATGTATCAATACAGAAGGAGGCAACAGCAACGCGGTGCTCCCTCAGTCAGGTCTGATAGTATTGCTTGACAGAGCCTGTTTGCAGATGAAGGACGAAGCATACACTCATTCACCCTCACATTCACACCTATTGGCAATTTCGAGTGACGTAGCATACAAATAATGTCAATTAATTTCTGCTCACAAAGGCCAGACAGAGGCAAAATAGTAACAGCAACTAAACAGAAAGAACAAAATAAATCATCAAGCGTTATGCACTACAGTTTTAAATTCTTCTGCCAAGCATATTGGTGTGTGTGTGTACCTGATATATGTTGTGGGGACCTAAATAGTCACATTATGGGGGCTTGTCTTCTTTATGGGGGAAAAAAATCTAGTCTCCATAATGTAAATGACTACATTTTAAGGTTAAGGCATGTTTTAAAGTTAGGCTGAGGTTAGGGTTAGGGCACTAATAATTATGGTCTCCAGGAAAAGAATGCACTGTCCTCTAAAGTTGTGGAAACCGGTGTGCGTGTGTGTGTGTGCATGTGAATTGGTCTGTGCAGCGCTGAGGATCTGATCAGTACTGGAGGTTGAACCGGGAAATGATGAGGTGGCGCTTCTTCTTCTTCTCATTCTTCTTCTCCTTCTTCTTTCTACGTCCCGAGCTTCCAGAAAGACAGATTGCATTCCATTCCCTTCCCTGTTAAAAAAAAAAAAAAAGGGAACAGGCAGACACATGGATAATGTGAAGGTAGTGTATGTGCGTAAGAGGGAGAGAGAGAGAGAGACAGAGAAAGAGAGAGAGAGGAGGAGGAGTGAATTAGAGGCTTGCCTGGCCAGCTTTAGACTGTGCAACGTGTCTGCTGCTGGTGGATCAGATGGCAGAAAAAGCTGCTCTGTGTCTCCCTGCAGCTCATCTGCTGTATAATGTCTGCTTTCTGCTTAATTACAGCTCACCTGCAGCCGGGCTGGCGCTGCACACAGCCTGCTGTGGGGAAGAGAAAAAACAAAACAAAGCAGAGAATCACCTTTATAAACCTTTATTTGGGCTGGGTGGGGTGTGTGGGGGACACCACTAAAAAAAAAAAAAAAAAAGGGCTTTTATTATTTAGAGCCAATAACAATCATAATGTCTCCAAGCCCCACAATTGTGCAGGAAGAGTATTTCAGCCACCGGCGGCTGCTCGCTCAGAAAAATGCAAACATCTGGTTCACTCATGAAAGACCGTGAAGTGTTTTTTTTTTTTTTACAGACATCTGCACCACTCATCCACCCATCTATCAATCTATCTATCTATCTATCTATGGCAGAACTCACTGATCTAGAGTGTTTGCTTAGTGACATTAGTCTCTCAGTCTCAGAACTGTGACAGTAAATCAAGGAGATGCTTTTCCACAGTCCCACAAAAGTTCATCAAACCAAAAGCCAGAACTGCTCAAAGAGGCAGCCCTCTCTGCTGGGGAGGTCAGGGTGTTTGTCCGGGAATGAATGACCCTCATCCTCCCTGGAAAATTAATTGGATAGAGGTAGCCAAAACTTGGCTTAAAGGTGATGCTGCTGACAGCACACAGTGGAGCATGTGGCTCGCACGTCCCAAAACATGCAAAGGTTAACTGGCAACACTAAATAGACCATAGGTGTAAGTGAATGGTTGTTTGACTGGCCAACTGTCTTTTGCCCCATGTCAGCTGGGATTGGCTCTGACGCCCCCATACTCAAGACGATGAAGTTCTTTTGTGTCAGTAAGGATTATGCCACTGCTCCAACACCACCATCGTGGAAAACGATCACCTTAAAGCAATGACATTATTGACATTAATGACATAGATGAGTGTTCATGCTTTTCTATGAGGCTAATTTATAGTCGAGGCCTCACAAGGTACTCACAGGATTTTGGCTCCTCATCAGTTTGGTACAAAGGAGGGTAACTGTGCTGTGCTTCAAGGGGAAATTTTGCACATCCAGCTCTCCTCACAGGTTTTTAAGAGTACTACGTAGGTGGAACAAAAACCGTTGTGCGTAGACTTTTTTTTTTTAGCTCCAGCTGTGTAGAATCTGATAAACTGCTCCACGTATCAAGACTTGAGTCGGCAACGGTGGAACCTAAGAATTACAACTTTCAAAATGAAATAACAGTTTTGACCTTTACTGCTTTGCTGTTCATTTTTTGCTTAAGGCTAAGCTAGTTGCCACCAGCTTCGCACACTTAAACTATGTCAAGCAACTGTTAGAACACAGGATGGATTCCATGGATCTCTATGGAGATCCTATTATTATTTATAGGATCTTTACTATTTATTATTTATTTATTTATTTTCGAAACTGGCCTGACGATGCTTTAGGAGGACCATATTAAATAATTAGAAGACTCTTTATTTCCCACATTTGGTTCCAAAACCAGGACTTTAAGTTCACAGTAGGCCAAGTCATGTAATGAGTTCATGTAGCCATGATAATTGAGCTCAATGGCACAATTAAACATGAAAGTTCTGTTCTCTTTTCTGATGATCCACCGTTTAACGTCATAGTTGTGTCTAAAGAACAATCCTTCCACCTCATTTGGTGGCGAGGGAGGTAAATTCAAGTTGCATTCCACTACTTTAGCATTGTCTGACAATGATTGATCACTTACAGAAGTAATCCAAAATGAACAGTCGGAGGCTGAGACACAATGTCTTTTTTTTATAGGTCAAACCACCAATAATGAATGATTCCACGTTTTCCCTGATGCATTTTGCTTTTTACTGTGTGGTCCACCCTTCGTTTTTATTCTGAATTCATGCACCAGGTCAGTTTTTTTCATTCATATTCCTCCACTTACCTGTCTTTTCATTTTTTGGAAAATGGCTAAAGCAGGCATGGTTTGAAATTCTTTCCCTATCAAATAACCAAACTTCTGAACCCAGTAACCAACCCTCCACAGTGATCAGAACCAAATTAGCAATACAAATAAAAACATAAGGAAATCTGAACCATCAGCTAAAGCCATAAAATCACTTTGGAATATTAAAATAACAGTTGGGGGTCAGCACATGGAAACTGACTGACCCCAACTTAAAGATATCTACATTATTTTGTGAAATTGACCTGAACATATCTAGAACTGCTAGATCCCAGAGGCTGAAATAAAAGTGATCCAGGAAGTAGATGAGACTCAGAAATAAAGTCTAGATCAAACCCATGTACTTCTGGAGGAGGAGATCCTCCTCCAACCCTCCGATGCTCTTCAGGATCAGGTTTCCTCCTGCTCAGTCTTCTTTCTATGATCCAAACTCCTACTCTTGGAATTATATGGAAGGAGGGCCCAGCTTTTTTTTTTTTTCCCCTGTCTTTCTCTCCTTTCTTCTGTTTTTTTTCCTCTTTGAAGGAGGGGTCCACTCTTGTCTTCCCTAAACGTGAGCAGCAGCAGCAGGGTAATGAGGGTGCGTCCCTGGTCGGTCCAGTCCCCAGCACCTCCCAGTTCTTCAGGCTCTCATATAAAAACCCTGGTGGAAAGTGAGTGGAGGCAGTAGGGAGTTTTCTGCTGGGGTCAGGAGGACTGTGAACAGACGAGCGGACCCTGCCCCAAACACCCGTGTATGAGTGGAGTGTAGCAGAAAGAGAAAACACCCCCAACTTTTTTTTCCTCTCTTGCCTCAAAGAGTCTACATGTCTGGTGGCATCTAGACATGTTCAGCTTTGTGGATTTGCGGCTAGCGCTGCTGCTCAGCGCAGCAGTGCTCCTGGTCAGAGCACAGGGCGAGGACGACCGTAAGTTTCATCACTTTACTGGAGCTTCTCAACCCTTTTTTTTTGTCTTTTTTCCTGGTTTTTTTTAATGGATTTTCTCTGCATGGGTGGATGGCTGCTGAGATGTAGAAGCAAGGAGAAAAGTTTGAAGTAGAAATCAGAATTCTGTGTATTTACTGCCCCTTTAATCTCCATACATAGACAGATAGACAGATAGGTTGATAGATCACCTTGTAGTTTACACAGTACTGTGTATACGTAATGCATTGGGCATCTCAAGGCCTCTTGAGTTTGTCTCTCCTCTCCTTGTGTTTGTCTGTCTTTTAACCCCCCCCCCTCCCCCCCACACACACACTTCCCCCCAAATGCATGCAAAGCGAGTTGCTGCAGGTTTTCCAGGCTTTGCTCCAGGCAATGGAAGTGGAGCAAAGTGGTCTTAAGCTTTGAACCATAATTATTATATAAAAATTCATCTTTTTGTCCATCTTGAAAAGCCAAACTCTACCATGGCTTTTCATCATTCCAAATCTCTTTAAGTAGGCCGCCTGTGCCCCCAGACTACAAAGAGTTAATCGTAAGGTAAAAAGCGTGTAATCCTCTCGGCCTTTGCTCAACGTCAGCCACAAGAACTTCTCTGCTTCTAGCAGACGCGCGTCAGATCTAGGGAAAGTTTCTGGCTGGGGCCTGATTGATGTGGCAGTGTAATTTACTGCCTGAAGCCAAGTGATGAGTTGGCCAGGTGAGGGAGGGAGAGAGACATAGGCTATAGGGAAGAATCATGGGAAGAGAGAGACAGTGACAATTAGGTGAGCAGGCATAGTCTTGTCCGCTGGAAACATCTGACCTCTGCAGCCTGAGCGCTCTCACTTTAAATATGCTCGGCAAAGAAAGTTCAGATTTATTCAAAATATACATCATATAGCACACAACACAGACACAGAGAGAGAGAGGGAGAGAGAAAGGTGTGATATCTCTTTCAGTGAAACTAAGAGACAAACGAAAGATAAAATATTTTTCCTCCTGCGAGAAGACAAAGAAAATGAATCTGGCAGCCTCAACTCTGGAGGTATATTTTTCCAGATGTTCCTCTCATCTGGAAACCACTCAGCTGTCTGCCTGCCTGCCTGCTTGTCTATCTGAAGCAGACGTGCTCTGTGTCACAGCGCCACCCAGAGGCTTCTCCCGCCGCTTGCAAGACACATCTGGCCGCCACGTCCCCCCCAAACTTCCTCCTCCTCCTCCTCCTCCTCCACCTCCTTCTCCACCTCCACCGCTTCTTCATCTTTCCAGTCCTTTTTTTTCTCCCTCCCTATGTTTCCTCTAATTGCAAACACATGTGTGGAGTGTTTCCACCAGTTGCTGCCAAGCCGACAGTCTGCAGCTTCTTACTGCTCGCTTTCCCCACTGAGCTCAGCACTTTGGCACTTGGGGAGATTTATAAGCCCTAAAAAGAGGCCTCCAGTCTGGGCTGAGCTCTGCAGGGAAAGCGGCAGCAGCAGTGATGGAGCACAGGGTTGGAAAATGTGACTCTCTGTTAAAGCAGATGTGTAAATCATTGTGTTTTGTTAGTGACTGTTGTTAAATTGAAGTGTACCCAGACACTGCACTTTGTGTCACCTCAGTTTGTCCTCTCACTTGTGTCCAGTTCGGCTCTAAACCTTCACAACGCTCACCTCTCCGGGTTGATGCTTTGATTCTGTCTTATCTTTCTTCTGCTCATGCATTATGGCGTTTTAAGAAAAAAAAAGAAAAAAGAAAAGAAAATACTGACAGTGTTCATTTCAAGCCTTAACTGATGCAAACCTCAACGTGTTTATATACTGACAAAATGGTACTTTGATTTATTTTTTTAATTATTATTTCAGGGTTTACCTTTTTTTTTTTGCTTCTCTTACTTTGTTTTTTTAAATTATTCATTTTGGTAATTAATTTAGTCGTATTAATAATGATAACAACAACAATAATGGCAGTAATTTATTGTGGAGCTCAACAAGGCCTTGTGTGCGTGTGTGCGCGTGCGTACATACCAGCATCCTAATTGCCTCAGGTATCTCACCTGTCCTCCTCTCTCTCCCTTCATCGCTGTCGCTCCCTGGCGCCCCCCTCAGGCTCGGGCGTGAGCTGCACCTTGGACGGCCAGGTGTTTGCCGACCGGGATGTGTGGAAGCCAGAACCATGCCAGATCTGCGTGTGTGACAGCGGCACGGTGATGTGCGACGAGGTCATCTGCGAGGACACGACAGACTGCCCCAACCCCGTCATCCCCCACGACGAGTGCTGCCCCATCTGCCCTGACGACAGTAAGAGCCGCTTTCGTTCTCTCGCAGCTTCCCCTCCATGCACCCTCTCCTCCTCCTCCTCCTGCTCGTCGACCTCCACATCTGTTCCATCAGGATTAACGGCCTGAACTTCACAATCAAAAGGAGGATATTTCAGTGGCATATAATGTTGTTTACTGATGTTTTCCATTTGGTTTATTCATCATCTAATTGTCTGTCCTCACTCCACAGGCTTCCAGGATGCCCAAGTTGAGGTAAACATTGAACATTCATCACTCATTCAAATTTAAAAATGGTCTCTTTAGATATATATATATATAATTTTCAGGCATAAGATATTGGGTCTAGACCAGGTGTGACTTGTTTATTATTATTAATTCATATCCACCATGAGGACTTCTGATATTTGAATGTCATATATTTTTTTTTCTTTTCTTTTCTTTTTCTCATAGGGACCCAAGGGAGAGCGTGGACCCAAGGGAGACAGAGTAGGTTCCCTTTCTTTTTTCCTTCCGTGGCTCACTTATTCTCCCATGACTTCACCCGAGGGCCTCTTTGAGGTGCATCGGATTCCTGTGCGTTCATGTCAGAGCGGAGTTGTTTACATTGTTAGCCCAGTCCTGCAGTGAACATTCAAACACAAAGCAGACAAGTCTGAGAAGTAGGGACCTTCATTTAAATGTTTGCAAGTCCAAATAGGAACAAGTCTGACCAATTACTGGCATATTGTCAATTTATTTTGGCTTTTTTTTTTTTTTTTTTTTTTTTACACAAATATGTACAATAGTACAATAGTAATGTGACCAAACTTTCTTTGAACAGTGCACTGCGTGCACACTTTTGTTCTGTGAAGTCATTTTCTACGCATCACATTACAGCTGTAGCAATTTGCACTAGTGATACATTCATTCGCAGAGAGCAGTAAAAAAAAAAAAAAAAAAAACTAAAGTTGAGCAGGAAGTAGGACAGGAAGTTGAAGGAAATTTGGAAGATTTAAGTTGAGAAGGATTTTACTTCAAATACACAAGACAGTAGGTAAAACTATTTACCTTTATATATATTAAGGCAAAAGGTTGCATCAGTGTTTAATTCTAAAAGGTTTATATTACCTTATCATTATTGAGTTTTACTTTAATTAAGATTTAGTTTTGACTATTTAATCAATTATTTTAAATCAATGACATGATTTGGTGGGATGCCTGTGCATCAAAGACAACTTTAATGATTTTTGTAAAATAGTCTTGCTGTTATTTTAAATACAATTAAAGAATAACAGTTGAATACATTTTATTTTGGGGCCTGCTACAATGGTGGCAATGGCTTTTATTCCTCTTTAGGAACAAATACACTGTGAATTTTTGGAGAACAAATACTTACCCAGTATCCTAATGTCCTGTGTCACATGACCACTGCCAGCTCTTCCTGGTTGGTCACATGTCAGCATTGAAGGGAAATGAACTGCATCTCCTCCTGGTTTAATGCTGCTTTCAGCGCCATAGGATCCTGTTAGGAGAGGAAGGAGGAGAAGTCAAATGACATGACATGAGAGGAAGCCACCATGTGATTCAGGGTTGATGTTGCGGTTTATCCTCTCACTGTGTGTGTTTGGATCGCAGCCCTGCATCCTGTGTGCAGCCTTCCCTTTATTCTGACTCTTGAGTCTGACCCGTCCATTCTTCACCTGCAGGGTCCTCCTGGTCCCCCTGGTAACGATGGTATCCCTGGACAGCCCGGACTTCCTGGACCTCCCGGCCCCCCTGGACCCCCCGGCCTTGGTGGAGTAAGTAAACTGTGTCTTTTGTTTTGTTTTACTTAAGCATTGTGATATTGTGTCGATCTGTTAATGTCAACAACTACAACAAGGCAAGTAAACATCCCATTGTCATTCTTTCTGGCCACCCAGCACTTATACCTCACTACCCATAATCCATAGCATTCCCTGTTGTGGGCCTTTGTTGGATTTGACTTCAAATAATTGTGCTTTCCATTTAGTGCTTCATTTCTCGAAAAATGAGCAGTACTGTTGTTTGGCCATGGATCGGTGTAAACTTATCAGGGCATGCTGGGTGTGAGTGCAGCTCAGACCTTGATTATCCATCCCATAATCCAGTGTTTGCTTAAAATGACTGACTCTTACTTGGAGTTTGGTTTTCCCTCTGAGGTCAGGAGTTCAGTTGTGTCACTGATAATCAAACACTAGTAAAGATGCTGAGGGAAGAGGAGGAGCAGAGGTGCTTTTGATGCTAAATGGTGTAAAGAGTCTCACACCCACAGGCCTAATCTCATCATGCTAAGCGAGATATGAATCAGTTTTGTCACTGATAATCAAGACAACATACACTCAGACACTGACTATCCTCCTACCTGAGCCTGCTGCGCTAAAATTCCCAGGCTACATTTTTATCATTTACGTTAAGCAAACACAACTTACGATGCCAGTCTAATGTTCAGTGCCATCGTTACGTTAAGCAAACTAAATGGGTGCCACCAACAAAGCTGCTATTATAGGACTAATGCAGCATACTTAGGTTAATCATCACACTACAACATGCCAATGTCAGACCATTTGAAGGTAAAGCGAATACTACCTCAACCCCACTAAGGTCAAAGGTCAGGAGCGCATCCTGGCTGCAAGTGTAGCAAATGGAAAGAAAAAAGATATTTAATTTATTTGAAATACTTCTGGATAGGATGTGGTAGACCAGCGAAGTGAACAGCGAAGAAAACCATGATACTGGATTTGAGCTGTTTTTCTGTAGGAGAACTCTTGCTGTGTTACATTTAAAAAAAAAAAAAAAACAAATCCCCCAAACCCCCTCATTTCAGTCAGAAATGTAAGAAAATGTTTGTTTAAGGTTGGCGGTTAATTGATATGATTAAAAGCCAATAATTGATTCTGCTTGTCTTGGCCTATATATTTAGCAGATTTTTTTCCTCCCTCTACTATGTTATTTAATAATAACAAATTGCACATACATTGCTTAACTGTAGTAACCAGGTAGTGAACAAGACTGATGGTCTATCTCCCCAAACTACATGTAATGTCTTCACTGCAGTGCAGTTATATACAGTGTTTTCAACAGAAAACAACGTATAAATGAAATATTAATGACATACAACAGGTTAACAAAAAGCAAAACAAAATCTTTTGAATGGAATATTTGGCAACATTTATCAGGTTTCAGAGACCAAAAATGATTAATATTTAGGCCAATGACAGTTAGTTATAAAAAAAAAGACAAACATGATAAATCAGTCTAATCGATTAATTAGTCTGCCTCTAATCTAATGTGTTAATTTTTTGTTTGTTTGTTTTCCAGAACTTCTCTCCTCAGATGTCTTCCGGCTATGATAAATCCCCTGCCATGCCTGTGCCCGGACCCATGGTAGGTCACATATACAGCACATACACTCATACACATACACATCTATCAGTAAGCACTGACTGATGACCCTCCAGTGTCTGAGCCTGCCTGTGTTTGACTGACAGGGCCCAATGGGACCCCGTGGACCTCCTGGACCTCCTGGTTCAAGTGTAAGTAAGACACATCTTCTTTTCTCAATTCCCAAAAAAAATGTTTTAAAGTCTAAAGATGTGAGGATAGTGGAGAGGAAAGCTTTGACTGTGTTGGAAATGTGGAAACACTTCCACAGCATTTTCCAACATAGATTTCCATCACAGATTTATTTGAGTCAGACAAAAAAAAAAAAAAAAACACAAGGAGAGACAGAATAACAGAAATGCCGTGCTCATGAGCACACTTCCCGGAACTCCATGTTTGCTCAGAAAACAAAGTAAAATTCACAGGTGATACAGTTGAATGCAGCACAAACTCTGAAAGACTCAAATTTGTCTGAAGCAACTGGAATTGACGTCCTGTTAAACACGTCAGTGAGAAATCATCAGACAAGAGACTTGATTGATGGCTGATATAAACATACCAGACATAGTCTGTGCATCCATCAGTTGGAATTTGATTGTATTTATTGATTTAATTTGTTTCCCTTTCACGGATAATCCTTCAGATTGCCATTAGTCAATGACTAAGTCAAAGTCAAACCGGCAAGAAAAGGGTCCAGTGCTCTGATTTATGCAATCGAAGCCCTGGTCTGAACAGAATAGAACAAAAATGAAACAGCATTTTTAATACCTCTAAACACTAGAGTCTTAAATATAAACACAGAGAGGCTGTAATGATCCTGAAGTTCTCCATTGTAACCTCAAGAGGTATTGATGCAGCCAATGAGAGCAGACCTGTGACTGCACCTGAAGCCAGCCAGACCTCACTTCACTATACATAAGTCACTGAAGTGAGAGTCCTGCCACACAGAGGCAACGTGTTCTCAGCATTACAGCATTTACGTGCAATACGTGGCTACAGTTGCCACCCATGTCAGCTGATGGCAGTCATAAAGCAGCGATTCCCAACATCTCCCGTGTGACCTGGCTCGTTGATGGGCATCATATTGTATTTTTTTACTTCTCTGGTGTGACTGTCATAGTGATGTTGTTTGTGTTGGGCTCCCCCTACAGGGACCTCAAGGATTCACTGGCCCCCCTGGTGAGCCTGGAGAGGCTGGAGCTTCTGTGAGTGCCAAGGCCACATTAAACACACACACACGCATTTCTCTTTGTTAGCCTACAACATTTTTCACCTGGTTGGTGTTCTACTCTACAGGGTCCCATGGGTCCCCGTGGCCCCGCTGGCCCCCCAGGAAAGAACGGAGAGGATGTAAGTCTACTGGATATGCTTCTATCTCGGCGATGATTCTCAGTATAAATTACAGAATCACATCATCCGTCTGCTTATGCTGCTTTCTCTGCCTTCTTTCAGGGTGAGTCTGGCAAACCCGGTCGCTCTGGTGAGCGCGGACCTCCTGGCCCACAGGTAGGCTGCCATTTCAGCCTACTATTTCATGATGCAGTGTGAGTTCAAAAACGTTCCCGTGGTACTAAATTGTGTTTCCCTAACTTATCTCTCTCTCTCAGGGAGCACGTGGTTTCCCAGGAACCCCTGGTCTGCCTGGAATCAAGGGACACAGAGTGAGTCCAAACTCCCAACGCGACACAGCACCAATCCGCAGCATAACATCTCCTGAAAGACTTTTGTGGACTTGCTTAATAATGTTTCTCTTTGTCTTTAGGGATTCAGTGGTCTGGATGGTGCTAAGGGAGAGACTGGCCCTGCTGGACCCAAGGTGACTCTCCCTTTTTTTGCTTTTGTCTCGCTCTTCCAACTAGTTCAAGAGCACTATTACAGAAGCAGCAGTAGGAGTGGCTCTAATAGCAGCAGTCAAAGAAGACCTGTGAGCAGCAGTGCTAATGGTAGTAGCCCATAATAGAACCAGCAGTAGCAGTGGCAGTAGTAAGAACATTAGCAGCCATAATAGTGGCACTAACCGTGATGAGGTAGTGGCAGCAGAAGCCACTATTTTTCGTTGTATTACTACGGCACTCTGTTGTTTGGTCCGTGGCTGCCACTGCCAAGGGATAGTTTGTAGAGTACATTCTAAATTAAATATTTAGCTTCAATTATTTCAGGTTATACTGGACTAGGTCCCCAGAATATTTTTTCTATCTTGTTGGGGATCCTTACCTGAGAAAAAAAGTTGACAACCTCTGAGTAACATAACTCTCAATAGTCAAACCTGAAGCTTTAAGTTATGGTATCCTGAGTTCCAGTGATAAATATCTGGCTTAATCTGGATCCTACATTTCCCATAATGCAACAAAATACCATTTTATATATCATTTATATTATATACCAAGTTGTGGCAGTATTGTTCATGGATACTTGTGATTGAGTTATCATACTCACAGATCACTGTGACAGCCATGTGAATTAATGAGAAATGATGCTACATTTGGTGTCGTTCATTCATTTTCATCACATGACCTGCCTGTGTGTTTATGTGTATTTAGGGAGAGGCTGGCACTCCTGGTGAGAATGGAACCCCTGGTGCTATGGTGAGTAAAACAAACCAACATCTGCTGTTTGAAAATGCCATCTCGGCTTTTCCGTTCCTCCGTGATGCCAGTTCGGAAAGCATAACTGACTCTGTCTGTTGCAGGGACCTCGCGGTTTGCCTGGTGAGAGAGGCCGCCCTGGCGCTAATGGAGCTGCTGTGAGTCAACACATGCACATGCAACTTCTTTCATCCACCCAATCAGTTATGCCGGTGATCATATCAATAATCATTCTTGTCCGTGTGCTGTAGGGAGCCCGTGGTAACGACGGTGCCGCTGGTGCTGCTGGACCTCCTGTAAGTTTGTCCTTTGCTGAAGCCTCGGTGTCAAAATGTATCATCAGTTTTTGTAGTGGAGAGACCTGCATGTCTTAATTTGCTTAACGTTTTTCAATGTGCTACTTGTTTTACAAAGAACTACAAAAAAAAAATGGTGGTACATATCGAAGTGTCACAGAAATCAAAATACAAAAAGTTGCTATGTTTGTCTGAACATATGTGTTTTCTTTTTCAGGGTCCCACTGGCCCTGCTGGACCCCCTGGATTCCCTGGTGGCCCTGGAGCCAAGGTACAACTAAAGCACGACATGATCAATAATCTTCAAAATCCTCTTCTCTTCTCTTCTCTTCTCTTCTCTTCTCTTCTCTTCTCTTCTCTTCTCTTCTCTTCTCTTGGAAAGTCAGTGTCTTTAGTTTACAGTGCTTTGGAGGTTTTTTTTTCCCAATATATCTTCAGGCAGTTGACCCTTGGGGTCACACAAAGTGGGGATCTTCTATACTACTTGTAGGCAAGTAGTGTACTGTGCTATAGAAATAGTTGTTGAGTAGTTGATAAAAAAAAAAAGTTGTATCAAAATTTGATTGTAAGCATATTTTGCATAATTTCCTGATAATATAGTATGTTTAGGGATTATTTGTTTACAAACATCAGGATAACTACAGTCATACAACACAGCAGCTCTACTCTTAGAGAAGAGATTCACCGGCTGGTATTCTGCACTGATAAAAGCACACTACACAATTTTGATTATGTCATGTCATTGCTTTACCATTGCTTTGGACACGATTTTCTTAATCCTGTTCTTTGTTACCCCCTTCACCCAGGGTGACGCTGGACCTCAGGGTGCTCGTGGACCCGAGGGCCCAGGTGGAGCCCGAGGTGAGCCTGGCAACCCTGGACCTGCTGGCCCCGCTGGACCTGCTGTAAGTAATAACAGCAACAGGATTCTAGGCCACATGTTAATTGTTTGGGGCCCCACTTTCCTCAGACAAAATATGGCATTTCCTCAAACAACTGCTATTTAAGTCATTCACAAAACTAAATAGTTTTTATCTCTCCCCCCTCTTTCTCCTCCCAGGGAAACCCCGGAACTGATGGAGCCCCTGGTGCTAAGGGAACTCCTGTGAGTATCTTTCAACACAGGGTTGAGGGTTCGAATCATTGTGTAGTTTTAAAGATTGAGCCAGGCACTAACAGATAAGCCAATGCTTGGGTTGTCTAGCTGCAGAGACTCTGTACTGCCATGATAGTGCAACATGATGTGACTGTGTTGGTGTCTGCTGCCCCCTGCAGGGTGCTGCTGGAGTTGCCGGAGCTCCCGGTTTCCCTGGACCTCGTGGACCCCCAGGACCTCAGGGTGCTGCTGGTGCCCCCGGACCCAAGGGTAACACTGTGAGTAAAGCTCTCTCTTAAACTGGGCTTTGTTATTATGGACATAATTAAAAACAAGCTTTTGTTTATTTGTTGTTCTTAATAGTCTTGCTAGTTTATTTATCTTTTGTTCTGGATGACTGACATGCCTGAAACAAATGTTTTTTTGTTTGTTTGTTTTCATTTTCTAACTGTGCTTGTTTCCTTCAGGGAGAGGCTGGTGCCCCTGGAGCCAAGGGAGAGGCCGGTGCCAAGGGAGAGTCTGTAAGTTCCCTTCATTCAGCATTGGGAATAGTTCTCTGTCATAAATGTATTTTATTTATTCTACAGTATCATACACGTATACATACTGTATGTACTTGCGTACATGTCGAAACATTTGGCCATACTGTGTGTGCTCTCTAGGGTGCCCCAGGAGTACAAGGACCCCCAGGACCCTCTGGTGAGGAGGGCAAGAGAGGAGCCAGAGGAGAGCCTGGTGCTGCAGGAGCCCGTGGACCTCCTGGAGAGCGTGTATGTAAACTCTACGTGACTGTATTATAAACTATGATATATGATTAATTGCCCACTATACTATAATGGAGGAAAAGTGGTGCCTTCTTACCTCAGAAAGAAGCAGCTTGGAGTATCCATATACAAGATTTAATTAATTTTTTTAAGCTCCTAAACATGGGAGACAAGGATATATAGAATACCCATAAGTGACACAGCAATATTGAATATACTGTGTGCGATACACAGCCACTGCAGCTTCAGTGATGCCACTAAGGTTTGTTCTGAACACGTGCGTAGTAGCAGCTGCCTCTTGAGTGACACAGATCAGACCCATTTTGCATCGTGCCACATCTTGACAAATTAAAAAAAATAAATAAATAAAACGATTCCTAAAATTCAAATTTATTTGAAGTGGGGTAGAATTCAAATTTGAGTGTTTTAGCTCATGTTAAAGTGTAACCCCGTCCACATGCATCAGCATTAGCTTTTACACACAGGAGTAAGCAAGCATGTTCTTCGTTCTCTCTACAGGGTGGTCCTGGTGGTCGTGGTTTCCCTGGTTCTGATGGCGCTGCTGGACCCAGAGTAAGTATAATATCCACACTTATTTGATACAGACTCCCTGCTCTTCTGAAGCTTCCAAACAGCTTAGGTTTACCAAAAATTACATTTGTAAAATAATGTATTTAATCTCTCTTCCTGCCACTCACAGGGTGCCCCTGGTGAGCGTGGTGCCCCTGGTCTTGTTGGACCTAAAGGTGCCACTGGTGAGTCTGGACGCACTGGTGAGCCCGGTCTTCCTGGAGCCAAGGTGAGATACCCTATCACTTACATTATCAATTGCAACTATCGATTACATGCTTTTTGATCATTTATTACTGTATAGCCACTCCTTTGACCTCTATGTTCTGATTTCAGGGTATGACTGGCAGCCCTGGCAGCCCTGGACCTGATGGCAAAATGGGACCTGCTGTAAGTTAATGTTCAGCATAATTACATGGCTCCTCATCTTACCAAAATATGTTGGCATAAGTCATGTTGATTTATTCTGAATTAATCATCCAGGGAGCCCCTGGACAAGATGGCCGCCCAGGACCACCTGGCTCCGTTGGAGCTAGAGGCCAGCCCGGAGTTATGGGATTCCCCGGACCCAAGGGAGCTGCTGTGAGTAACGTGACACAACTGCTGCGCAGCAGCATGTATTTCAGTCACTGCTTGAAATTATGCAAATGATGAAATGGTCTCCACATCTCTGATGATCCTGCTTTTCAATCCCCTTTGTAGGGTGAGGCTGGAAAGTCTGGTGAGAGAGGATTGATGGGACCCACTGGCCCTGCTGTAAGTTATCTACCACTATCTACTCTATAAATCTTCTGTACTCTGCAGGTCTTTTGTTCCTTATAGAACCTGTGTGTTTAAAATCCTATCAACTTTCTATGCAGGGTGCCCCTGGAAAGGACGGTGATGTTGGTGCCCAGGGTCCCGCTGGACCTTCTGTAAGTACAACAAAACCAGACACTTGCCCCAGCTCAGTTGCAGTATCACATGTGCAAGCGAAACATTACTCTCTTAGTTCTAATGGTCACTCTCATACTCATCCTCAGGGCCCTGCTGGTGAGAGAGGAGAGCAAGGACCTGCTGGACCCCCTGGATTCCAGGGACTTCCAGGACCCCAGGGTGCTGCTGGTGAGACTGGCAAGCCCGGAGAGCAGGTACGAACCGAAATATGATTGACCTACATTAACTGGTCAGATGTATACTTTCTAGTGAACTGACATATTGTATTGCCTCCCTCTCCAATTCCTGGACTATCTAGGGTGTGCCTGGTGAGGCTGGAGCTCCTGGACCTGCTGGATCTAGAGTAAGTTATTTGTCATAGTCTCAAATACTTTGTGGCTATCTCCGAGAGTATCATTTTATTTATTACCTTAGGTGATAAATAATTAATGCTCACCAATCGGGATAAAATGCATTAAAAGGCTAATGTAATGTTGTTGCTATACATTATTGCAGTTATATTTGCACTTAAAGTTAACCAAAAAGTGCATTTAATATGTAGGTCACTGTAACAGTGAAAAAACCCAAAAGGCAAAGACTTTGCCTTAGTTATCTTCCAAAACATTGAAGGCAAAGAACTGTTAACTTTCTATATAGAGAAACAGATCATTTAGCAAACAAATTATTGTTAATGCTAGGCTAACAGGCTAATACTAAGAGATGTTTGCTGGCTATGTTAACAAGATGGGGTAACCCAGGTTGTCCTAAAAAGGCCGTGGTGAAGAAAGGCCCTTACTTGCCCACTAGACTGCTTTAATTCCAGAAACTTATTTCACTATTAATTAAGTCTGATCATAAAATGTCTTCCATGAAAAGTAATTCTAATACATAAAGTAGCACAGTACTCAAAAATGAAAGCTGCTACCATGCATTAGTTAGTGCCACCTCATGTGACCCATTTTGAAAAGTAACATCCACCTTGCAGAGAAGCATTCCAGATATTGACTGGTTTGACTCCTGCACTCCTACTAAAACACTTCTACCTTTCTAACCCTCAGGGTGACAGAGGATTCCCTGGTGAGCGCGGTGCACCTGGCCCAATGGGACCAGCTGGTGCCCGTGGATCCCCTGGATCTGCTGGAAATGAAGGCGCTAAGGTAAACCCTGGCAGACATTGAAGTGAGAGAATGGGTGGCCTGTAATCAGGCAGCATATTCTGCCATGTTTATTTATTTAGCCTAAACCTATCCAAAAATCTTTCCCTTTTGCTTCCTCTTTTTCCTTAGGGTGATGCTGGAGCCCCTGGTGCTCCCGGAGCTCAGGGTCCTCCTGGACTGCAGGGTATGCCTGGAGAGCGTGGTGCCGCTGGTCTTCCAGGACTGAGGGGAGACAGAGTGAGTCACTTCCTCAGTATATTCTCAGTATACTTTATATCTTGATGTGTGACTAGTTATCTCTGGTGAGCACAAAGTCACATTTTAGAGTGTTTAGACATCGAAACCTTTAATGCCAAATAGGTTTTAATCAGACCATCTACTATAATGAATTTGATTAGTTTAAAGGAAACACCAAGAGCCACAATAGCTCCCCAGTATCAAGACTAAAGTTTGGTCTTTTGTTGAACCATCTACAGAATAATTTCAACTTAACAGTATCCAATGTATGATCATCTCCTGTATCCTCACCATCCAACATTAGGGTGACCAAGGACTTAAGGGTGGTGATGGTGTACCTGGTAAGGATGGTCCTCGTGGTTTGACTGGCCCCATTGGACCTCCTGGACCTGCTGGAGCTCCCGGAGACAAGGGAGAGCCTGGTGCTCCTGGTATTGTTGGACCTGCCGGAGCCCGTGGAGCCCCTGTAAGTGACACTCTGTCTCTCATATGAGGAGATAATAAACCTTGAATTCATAGTTCTGCATCTGCTTGACTTTGGAGCCTCTAAATTCTTGGTTGCATCTTCCTTTCTTTTCTTGCTCAGGGTGAGCGTGGAGAGGCTGGACCACCCGGACCTGCTGGATTCGCTGGACCCCCTGTAAGTAACTTCTCCATGAATGCCTTGGCTTCTCTTTACAACTGTTTTTTTTTTGTTGCTTGAAGATTTAATACAGAATTCTAAATCTATTGTTCTCTCCTCCCCACCATTACAACAAAGGGTAATGAGGGACAACCTGGTGCTAAGGGAGAGGCTGGAGATAATGGTGCTAAGGGAGATGCTGGTCCCCCTGGCCCTGCTGGACCCACTGGTGCCCCTGGACCCGCGGTTTGTAAACTATATAATCATTACCCATGATTCCATACAAAATACAATAATCTGACAACCACTTTTCCTGACTCTATGGTGTGTCCATTCAGGGTCCCGTTGGAAACACTGGTGCCAAGGGAGCCCGTGGACCTGCTGGACCTCCTGTAAGTGACCACTTTTCTACTTTGTCTCACCCTTTCTTTAATACATCTTCATTCATACCAACTTGCCAAACTCTATCTATATCAGATATGACAGCACCCCTAATGTCAATCCTTGTTCTAGCTGATGAAAAAAACATTTATAAGTAATCTAGAGACAATGTACTTAATGAAACGATTTTGTTCTTATGCCGTTTGCACTGACATTTAATAAGGCGTTTATCCAGCCTTAGTCACCCAATAGATCTCTGTCTGCTTAGGGTGCTACTGGCTTCCCTGGTGCTGCTGGTCGAGTTGGACCTCCTGGCCCCTCTGTAAGTCTTTCACTTCTGATAGCACTTCTTGTTTCTGATGCAGAAGTCCAACATGGTTCTTTGCAAAGTTGTATTTCACCCTCGTCTTCCACAGGGCAACCCTGGACCTCCCGGACCTGCTGGAGGAGCTGGCAAAGAGGGACCCAAAGGAAACCGTGGTGAAACTGGACCTGCTGGTCGCTCTGGAGAGATAGGACCTGCTGGACCCCCAGGACCTCCTGGAGAGAAGGGTAGTCCTGGTGCTGATGGTTCTCCTGTAAGTATCTTTGCTGCAAAAAAAAACAGACTGGAATACCATTGCAATGAGCCACTATCTATTACCAAACCAAATGACTGATCTAACAAATTTCACTTTTTTGTCTCTGTCTCCACCTGCAGGGTAGCAGTGGTCTGCCTGGACCTCAGGGTATTGCTGGACAGCGTGGTATTGTTGGTCTGCCTGGACAGAGAGGAGAGAGAGGATTCCCTGGTCTGCCCGGACCTTCTGTAAGTTTTGTTTACTGAACAACATAGCTGCAATGTGCAAAGTGGATGTGATAGAAACAGGAGAGGACATTCAAATATCCTTAGTGTTGCCAAGTAAAATAATCAAAAAGTATCCAAATCCAGAAAAAATATGTAATTTTAGCTCTAAATGATTCCATTCTAAACACAAATCACCGGGCCAAACCTGTGTCATGCCACCCTAGCATCTACAGAATTATATTATACATGGCTGTGTCACCCACAGGGAGAGCCCGGAAAGCAGGGACCTGGAGGCCCCAATGGTGAGCGTGGACCCCCTGGACCCATGGGACCCCCTGGACTGGCTGGAGCCCCTGGTGAGCCTGGACGTGAGGTACGGCAAAGCATTTGTGGCTGAAAATCAAAAGGCTGTCTGTTTTTTGCATAGCAATGTGTGTATAAGTCAAACTGTGCGTATTTTTAAACTGCTAACTTCCTGTCTGTATTAGGGAGCCCCTGGTAACGAAGGATCAGCTGGTCGCGACGGAGCTGCCGGACCCAAGGTGAGTTCATGACAATCTGAACAGTTTCAATTTCACAGAACTTGAACTTAGGAAGTGTCAATTCAGTTGACCCAAACCATCCACTGTAGTAGTTTAACCAGATAATACTACAGTAATCAGCAGGCTGTAATACTGTAGTAGCCAGCAGGCTAGTAAAAAAAACTACCCATATCAGGTGCTACAAAATGAATGACCTAAAACCTGTACACTCGTGCAGAAAACATCTTCTGAGTATTTTTTATAACCATAGACATAACTGTTTCAGTGATACAGGCAGTGGCAACAAAACACATAAGATTACAGCTAGTGAAGTATTGTGTCTTTTTCTTTTAGGGAGACCGTGGTGAGACTGGCCCTGCTGGAGCTCCTGGTGCTCCTGGACCCTCTGGTGCCCCTGGACCTGTTGGACCTGCTGGCAAGACAGGCGACCGTGGAGAGACTGTGAGTGATGAAGCCACCCTACATTTTTTTAATATAGTTATTGTCCTGGTTATGTTATATGAATCTTACATTGTGTTACTGAAAGTATTAAGTATTAAATCTTTTTTATGTGACAAAAAACCTTGTATTTGTTATTTTTACTTGTTTCAGGGACCTGCTGGTCCCGCTGGCCCTGCTGGTCCTGCTGGACCTCGTGGCCCTGCTGTAAGTAACAACCTCAACCACATTAAAACACTACTCTAACAGATGAAACGCCACAAAAACAAAACACCTAACTTTCTTCTTCCTACAAACAGGGAGCTCATGGAGTCCGTGGAGACAAGGGAGAGACCGGAGAGGCTGGAGAGAGAGGCATGAAGGGACATAGAGGATTCACTGGCATGCAGGGACCTCCTGGACCTGCTGTAGGTTACTTTATTCTTGAGTCCACATGTACTTCATTTGACCAATTCAACCTCTAACTCCTGTTTTTGTGTATGAACCCCCAGGGACCCAGTGGAGAGCAGGGACCTGCTGGTGCTGCTGGACCTGCTGGACCTAGAGTAAGTTACTGTAATACACTACACAACAATAAACTACGTGCAGGTTCAAATTTTTATATTTGCTATTTTCCATGTCAACTTGGTTCTTGGGACCTTATAATTTTTTTCCTTTATGTTGTTTCCAGGGCCCATCTGGATCTGCTGGTTCTCCTGGTAAGGATGGTATGTCTGGCCTGCCTGGACCTACTGGACCTCCTGGGCCTCGTGGACGTTCTGGAGAGATGGGACCTGCTGTAAGTCTAATTGTCTAACTGTCCATCCATTCATTAGGTTGTGTAATTTGTGTCTCCTAACTCTGGCAACACTAGATGTGATCTTTAGGAGTTATGTATTGTAATAAGGAATTAAGCAGGTTCTCGTTCCTCCTCTACTGTCCCTCTTCCTCTCCACTCTCAGGGTCCTCCTGGACCTCCTGGACCACCTGGACCTCCAGGTGCCCCTGGTGGTGGATTCGACCTTGGCTTCATTGCTCAGCCTCAGGAGAAAGCCCCTGATCCCTACCGCTTGTACCGTGCTGATGATGCCAATGTTCTCCGTGATCGTGATCTGGAGGTGGACACCACCCTGAAGAGCCTGAGCCAGCAGATCGAGCAGATCCGCAGCCCTGATGGAACCCGTAAAAACCCAGCCAGAACCTGCCGTGACCTTAAGATGTGCCACCCTGACTGGAAGAGCGGTAAGTGTTTTTTTTACAATACACTGACAGGACAGACTTTTTTTCTAGGAAACAGCCACTATCCTAAACCTTTATAGAAAATGAAATGGGCTTAGGACAGATTTAAGACATCATTTAAGAATTGGGGAAATTAAACAAATAGCATCTTAGAGTTATGAATTTCCTCTGACTTTTTTTTTTCCTCTTCAAACTTTCTGTTCTTCAGGAGAGTACTGGATTGACCCTGACCAGGGCTGTACTCAGGATGCCATCAAGGTCTACTGCAACATGGACACTGGAGAGACCTGTGTATCTCCAGTCCAGAGCGAGGTTGCCAAGAAGAACTGGTATGTCAGCAAGAACATCAAGGAGAAGAAGCACGTCTGGTTTGGAGAGGCTATGACCGACGGCTTCCAGGTAAACGGGCTAAATCTGCAAATATGATCTCTTACCTTTTCTTTTCTCCTCCTTACCTCTCCTTGGTTTCTAATTGTCTCCTGTAATTGCCTCCTCCTGTCCCTGTTCAATCAACACAACAACTTCACTTTATCCATGGGCTCTGGCCCTCTCTATGGTCAACTTTCCTCTCAGTTCCTCAACCCCTCCCCCATTTTGATTCCACTTCCTCTTCACCTTAAGCCTCTGCTTCTTATCCCTCTTTAACTTCTCCCTACCGTTGTCCTCTCCACAGTTCGAGTATGGCAGCGAGGGCTCTCTGCCAGAGGATGTCAACATCCAGCTGACCTTCCTGCGTCTCATGTCCACTGAGGCATCCCAGAACATCACCTACCACTGCAAGAACAGCGTCGCCTACATGGATGCTTCCGCCGGCAACCTCAAGAAGGCCCTGCTCCTCCAGGGCTCCAACGAGATCGAGATCAGAGCCGAGGGCAACAGCCGCTTTACCTACAGCGTCCTGGAGGATGGATGCACGGTAAGGAGTCTTGAGTTGATACTCTCATACCACATCCACTGACAGCTGACTTTGAGGAATTAGATCTCAGAAGTCACAATTGAACAAGCATATCCTCTCACTTATCGCAACACATAACATTACATACTGTAAGTCTTCCTACATGCATACTAGCTTTTGCTGGGACTGATTTTGCACTTTACTGATCTTAACAAGATTTTAATCTTGACACAAACTCACATTTTTTTTCTTTCCTCCTATCAGTCACACACCGGTACATGGGGCAAGACAGTCATCGACTACAAGACAACGAAAACATCTCGCCTGCCCATCATTGATATTGCTCCTATGGACGTTGGTGCTCCAGACCAAGAGTTTGGGCTTGAAGTTGGACCTGTCTGTTTCTTGTAAAAAGAGAAATCTGGACTTGAAATTGTTGTTGTGTGTGTGAGTGTGTTTTATTTTTTTCTAACAGTCATCTCTCTCTTAAAAAACCCCACCAAAACATTCTTCTAAATGCCATTTTTCTGAAAAATCCAACCCCTTGCTCCTGATTCTTCGAGTTTCCATTCGGCCGTTGTTCCGATGGTCCACTTTGCCTAAAACCTGCACTTCAGCAAGATGGCGGTGATGTGGCAGTGTCTGCATCATCGTTTTTGGGACCACTACTTTTTTTCTTTTGTTTTTGCTTTTTTACCATCACCAACACCAAGGATCCTGTAGAGAAGACATTTTGTTTCACTGGCAACAAGAAAATAATATATGCTTCTGTAAAGTGTAAAAAAAAAATTGACTTCCCCTCTTCATCCAGCCAAACCAGGCCTCTCTGGAGCTTAAAGAAACCAACTGAAACACACAGATGACTTTTTGTATTTTTATACACCACTGCGGTGAGAGGATTGAAAGGACAGCCCCAACAGACAGAACCCAATTGCTTTGTACCACGTTTCAGGTGTTGATGAATAAACGGTGAAACTGACAGCCATGTTTGTCTCTGTTGTTCTGCCCCCCCACCCCCCCATCTGCCCCAGACAAGACTGACAACTCCTTACTCCTCATCCACTGATGTTGCAAATGCTGTGATTTGTTTGTTGTCGTGGAAGCTTCCTTGTTTGTTCCTATCTATTTCTCCACCTTTTTTTTTCTACCTACAAAAGTCACATTAAAACCACCAGCAGAGAAACATGGGTTTAAACCTCTTTTTTGAAAAGAAACAAAATCCTATGGCTACCTCAGAAAGCAAGAAATGCCAGCTATGAAAAAAGAAGGCCCAGTGTTTAAGAAGCACCTGAGGTAGTTGTGGCAGTGGGGTGGGGTCGTTTAAATTTGCTTACACTTGAACAGAAGCGGAAACAGCTAAAACCTGAGGTGCTATTCTTTCTTTAAGGTCTCCTGTCCGTCCAGTACAGTTATACTGTTTTGTAGTTTACTGTGATGTGGCAGAGTCTTCTTGGTGCTAAAACGAAAACCACAGCTTTTACTCTTGGTGTCCAGAAGGAAACAGATTTCTTCTATTCCCAGCATTCTCGGTGCTGGCAGTGAAATTCGTGCTGTGTTGACTTTGAGTGAAAAGTGGATCCACGTCTCTTCACTTTATATCAGCCCTTTTTTTGCTCTTATGTTTTGAACCTGTTGTCCATCTTTATTCTATCATTCACATTCTCCTCCTCCTCCTCCTCCTCCTCCTCCACGCACCTGCTGTGGTTACTTTCTTGTTTTCTTGTGCGAAGGGTAAAAATTCTCAAAAAAGAAAAGAAAAAACACAATAACAAATTTGAATCCAACTGAGAATTGTTTTTTTTTTTTTAAATGCACATAAAGAGAGCCATCACCAAAACATTTGTGAGAGAAGGCAGACAGACACACCCATGGGGACAAAACACCACAAGGATCTGTACCTATTTTGTATATGTATAATAAATTGAGATGTTTCTAATTATTTTGAATGCTGAAATAAAGCATGTTAAGTGGTCTAACAGTGAATTCTGCCTAATTCCCTGAATGAGTGGCTGACTGCCCCTTCCCTTGCCAGGACTTACACCTTTTCACCATTGGACTGACTGATAAAGGCCTCTTGTTCAGTGTAAAACACTTGTGATTTCTAAGCGGAGTGACTCCAAACTGAGACAGAGTGTGAGATGGACTGTTGTACTGTAGCGAATAATTCACTTCTGTTCAGGAGCTAAATCAGGATTTACAGTTTTTCCTCAACCACTTACATGCAATTTACACATGGGAAACATTCTCACGACGGCTCACAAAAGCTCTAAAAAAAAAAAAAACATCCATGTATTTCTTATATCACTGAATCACCTGTGCAAAAACAATCAAAACTGGGTTAACAGTTCCCAGAACATGCAAAGTCTGTCAATCAGTTCAAAATCGCTTTGTTTTTACCAGTATATCAAGACTTTCAAGACTTGATATAAAACATGACTGACTTTAGAATAAGAGACTTCCAAATACACTATGTGATGAGGAGCAAGATGGGTGAACAGATTACTAGCGAGTAGATTGTCTCAGTGAATTATAAATAGTACAGCGTGCAAAAAGGACAAATATGAAACAAACTAAAAACGTTCAATCAAATTCCAACATAGCACCAAATTCACTATACACTAAAAACATGTTTCAAACAAAAGATTAAGGAAAAGAAGAAAACAGGGGATTTCCACTCTCATTTTTATGAGACTACATCATCGTGTCAACATCACACCCGATGACGTCTAGTTTGAAACAGAGGGAAACATCTTTTACTTGCCACGGTCCACAATTGTGGGTCAAATCTCCACCTCCTCCTCATCCTCTGCCTCTTCCTTTTCCCCTCTTACCTCCTTTACTTCTTCCCATGTCACACATTGGGACGCCACGTCCTCTCACAAAGCCTGGCTCATTCTGCTTCACTGTCAACACTAATCAGCATCAATGACTTCATGACATGTGACATAAGATGAAGAACAAGTTCCTTTTCTTGTTTTGACCGATCCTGAGAATGTGATTTCATTTGTCTTACACTGAAGCATCAGCAGCAGTGTGTGTGGCTGACTTTGCACTTTTCATTATGAAGAAAGTGAGTGAATTAAAACAAAAAACTTATAAAAAACTAAAAATATAATATTATTTCTTTTTTTCTTTTTTTCTTTTTTTTTTTGAGTTTGCAGAATCCGAAGAGAAATGCCTTAATAAGGGGACAAAATGATTTTTGCATGCAATGTAGGATGGCACACACCCTATCAGAAATATTCATTATTTGAGTAGGGAAACGGTGCATTAACAGTGGTGAGAATGATGAATGATGAGAATTACCTCACACACAAGTTAGTGATAATGAATTTACCCTCCCTCTGCATTTAACCAATCGTGAACACACACAAGCTGGGTGCAGGAGCAGTGGGCAGCACTTTTCTGTGCAAGGGACAGGAAGCAATGGGGATCGGGTGCCTTGCTCAGGGGCACCGCAGCCCTTGACCCATGGAACAATCACGGTGTTTTCTTTGTTCATGGTCTCCTAAATGGTGGTCGTAAACTGAAAGAGGTTCAAAAAATTGTCATGGTTGTGCAAACCAAACATAGCCCACTGAAAATGTTAAGTCTATACTGTGCCACTACATCCTTTATCTTCTATACTAACTTGCATTGTAGCCTATTAATATATTATTAAAACAGTCTACATACACCATGTTCTATGTCACATCCATGTTGCGCAGTGTTGTACTGATGAACGTAATGATCTTATGTGACTGCTGAAATCATACAGACTGTAGGAGGCACGACACATAAAAAGACAGGGAAACACTGACATTTTGCATCCGATCTGAGACCCCTGCTTTGAACCGCATCGCCCAGACTAAAAAGGTTGGCACCTCTGAATGTTGCTGTGTTAGTCAGAACCGAGGCCTACCTTTCTGCTGGTGGTGACTCCTTGTTGTCGTCGGGCGATCCTCAAAGAGCTGGTGCTGTTTCATCCAAGTCATTAGATCCAGGTAGTAAATGAAGAATACCTTTAATCCACCAAGAAAACACACCTTTGCCGAATCCAGCACTGCTGAGTCGTCCTGGAGACGTTTTTTAATCCCAAATGATCCGTGTGCTTCCCACAGCTCAACAGCGCTAACAGATCCGAGCTGAGCTGAGCTGAGCTGAGCTGAGCTGAACTGTGCTGAGGGGCTGCGATCAGGACCTGCATTCAGCCTCGCTCTGCTGGCATCAGCTTGGCCTCACAAAGACACTGATTGTCCACCTTGAGGGAGCCACCTACCCAGGAACAGAGGATACGTTTGCACTCCCACAGGGAATCTGGACTATTTCTGCAAGAAGTTTGGTCTTTATTTGAGGCCTGGGCAGAGGAATGCTCACCTCTCCAGTTTCAGACACAGATGCAGCTCTGTCTGCAGAGAGGAAACACCACTGTGGGTAAACATCAAAGAGAGGTTGATGAGCTGAGGCCGGGCAAAAAGAAAGGACATTATGATGTACATGAAAAAAATACTCAGGAACTTTTAATGGTTAAGTATGTTAAGTAACATTTAACTGAATAAAATGCCCATATAAATAAATGTCCCCATTGTGCGACTAATAAAGTGCTTTCTTATCCTATCCTCTCTTATCTTAAATGTTTGTACGAGTATATAAGCCTAATAAAATAAAAATGTATTTAAAAATGTACTGTTTTTCAAAAACCCTGTAATCAGTGAGTGTGAATCACATCAGCAGCTAAATATTGTGTGGCACAGTTTTTTTTTTTAATAGATCAAGGTTAATTTTTCAAAGATTTTGACCCAGTATGTACAAATCTAATGTGTTGGTGATGATCTGAAATACTATAAAATGTTCCTCTGGGAGACTGAACATCCAAAAGTCCACCTGTACCAGTGACGTGGTAAAGGTCTTTTATTATTTTCTTATATGCAAAATTGTGGTATTACTGTGAAATTCACCTACGGATGATTTGCAATGTCTGTCGTGGCATTTATGTATGTCTTGGAGCCTTTTCTATGTACATTAGGCCAGAATCTTACATTACAGAGTAGCCATCTTGCACCGTCGTGAGTTGACAGCCTGAATGGACAAACCAACCAAACCCACGCATGCGGGGGAAAAAGTCCAAGTTGAAAAAAACAAGAGGAACAAGATGGAGAATAAAAGAGAATGCAGATTGCAAAAAACGAGCTGGGGAAAGCAGTGTTTATAAAGTTAAAAAAAAAATTTCAGCTGTTAAAAGCAATGTGTGCCAAAGTCAAAGTCCCATAATGTGGGGCTGCTGTGTTAAATCTGAGATTATTTTACTCACTTTTACACTGAGACAGTCTGGATGGATGGATGGATGGATGGATGGATGGATGGATGGATGGATGGATACAGAGTCTTTTTTTTGTACCTTTTAACAGTGAATGCCAATTAAATACTCTCCAGGTCAAAAGACTGTGACCAAGTGACCACTGGCAGGATTCTAAAAAATTAGGCTAAAAAACGAGGACACATGAAATATCAAAGATATACCTGAAAAGTGTTTTTTTTTTTTTTTACGTTTGACTTTTACAGTGCTTTAACCTCATTTTAGTTGCATATGATTTGATACATGACTATGCTGTATATTATTATACTGAGGTAAACAAAGTTTCTCTTTTCTGGCTTCTAGTATTGTACTGAAACAAATGACACAAGGATAACCAAATGAAAAAATACAACTCAGGAAGTAGAAATCATAGAGGAAATGACTTACACAATAAAGAATACGGTCGAAGATTTAAGAGGAAAAAAAGTGGATGGCAAACGATAATAGAAGGCAAATACATGTATGTTGTAATGTATGGGCTCATTTTGGTCTTTCCCTTTTTTTTTTTACTTATTTTGTTTCCATTTCTTTGTGTTTTCCTTGTCTATATTGAAGAAACATGAATGCTGAGTGGAAACCAGTGAAGTGCATGTGGACTGTAAGCAAACAACATTGTAAACAAAGTGTTTACTAAAGGTCGATGTGGTGTGTTGTGATTTTTAGATACTGGTTTTTTTTTTTTTGATTTGCATGGGCTGAGCTTGTTTTTTTTTTTTTTTTTTTTTTACTTTCATCGTTCTAAATGCTCCATTGAAAATCAGAGCAGTCCTTCAACCACCAGTTGATAATGACCGAGAGCATGAGTGGAGTTACTTGTCAAGGAACGATAGAAGAGATCACACACTTAACTTCCATCATGAAGAAGAGGAGTGTGGATGGAAGGCTGTAATGGGTAAGTAAATACAGAAGGAGGCAGTAATGCAACATTATGGACACCAACTGCTGTAAAACACTTAAGAAGATGAAGAAGAAGAAGAAGACCTCCATCACCTGCTGCCACACTGTAACACCCAGCTGTTATCAAGTAGATCACAATGTTCTCTCTTCTTCTCTGTGCCGTTTATCTGCTCTGCACTGAAGGTGACTTTGGGGGTTTCGTTCCGTCTCTTATACATATGTCATTTAAAGGGACTGATTAAAGTCAGAATCATCACCCGTAAACGTCACTTTGATTTTCAGGTAAAACGTGGACTGAGGTGGTCCAACAGACCCCAGGCCTCCTGGTGCAGGCGGGTCGGTCTGCTCGCATGGACTGCAGTCAGAATGTACACGGCACCTTCTTTTACATGGACTGGTTTCAGCAGTTACCAGGAGAGGACATGAGGATGATCGTCCACACGGTGCCTCACAAGGGCCCTGCCTTCGCTCCTTACACCAACACGAGCAAATACTCAGTTAACAAAGCTGGGAGCTGGCACGGCACGTTCACCGTGAACAATGTGGAGCCAAGCGACAGCGGAGTGTATTTCTGTGCAGTGGGTTATCACAGTGACGCAAACACCTGTCACAAGCTGCACTAAACTACACGAGTAGGTGACACTGCCTCCTGCTAATCGCTGTGGTTAAGTTTAGGTACAAAAGCACTACAGTAAGAGCAAGGTTTTTGTTGTTGTTGTCTGTTTGTTTTTTTGGTATCACTTCATTTTGATAGTTCATTATTGACTATTATTCAGCAGGTGTTCAGCACCATGTCAACAGATTTTAATTTTATTTATAGTTTACTGTTCTTTTCTGACACACATTTACAAATGCAGATGTAGTTTCTCTACCAACAACTGTAGGACACATGACTGTCCACAGATAAGTGACTAATTGTCAACTAATCTATGACTATATACAGAAAATCATCCGAGAAGCGATCATACATGTTGACGTGATATTTTTTGACGCTTAAGTGACAGAGACGAAGCTGGAAAAAGCAGGTTTTCACAACTTTACAACTAAACTCATCTGTTTGTCCAGTTTAAAGCAGCTGTCAAAAATCTTATTTTTTGGCAGGAGAACCATCCAAATGAAGATAAAGGGTCAAGAGCGTGGACACGGTTGTCCACTTGGTCAGGTCGTCCAAAAACGACAATCCTTGTCTTACTATCATTTAGATTCAATAGTAGTAATAGTATCCTTACAAATATCGAATGGCCTGAATGTGATTTGGACATCCATAGGTGGCCAATAAACAGATGAGGGACATGTGTGACCAGATGTGCTGCTGCTGTGGTCTGGACCAGCTGTATGGTTTTTTTTGTGTGCTTGCTTTGACAGAAGGCCACCAGAGGTTCACTGCGGCAGTGAAGGCGTGGTGTGGTCACGATCGAATAAAGACAGAGAGGAAGTGTCAGCAGTGAAAACACAGCGAAACGCCTCCTCTCTCTCTCTCTCCTCAGTGACTCACTTCCTGCCGCAGCAGACAAGAGTTGGTTCTGTCCACACGCACACTGGATATTTCTTTCTGGAAAATACAATATCAATCACACACTGACCTCTACAGGAAAGATAAAGACATTACATATCAAAAAATAAATAAATAAAATAATGACTACACTAAGAGGTGGAGCCTGTCAAATCATTAAGTTGAAAATGGGAGGAGGTTCATCCTATGGAGAGCATGAATGTGTTTCATCACCTCCATGGCAATCCTGCAGTTTAAACTGAGTTCTTGTATAATTTACCACTAGGTTTTACCCTCCTGATTCACCTGCTATGGACAATCAAACTAGTAAATGTATCAAAATAAACTAGAAAATACAGCTGTGTCAAAATCAACATAAAATAGAGTATTTTTGGGTATTGTCAAAATACTAAACATATGTTCACCCATTACCATTACTTGATGACAAACCATTCAAATTAGGGCTGCAACAGTTACTTGATTAATCGATTATTAATCAAATACCAAATGAATAATCGTTTTATTTGTTTGAGGGTTTTTACATTAAAACAAGTTTTCCAATTTTTCAGCTTCTTAAATGTGACTATTTTCCAGGTTCTTTTGCACCATATAAAAAATAAATCATCAAATTGATCAGTGATCATCATTTCTAAGTTGGAAAAACACAGATCAACATTTCTTTGGTGTTTCACAGACCAAACTTTTACTCTACTTTAAGCTACTTAGACACCAATAATTATGACATTATCAATAAGTTCTAATTTTAAATGCACAAGAAACACTTTGAGGTAAGAAGTGAATTTGTCAAGTTGTACTAAACCATTTGAAAGGATTGAGGACCCACAGGAATTCACTCAAAGACACTCAAAGTCTAGAAAAGGTCAATTACTATTCAGCCGCCACTGCATTTTAGGTTTACTGGCAAAATTTTCAGGTGTTTACAATAAAGACATTACACAAGAACAGTTTAAATAGTTAAAAAGGTTTTTATCCAGATTCAACACTAAGTCCTACTTTTAATGACTACTGCAGTTTAAAAACTATTTAACCCGCTGAATAGAATTCCTCATAAGGGCACACATTTGTATAAATGAGTGAGTGAGTGAGTGAGTGAGTGAGTGAGTGAGTGAGTGAGTGAGTGAGTGAGTGAGTGAGACTGTTGCCTCAAGGATTTCCATTAGTTGTATCAAGTGTGTTTGAGATAAATCACCTCAAATACCTGGATTGTTGACGGTGAAGTTTGATTGCATGTTAGAAACATGGCTCAAAAAAAAGTTCAGTATAGAGATCATTGCCTTGCACAAACAAGGAAAAGGGATACAAAAAGATAGCAAAGGCACGGGATGTTTCTAGAAATGCAGTTAGAATCATAGTTTGCGTAGTTTCAAGTGAAAGGAACTGTGGCTCCTCTACCTGGATGTGGCAGAAAGAGGAAGCTATCAACACCTGCTACCAGAGTCCTGAGGAGGCAGGTGGTCAAAGACCCTGTACTGACTGTAAAAGACCTGCAGCAGGACTTGGTGGCAGCAGACACTGAGGTTTCAGTTTCCACAGCAAGGCTCATGCTAAACTCTGAAGGTGTCCATGTCCAAACTCCAAGACGTTCACCACTACTGACCCAAAAGCACAAGAAAAGTCGGCTCCAATTTGCTCAAAACTATATAAATAAGCCAAAGAGGTTTCTGGATTCTGTTCTGTGGAACAATGAAAGAAAACTGGATCAGTGGTATGTCTGGAGGAGGAGGAATGGAGCATACACAGAAAAGAACACCCTGTCTACAGTGAAGTATGGAGGTGGATCCGTGATGCTCTGGAGCTGCTTCACTTCTTCTGACACTGGAGACCTGCAGCGTGTGGAGGGAAAGATGGATTCAATCAAGTATCAGGAAATCCTGGGAGAAAATATCATCACATCTGTGAGGAAGCTGAAGTTTGGGCGTCATTGGACCTTCCAACAGGACAGTGATCCTCAGCATACTTCAAAGTCCACCAAGGCTTGGTTTCAGAAGAAGTTCTGGAAGATACTAGAGTGGCCATCACACTCATCTGACTTGAACCCTTTTGAAAATCTCTGGTGAAAAAAACACAAGAATATTAGTGAACTGGATGAGGAATGGACTAAGATTCCTCAGGAACGCTGCCAGATGTTGCCTGTGAAGATTCTCAGTCATCCAGGTCATGGTATCCAAAAGTGTAGCAACAAAAAGGCAACTGGACTTAGTTGAAGTTCTTGAAGATGTTTTGGCTCTCATCCAAGGTCTGTCGTCTATGTTGGGCCATGCGTTTGTGGAGAGGTTGTTTTGTCCAATGTACAAGTCGTTGCAGTCCTCACTGCACTGAACAGCATATACCAGGTTGGTTTTCTTGTGGTGGGGTGTTTTGTAGACGACAGACCCACTCAGGACAGTACTCAGCAGTTTATCTACACTTACACCAGACAGGACATTCTTTCCAGGACAGCAATGTTCAGATTTTGTCCAGGGAGGACAGATGGTTTGAAAGGGGAGTAAAAAGAAGCCATCTTTGCCAAACTGGAGAAACCAACCTTGAACAGGGGAGGTGGTCTAAGACACCATCTATCAGCCACCTACAGTGCTGTTCTGGACTCACACACATTCACACCTAAAGTCAAATACAGTTGATGACTCAGGTGAAACTAAATCAGACAATAGTCAATATCTAATGACCCTTTGACGACTTAACAACTCATCTAACCTTCTTGTCCAAACCACACCCCATGGACCAAGAACCTGACAGAGTTTATAAGTCCCAGACTCTCCACCAGTCAAACAGAACTGAAGAAGCCTCGTGGATGAGAGGCGAAACGCCTTCAAGAAATTCAACTAAGTCCAGTTGCCTTTGCTTGCTACACTTTTGGCTGCCAGATGTTGGTGTTTGCAGCAAGTCATAAGAGCAAAGGGTGATATATGAAGTACTAAAGATGTTTGTCATGAAGGGGTTGAACAACTTTGAGACAGCAGTAGTCATTAAAGGTGGCATTTTGTTGAATTTGGAGAAACCACTTGTAATATTAGTTGTGTTGAGCTATTTAAATTGTTCTTGTTTGTTTTTGTTGTTTTTTTTTGTTGCAAACAACTGCTAGTTTGTACATTTTGCCAATAAACCAAACTTTCTGTGGGGGTTGAATAATTTTGCTTGCAACCATATTATAACTCTGATGACTAAATGGAGGACAAAAAAAAATTAAACCGGTTTTAAAAAGACAAACTCAAGTGTGGCTATGAAAGCTTTCAACTTGGTGTGAAGTCCAACAAAGGAGTTAAAGGAGGAACCAAGAACCATGAAGTATGTTTTAAAAATACAATAACACACAACGATCCAACAAGTGTTTGGATTCAAAATATGAAGGCATTTTCATCATCTCAACAAAAAAAACAACAAAATAATACTTTGCAATTGAAATAAGTACGCATTTTAAATACAAATATCAGAACTACAGACAGACAGACAGACAGACAGACAGAGAAAGACTGAAGCTGAGATATGAGGAGGTTACGTGGGGGGAAGGGAGGACAAAAGAAACAAAACGATAGACGTCGGGTTTTTGTGTTGTGTTTTACCACAGTGGATGGTGCCATGACAGGCAATGTGCAGTCTTTCTTCGGTACTGGCACCAAACTCACAGTTTTAGGTAAGAGAACAATATTACAAAGCAACACTTAATTGTTGAAACTGATATTCTCTGATTTTCTTAACAGTTGGAGCAGTAAAAAGTTATATTTCGAAGTTGTGCTCAAACTGGAAAAGCCACTGTAAATAGGGGGGAAAAAAGTTACAAATCAAGTCAAAACAAAGCATTTTCTTTAGGTCTAGTGCATTGCAATGTAAATGTTTGAGGCTTATTGAGTAACGTGAGATAACTTGCTTGTAATAAATTTGATATTTGTTTAGTTCAGCCATTTTCTTGTTGCTTTGCCGTGGCACAGAGCAAAGAAGAATCAGGATAACAGTTCTTAGTAACATTAATAGTCTTAAAAATGGAGTGATAACAGCACTGCATATGGTTAATTTAAATATGTGATTATGATCTTGTTGTGACAGTGATGTAAAACTAAAAAAAAAAAAATGTATAAAAACTAAATCTGAAATTTGTTATTTCACTTGAACCTTTACTTGACAGACAGGATTTTTTTCACTCACAAATGTAATCTTTTGTATTAAATGTTAGCAAATTTCAGAACCAGAGCCTGCAACACACTGAAAAAGGAAAGTCTGCAACTGGGTCACATCAACCTTCTCTTTAGATTACACTTTTTAAGCAGCAGTTTTCCACCCTTTGCCCTTAATGCACTGATACTTTCCCAGACTCTCTAAATCTTTTAACTGTATTAGAAAGCAGCAGACCTAGATCCTTTGCCATCTGACATTGAGAAACATTTGCCTTTGACCTGACTGTCAATTCTTTTATGAATTTTGACACAAAATGGTGAACCACAACCCATTCTTGCTGGCAGAGAGTTTGGTGCAGTCTTAGTGTCCGACTTTTGATTTTTCCTGTTACCATTTAACGTCCTAAATGTAAAACCTTCCAGAACAGCCCTTCGGAATTAGAATGTGTTACTTTTGCGCGCACACACACGCACGCCAATTTGTGATAGTCAATTTGTTGTTTTTGACAACAAATTTGTTTTGTTTTTTTGTACTTGTATCTGTTAAATAAAGGTCTAAGTGATACATTTTTACAATAATTTTTATTGCATTTTCACAAAGCGTCCCAGCTTTTCTGGAAAGGGGGTTTGTCAGTGTGTATTTATGTTTAATGAACTCTAGAGCTCATTTGGGTCAAACCTCGGAGTTCATGTCCATATCCTGTTTCAAGACTTACCGCATCTTGATGATCAGCAGCTTTGTTTTAAAAAAGAAAAAAAAAAAGGTTCAAACTTTTGTAAATATACTTTATGTCTTGAATTTCTGGGAAAGACTGAACCACTAATGTGGGAATGGTAAACATGCAGCTTCACTCGGCCCCATGCAGGTTAACCTGGAACCCACTCACTCATTTCTGCTTTATCCTCCACATGGGTTCTGGAGCCAATCCCAGCTGACATAGACCCTGGACAGGTCACCAGTCCATCAGAGGGCCAGTTATTTCAAATCAAAGAGTAAAAATGACACCTCGCCATTTTACTGAAGATTGATCTGCCAAATTGTGCCTGTTTGGCCGTTAAATAAGCAAAAGCTTTTTATAGGCTGAGACATGTTGTCAGGTGGTAAACATCCAGAGAGCTGGAGCCTGGAGATTTGAATGTCCAGAAAATGTCCAGAGTGATATTTGTGGACGTGTGCAATTTCAGGTACAGTCAATATGGACTCCAGTACATGTGTGATAACAGTGAACGTCTGTGGCGCTAACAGACTGAGTGTGACACACACTTACTCTTTCCCCATGTTTTGGCCTTTGTTTTGGCTTGGCTTCTTCTCATCGTTCAAAAACATGCAGGGGGTAATTGGACACTCGGGACGATGGGCTGGTGACCTGTCCAGGGTCTACCCCGCCTCGCACCCTATAATTCAGCACAATGACAGATCACTCTTATCACACATGTACTAGAGTCCAGACCTGTCCTGCAAATTGTCCATATGGGCTGTAACCTTTGAATGCAATTGTCCACAATGGACACTTTCTGTAATTTGTCTTACCACCTTTCTGGGCTCAAATTCCAGATAATATCCAAATGAGTTGGATAATTCTACAGCGGGCAAGTGTCCTGTCTCCCGTCAGACACCATTCCTCCGCTGGATGTTCCACACATTCAAGACAATCTCCAAAGTTTGCCATCCAGATACAGTTCTCTGGATATTTTCTGTCACATAAGTTTACCTGGCAACACATGAAGTTTGGCATAATTAATGTCCAAATAGTCCAAATCTGGCGACTCAATCTTCAGTAAAATGGTGAGGTGCCATTTTTACTAACTGATGAACTCAAGGGATGAAAATATTTTTGCTACAAAACCTTTCAGGTTGAAGTTTCCCCTTGTTTTCCAGCCTTTAAGCCGAGCTAAGCTATGCTCTGCAGCTTGATAGCTGCTGTACGGTCATGAGTGTGGTGCCAAACCTCTACCCAATCTCTTGGCAAGAAAACAAAAAAAGGCCAAAGTGTGTCAAACTGTTGACATTATTCTTACCGTTCCTTTGTCCCCCACAAGAATCAAACCGTGCCATCACCCCACCAAGAGTGAAGGTGCTCGGACCTTCAGGAAAAGAGTGTCAAAACCAAAAGGACAAAAGAAACAAGAAGACACTGTTGTGTGTGGCCTCTGGTTTCTATCCGGACCAAGTGACCGTGTCCTGGCAGGTGGACGGGAGCGACGTCGCAGAAGGCGTGGCGACCGATGGCGCTGCTGTTCGGAGAGGGGGATATTATTCCATCACCAGCAGGCTGAGGGTCCCACTCACACAGTGGTTCACAGCTGGCAAGAACTTTACCTGCTCCGTCAGCTTCTTCAACGGAAGCCAGACTGTGTACAGGTCAGACTGGGTCAAAGGCATTGAAGGTACAGAGAGGAAAACGAAACTAACTGAACATGTTAGTGATGAGAAACTGATCAAAACTGTATCTTCTTTTTTTTTCCGTTTTACCGTCAGGACCAGGATCTGAAGCTCTAAGAGGTAAAGAAGGAACCGTTCTTAGCTCAGGACATCAGCGCGACTGAGTCGTGTTCATTTTTTGCTGTTTTGTTTAGAGAAATATTTGAGGACCACGCGCACTGCTGAACTGCTCTACATCATTTTGATCGTCAAGAGCAGCATCTTTGGAGGGTTGGTGGTGTTTTTGCTGTACAGGCTTCAGGTTTGTCCAGTGTCAGTTGACTGTGTCCAAATACATTAATCATAGTGTATGTCTCTACCAAGTCAAGAATCGTTTTATACAATCAAGTCAGGTACAATTACTGTTTTTCTAGTTTAGTTTTTTGTTTGATTCTTTTGGAGTAATGGAGCGGTGTTAGAGTTTTTCTTTTTAAAGCTGGTTTGGATTATTAAATTGTGATTAAGTCACCGAACATGTGCCTTTATCTGTTGTGCAGGACTCGTCTGGAAAGCAGAGGGACTAAGAGCTGAGCTGAACAGCAGATTTTCTACGTCTATTTCAGGATGTGGGGGTTCATTTAAAAAAAAAAAACTGCCTTGACCCAGAAGTGTATAAACCATTTAATCCCCAATCTTGGCAGAGACTTGGGTCTGGTTCACACTGGATTTGTGGAGTATTTGTCGCTGCTGCCTGGCATGATTTTTGTTTACTCAGATGAACAGACACACACACACACACAGAGAGAGAGAATCTGCCCTTCACCTACAGTAATATGATAATTATAGCTGCAGCAACAGATAATGTTTATGTTTTCCATGTGGCAGCTGTCAGTTTTATGTGTATTGCTGGTAGAATTGTCAACATCATTATCATCAGCAGATCTTTCCTCTGTCAGTGTGTGTGTGTGTGTGAACGCTCTACTCCACGTTGTATGGCCACCAAAAGGTAAAAACACGTTGGAGCACAGCAGCAACACACACGCCACGTATCCAGTGTGAACCAGGTGCTACAGCCATCTTCTCTTTTTGTGCATGTGAATTGGTTTATGCTGTTTATTTTTTACCCTGAATAAAAAAGTTTATCAGAAGAGACATGAGAGATCTTTTTGTGATTTGATCTACAGGGCTCCAGACTAATTTTTTTTTTTTTTTTGCGTTGGTCGCAACATGAAGAGAATTTTAGGAATCTTAAAAAAAACAATTAGTAGAGTCCCAGCAGTTTCAGGAAACCAAAAAAGGCTGTACAACATTACTGTTTCCATCTGTGAGATGCAGATTATGCTGTTATTTTCCGTACATGTATGCAGACAGGAATTCGGTTTCATACATGAGATTACAGACTCAGTGGAAAACTTCTCAGCCACCCACTTATGAAAGAAGTGGAAGAAACCAGCCCTTTATGTTTCCATTCACAGCATTAATAAACTGGATCACTGAAGAATCTGAAGTGACGGGGTGACTTTTCCAAAACAAAAACTGTAGAACACGTCTACCATTAAAGATGCACACATTCATTTGAATTTATCTCATCCATTCATTTCATTTTGCACACGTTGTGCGTATCCTGAATACAGAACAGGAAAAAAAAAAAAAACGGTGTTCGAATGTGACTGAACCGCAGCTCGTAATGGCAGGAAACCAGTGTTCTCGTTTCAGAACAGAAGCAGGTTGCGGCTGCTGATGAAACCCAAAAAAAGAGAAGGTGTGTCAGCAGATAAGGGGAGGATGTGGCCAGCTCGCTCTCTTTGTTAAGAAACAACAGACGGACGGGAAGATGTCTTCCACCTGACTGAGGATTGACGTGTGTGCCACACAAAGACTATTTTTAAGCTTGTTTTAAAGAGCTACAGTGAGGCAAAAGCTTCTTCTGTGCACCGGGAACCAAAAAGAAATGTTTTTGTAAATCTGACCACGTCTGTGAGTCAATCTGTCCTGGTTCCTCTTAACACAGACTCTGTAGATTTGTCCTTGAGTGTCACCGCACAGTGTACCAAACAGTGAAACTGACAGAAGACACATTCATTCCTTTCAGTTTATTTAAAATAGTATCCTGTTTAATTCACATCGAACTACAAAATTAGACTCTCGGCTCATTGTTTTCTCTGCGTCCCACGTGTGCAAAAATCTACTGGTAAAAAAAGTTTAAAGTTCCAACAGAGGGGAGTCATTTTCCAGCTCATATCTGCTCTGTTGCATTGATGGGTTTGTTAAACGTACTCCGTCCTCTTTCCTTGAGACAGTCAGTTTTTGTTTCCAGTGAAACTGTCGTTGATTTTGTTTTTGTTTTAATTTACCTACTGGTTATACTGGATTTGAACTCACTGGGATTATACTTTACCGTACTTGGTAAATCCGCTTACACCTGACTGTTCATCTAATATTGGCCATGTTTGTTTTTAATTTTGTCTTTTTTGTTGATCGTGGTATTTTTATGCATGTATTATTTTGGCTTTCATTCTTGTTTTTCTTTTTTTTTGGGGAGTGCTCACTGTGTTGTTGTGTAATGCATGTTGGGAACCCCCCTCAACACCAGATGATGCATCTCAAAAGTGTTTATTCTAAAGAAAATAAAGAGTGCAGATACATCACTCATTACCTACAGTGCATGTGTTTTTCACAGCAGACATTTTGACAGGTTTTCGCATGGAAAGCACACGTTACTGAGCACATTAATGACGATAATGAAGCTAAATGGATCTCAGCCATCATTAATTAAATGATTTACACCGGTGCTTTCTTTATGTTGATGTGTCAATATTGTTCCTCCTTTTTTGTGAGTGTTTTTGGAACTTTCTCCTTGGAAAATAAAATTTACTGTTCATTTTGGCATTTTATAGCAAAAACATTGTCTAATTTTTAATTTAAAAATTAAAATAGAAATCATTCGAAAGGAAGCTCTAAAGTGTGCAGATCCTTTCTTTCTCCTTACTCTTATGAAGATCACTGAAAGATCTAGCATAATTTTTATGTATATTTTCTGTTTTAACTGGACCACTTGGGAGAAAAAAGCATACCCAAGTCATTATTACATTATTATCATTATAAAGTAATCATTTTGAGATAGTATCCCATGATCATGCTATGTCATAATAATGAGATACTATTTCAAAAGTGGCTTAATAATGAGATGATAAGTCATAATATCTAATAATATTCATTATTATTAGATGTTAAGTAATCATTTTCAGACTGTGTCTCACTTAAGGTATCTCATAATATGAAACTTAAATACAAATTGACGGTGTGAAATTAAAAAATAAATTAGGTCAAATACAAGAACTTAGAAAAAAGGCTATGCTCCATCGCAGGATTAAAGGACATAGTCAGGGTAAGTGTCTCCATCTGCTGGACAGTCACTGCTGGTACACACACGACTTAAATTCACACACGTCACCTACAGTACAGTATATACAGTATGTATGACTCAATTCTTTACTAAAAACACACACTAGTGTGTTTACCTGCTAATCAACATAATCAGCATGTTCTTGTACTGGACTGCAATTTGGTTTATGGGTGCCAGACTCTTGACAATGATAGAATTATGTTTAGAGACAAAAAGAAGCTTTGAAATTTGAATTCTTTCTCACACACACACACACACACACGTGTCAGGACACTGTATGGACAAACCAAAGTTTCAGCCAAGGACTCAGAAATGATCTGACAGCACTTTCTACATACAACTCAGTATCTCCTAAACCAGGGATCGGTAAGTAAAAAACAAACATTTTGAAGCAATTGAGTAATGGACAATACATCATCTCATCTTCATGAGGCAAGACCAGTTTTTTTTTCTACAATCAACTTTTTTCTTTGCATCGAAACTATTCAATCTTATACAAAAAAATGGCAAGTTTAATATTGTAGCTCAAGTGCAATACACCGTTGTTTGTATGATGGTTCCTGTTATGTCTGTTGTTATCATTCTTATACTTATTTGTGTTTGTTAGTTGATGTCTGCCACAGTACAACATGTACAGAGCAATTACAAGTTAGAGCGCCTTTGAGCTGTACAAGTCACTTTAGAATTTCACCAGTAAAGGGGATAAATGGTAAAACCTGTCTGAGGAGTCATCCTTCACGCTGCATGCGAACACCGACGTGTCCCTCGTTAGCCGAGCTAACAATAATTTGTGGTTTTAGTTGAATTTGTCACAGACTTTACCTTGCTTTTGTGAAGATACAGTAAGCAAATCATTTAAAAACATTTTTAAAAATCTGACTTTTTTTCAATTCATATACCGGGCTAGATATTAAAAGTGGTCGGCCTAAACAGACATGAAAAACCCCTTTGCACAAAATGGGATGTTTTTACTGCAGCTTCCATCCAACTCTCTTAGGCTGCCCTCCACCCTTAAACTGGCTCCCCCCTTCCAGTTTCCCCCTCCAGTCCAAAATATCCATGCTGTCAGTCAGTCAGTGACTATGAGGTAACTCTCCCACTAATCCGTGTCGTGCCAGTCGGATGTGTTCAGCTTTAAAAACCTGATTATCTAAAAGAAGGACAGATGGGATTCATGACCAGTTGAATCCCATCCCATCCCACCCCATGACCAGGATTCATGCTGTGGTAACTGCAGCATTGCCACATTTCCTCTGTGGATGTAGTGTTTCTGAAAGTTTATCATAACTCACCTCTAATAGGTAATTCAGGGGGGGAGACATATTTAGAGAGTTAACCAGATCAGTCAGGTGACCCTCTCCTTTGCTTGGATATATAGGACATAGGACATATATATGTACAGTACAAACTACAGCAGCTATATTCCTGCCCTTGTTTTCTCAGCCAACATGTTCCCAAAGGGTTATGTTCAGGCTGACAATGTGAGTCCTAAGCAGGTTTGTCTTTGGTTTCTGCAGTGGCCCTACCCATGTTTGCCCACATCGAGGGTTAGGGTGTGGGTTAGGTGCCTTGACCAAGGACAATTGGAGCCAGGAATTGAGTCCACAACCTCCAAGTTGAAAGACTACTTGCTTTACCACTGAGCTACAGTCACCCCTTTCCAGGCTTCCTAGGCACTAAGTGGATATTATGTCTCTTTTGGGAAGCCCAAGAGGGCAAACCCATTTGGGACCCATATTTTCAGCCTGAATGTAATCCATAATGGGCCCACATGGACATGCTTTGACACTGAGAAAATCTCAACACTGATTTTGTGACATTTTTGCATGATTCAAATGGGATAGTTAATTATCTTCTTGTTTGGGGCTGTCTGCACTCGCCCTACTGTCTGTCAGCGCAGAGGAAACCAATGTTGGAGGGCCGAGTGAGGGGCCACACATGAGTAAACATTTTTTTTTTTCAGATGGTGAGAAATGAAAAACACAGAAGCATGCAAAAGATGCCAACCAACACCTACATGGCTCCACGGCTTGTGTTCGCCAGCTCCACTGAAAACAAATGCACACAGCCAAAAAAGGGGAAGGGAGGGGGTGAGCGTCATCAGTGAGTTTTACAACAGTGAGAATAAAGTGGTAGACAATAGATATATATTTACAGTGGTGTCGGTAAGAGGGAGTGGGGGGAGCTCTGTAGAGAAAACGGCAAATGAGCGAACAGCCTTGCAAAGGTCCACTTTAAAATCAACTTAAAAGGTCTGGTATAAGCTGCTCAGCTGTAACATCACAATGGCTTATGACTGAAAGGGTTGCCGGTATGAGAGAATGATACCTTGCCTAGGTCCCTTGAGCAAGGCACCCATTCACCAATGCTCTTTGTTAAGTGGCCACAAGAGGGTCACTACCAGTGTACTCCTTGTGTCGGTCCAAAACACAGATAAATGGGAAATAAATGGTTGCTTCCATCAAATATGTGGATAATTCGCTGTTGCCGTAGAGAGGAAGAAGCCAAACTGTGTTAATGATTTGGTCCTGGAGCCTCGGAGCACTTCCTAACACATGCCAGCAAAGAGAGAGGCTAGGAGCTAAGAGCTGCTAAGCATGAGCATGAGAATAACACCAGACCTAAAAAGCCTGTGACTCTCTTAAAAACGTCTAGAACAGAGGAGAAGAAAACAAGGGTCTGCTATGGAGATGAGTGCAAATTTAGATAGCTGAGGGGTTGAAGACAGACAGTGTTGATACTTTTACCTCCCAAACACAGCAACATCTCTCTCTTCCTCACTCAGGTAGGTAGACTTTTTAAATTATATGTTTTTACAGTCTGTTGACGCCTTGCAGTCTCCTCCTATAATGTCATCTCTCTCCACTGCTGCTCTAAATTTCACTTTCACTGGACATATTTACATGGTCCTTTTCAAGTAATCATCAGCTTGTGACTGCCATCTTGGTCTGAAGCCTGCATGCTTCCTGGTCTCAGGACGGTGGGCTCTGAGTTTGAGTCGGTGACTCAGTGTCCCAGCTCTTTCCTCTGTTCCTCTTCCTGTTCCTCTCGGCCATCACCAAAGCCGCCACGACGGTGACCATCACCGTGACAGTGATGACCAGCACAGTTGCGGTCTCAGCGATGCAGAGCTGGCTGTCCAGCCAGGCCAGCGAAGCCCCGGTCAGCTGCGGCGGCTCCTGACACGTCACATTCCTGTAGTCGTCGATGTGGAGGTGGCGAACGTGCAAGATCTTACTAAAGACACGGTGCAGCTCACAGTCACAGCTCCATGGGTTTCCTGGTGGGGCAACGAGAATGGTAAATGTAGAGATGTTTAAAGATTAGTGGAGAGTGGAAAAGTCATTTAAATAAGACAAAGAAAAACGCCACAAAAAAAAGTATTGGTCATTCACCAATGCCTTTTGTGAGTGAGCAGCATTACCCAAAGAATAGCTAACTGGTGAGTCTTATCTGTAGATCTGCAGATACTGGGAGCATCTCAAACTCAGTCAATATTGCATTTATTGTACGAATATCTTTTAGACCCTTTTCCCTTTTGCTTAAGTTGCTTTGCAGCATAAGTAGTTGTTGTTACTGCTGGAAAAGCGACCTTTTTTATAAACAGTAACTGGTGGCCCTTGGGCCAAAACCAGCATTAACATCCGGCCCGGTAGATTAATTCAAAAATATGATTAAAAAAGGTTTTATATTTTTTAGTTTTTCATCACAAAAATGACAAAGTCAAGCAAAATTTTGAGTCTTTTATTCTGAAAAACATGAATGGAGTCTAGTGGCAGTTTTTTTGTACTGCTTTTTGTAGTTTAGATTAGAAGAGAAAGGTTGAAGAAAAAAAAACAAGTTTTACCTGATGAAGATATGATGATTTTTGCTTGTTAATCAATAGTTGGAAAAATATCGGCTAAGTAGAACAGCAGGAAAGCCCCTCTCTCTTTTAACTGTCCTCTGATTGGTCAAAGTGTCCAATCATACGCAAGGCTATTCACAGGAGGTAGAGAAGTCAATTCTCTGTCTTAGGACACTTGATTTACATGAATGCCGAAAGGTTTTTGGATAATTATTGCTCAATAACCCCACACTCACATTTTCAAGCTTAAATCAGCTTTCAGTTTAAAAGCTTTAGGTCTTTTGCTGAGCACTGGCTTGTGCACCTGCAATCAACAAGTAAAACTAATTTAATTTGTTCCTACAGCTTGTGCCTCTTTACATGATAAACACCAAAGGTTAAAACAAGAATAGTGTTAACAGCAGTTGCAGTGGTTATTGAAGACCTGACAGCTGGATGTGTGTAGCTGTTGTATGCAGACTGATGAAGGTTTTGAACTTAAGGTGACGCAGGTTGTTTCCCTCCAGAGCGAGAATGGCCAGGCTGTAGAGAGGAGCCAGAGCATCGCTGTCTATCAGAGAGATGTTGTTGTTGCTCAGCTGGAGAACCTGCACAGACAGACAGAGAATGAGATAGAGGGGGCTACATTTGGTACAAACACACACACGATGATTTGACAAAGTCGTTACCTCTAGTCCAGGTAGCATGTCCAGGCTGCCCTGCTGCACCACAGTCAGTCTGTTGTAATGCAGGTAGAGCTGTCTGAGTCTGGAGAGACCCCTGAACACACCAGGGCCAACAGACACCAGCTGGTTGTAACTGAGGTCCAGCTTCTCCATGTTGTCCAGATACTCAAAGCTGACACAAACACAGACATGTACAAGGCTTATTTCACACCTACAGTAGTTTTACTTAGTCTTTACCAATTTATTAGAAATACACTCACTCACTCACTAACTCATCTTCTACTGTGATCCTGTGATGGACTAGTGACCTGTCAGCTGGTGCCTAATTCCAGCTGACAGGTCACCAGTCCATCACAGGACCACACATAGAGACAAACAACATTCACTCTCACATTCACACCTACGGGCAATTTAGAATGTTCAATTGGCCTAATCCCCAAAATCTGCATGCTTTTGTACTGTGGGAGGAAACTGGAGAACCTGGAGAAAACCACACACACACAGGGAGAACATGCAAACTCCATGCAGAAAGGCCCTTGTTCCGACCGGGTCGTAAACCCAGGTCTTCTGGCTGCAACGGCAAGAGTACTAACCACTACACCATCTGTGTGGCCCCCCATCAGAAAAACAAGCTCTTTATTTCAACATGTCAAGAAGTCCATCCATCCATTGTCTACCACTTTATCCTCCTCATGACACAGGGTGAAAGGTGGAGAGCATCCTAAACAGGTTGCACAAATTCTTTACACTGCCATGGTGGCAATCTTGAGGAATCGGACTTGGGGGACACAACCCAACTTGGACTTCACTCTGACTTTTCTTTGGTGACCTGTACTTGGACAGTGGGGACTCAGGACCTGATTTGAACTCTTAACAGTGAGGACTCTGTTCCAGCAGCCACTCATTACATTTTGTTGAATGATGAGATAATCTTAAAGGCTCTTCAGCATGCTCTGTCCCATGGTCACAAACTTTTGACTAAAGACTGTTGAATGATGTCTGGGTTCAACAGAAAATGTGACGAGCTCAGTCACTCATCTGATCCTCTCATCTCATCTCATCTGGAGCTTGCAAGGCGCTGGCCCCTGATCCCAGCACAGACTGAATGGTTGGGAGGGACGTCGGCTCACGTAACGTATTCTGTCACTTCCTGTTTCCACTGGTGTTACGCTGCGTGTTTTCTCCTGCTCTCTACTGCTGGAAAACTTAATCTAAATTCACAGTCTAGTCTTTGTATTAGCATTTGTTCTGTTAATCGTTTTTTGCCTTAAGCTTCTGTTAGCGACACCTTCGCTTGACTCTATCTCTCACGTAGATTGAATTGAATTGATCCTCAGCCGCATTTATGCGGCCAAACATCAGGTCCTGAAGAGAAAACCATGAGGAGAACCGAAACTTTAATCATGCCACTTATATGATTACGCTGCAAAAATTGATTTTTTTAAGAAAATAAAATTAGCCTAATTTCTGGTAAATAGCTCTTATTTTTGCAGTGCAAGCATGTTTTTCACTAGAAAAATAATCACATTTTAAGAAAAATGATCAAACTTTGCCTCAAACAAACATTAAAGCTCTAGTAACAAGCTAAGCCAATGGTTTGCATAAAGGGGCGACTGTAGCTCAGTGGTAGAGGGAGTCATCTTCCAACTTGAAGGTTGGTGGTTTGAATCCCAGCAACGCTAGTCTACGTACCGATGTGTCTGTGGGAAAGACACATGTTGCTCCTGACAGTTACATTCGAATGGCTATGAAAGATGCGTGGTAGAAATTGCACTGCACTGTGTTAAAGTAAAATGCACCATCACAGATTGGTGTGTGCGCAAGTATAACAGATTCTACGGTATACATTCTTAAAGTCAGCTTTATTAAGAAAAGGAAGACTAATTTTGAGTAAACATTTCTTACATGATAAGAACAACTTTCTTAAATTTTGGCCAGTTTTGTCTAGTTTTTGGTCCTTGGTTTGTCCTTGTTTTAACATACATTACAGTCTGAGAGCGGCTGATTGGACAAGCTAGTGTTCGGGTCGAGCAAAATTTGCTTAAAACAAGAAAATTAAAACCAATTTGAGAATATTTGGCATATTTCTCGAAGGCCTATTTTTGCAGTGATGGACCGCAGACAGACAGGTACCTGTATGCAGGTATATAACATAAGCTGTTGTGCTCCAGCCGGAGTTCTCGGAGAGCCAGCAGACTGGTGGAGAAGTCGGCAGGGAGAGATGTCAACTGGTTCCAGCTGAGATCCAGCTTTTCCAGGAAGGACAAAGAGAAAAATGCCTAGAGAGACAGAGAGAAAAACGTGTTTAAAGCTTGAATCCTCTGGTTTTCCATCCCTCCCTCCACTGTCTTTACTAATTTACTCTGTTCAGTTCTGACAAACTTAACGTTCTGCTAATCCGTTCTTCTCTAACGCTGCCACTACATATCATAACAATATTTACTGACGGCTGTCAGGACATGGAGAAGATATGACATAATGTTTCAAAAACATTGTATGGACACAAGTTTCAGGAATTGTATGGTCAGGAGTAACACCATCATTTAAATCTTTGTAAGCTAGAAATAATGCACAGATTCCTTCAAAGATTTCAGGAATTTCTTTGCAGTTGTCAGTTACAGTATCCTCTTGTTTTTACCTGTGGTTGTATGACTTGTATCTGGCTGTTGGCCAGCACCAGCACCCGCAGTGACCACAGTCCAGTGAAGGCTCTGGTACCAACCTCACTCAGGTTGTTTTTGCCCAGTTCCAGCAGCCATGTGCCGTGTGGGAGGCCTCTGGGAACACGCTCAAAGCCGCGGGCGCCGCAGTCTACCAGGTCGGCATGCTCGTAGCAAGCACACTGCTGCGGACACAGGCGCGAGCACATGGCGACAGGAAGTGAAGATGATGCACAGAGAAGGAAGAGGAGGCCCGGGAGGAGATTCATATTTCTCCAGGGGCAACTCAGTCAGTGGAGTTAGCTCTGCTGCTGACTTCGCCCAGCATTGCAGCTGTAGACAAAACTAGAAATAAAGCAAAGTTTATATATACATGAACTGGTAAAAGGTCTAGTATGTAATAGTTTGGGTTTATTGGCAGAAACTGAAGATGCTACACATAAATATGTTTGTATATAATCAAGTATAATCTGTATGATTGCTGTAAAATCAAAATCGCCCACTTTAAATAAGTCTTTTACATGTCCTCTTTCAGATCACATTTTAAAACTCAATTCATCAAAAACATGCAGATTTGGGGATTAGGTTAATTGGACACTCTAAATTGCCCGTAGGTATGAATGTGAGAGTGAATGGTTGTCTGTCTCCATGTGGCCCTGTGATGGACTGGCGACCTGTCCAGGGTGTACCCTGCCTCTCGCCCTATGTTAGCTGGAGATAGGCACCAGGCACCGTGTTTTCGTGACTGAAGGAGCATTTGTGTGTATACAGCAGCAGAGCAGGGGCGGGTGGGCACAAGAGGCATTTATCCACTCAAACTGCTGCATTAACACGCAACAGAATTCACTTCTGAGACTTTTCATCTGAGCTTTTTTGTATTTCCATTAGGACAGTCGGCTTTGACGTGTTAATCACACTAAATAGAAATTAAATTAAACGAAAACCGAAATAAAAAAAATGACTCTGCCTGCGTCAGTTTAGTTTAGACTGTTCACATATGTTAACACAGCCGGTCGGTTCAAGCATCCGTCCAACTCTAGTATACAGCCTGTATGAAGAAGAGAAAAGAGAAGGCAACTTAAAAATAACTGTGAGTGCAAAGGGTGTCATATTAACATTTCAGAAGGAAACACTGTGTTTTCTCAGGCTTATTGTACTTTTTTAGATTTGAAAATAATCTAATAAATGTACAAATTAAGTCTGTAAAGTAACATTCTTGGATTTTTTTTTTGGGGGGGGGGTTCCCAATCCATATACATGGGTAAAAGTTGCTTTAAATTGTTAATATGAACTTAAAAACTGTTGGGAATCACAACTGTGTAGGAAAATGTACTGCATGTTTGCAGTCAACTTGCCTGACCCTGTGTTTCTGGCCATATGAGTCTTTGAACACTGTTTCAAACACTATAAGAATATAATATAGTATAAGTGATTTATTGTTGTACCTCCATATATATATGTCCCTGCAATCAAATTAAAGCATAATTTTTTTTTCCCATTTTTAATCACAGCTATTAGAGTGGAGCAGATGAAGGGATTAATCTGAGCAAACTTCTTTGTGAAGCTGCTGGGTTTTTCACAGTATAAAACAATCATGCTTCCAACAATCATTTCCTATTTACTTGTCAATTTTCATGAAAAGACTGTCAAAACTAATGCTACTGCACTTTTCAATTTTATGAAACGGGTGGAAGAGTTGTGAAAACTCCTACCAGTACATTTTCAAAATAAAATCTGACAATAACACAAATTGAGACCAAAATAAAGAGTAAACCAATGCCCAAACGGGACAAAAAAAAGTATTTTGTCCGATCCCCTCTACAAACACCTGACTCACCTCTCCTGCTGCTGCTCTGGACTCCAGAGATCTCCATTCTGAACATGAAAGCTCGAATGATGATGGACAGAGAAGGAGAGATGCAAAAGAAGGACGGGAATGTTGACGGACACTCTGCAGCGCAGTCAGCTGTGTTCATTAATCCTCTCACCCACTGCAATCACCAAATGCTTCCTCTCATCCGCTGATCTCTGCCAATCGCGCTGATGTTTTCATCATGCCTTCCACTCATTGTCCCTTAATTCCATCTGAAAGCCATGTGAGTCTGTCCACCCGTCTGTGTCACAGACTTAAATATTATGTAAAGTCTCTTAACAACTTGTTGTTGAGTTTGTGCACGTGTGTTTTTCCAGAGAGAGACTGAAAGACTGGAAATGGGCTGAGAGGCCATCAGATTTTCACATATACTGCCTGATGGGCACAGCCATGCTGTTCCATTCAAGTGGCAACTCACCGTGATGTCACCACTCGGTTTGTGAACACCCACACTTGGCCTGCCAAATACTTGTATTCGGCCAGTGAGGTAATAAGTAATGTCTTTCCTGATCCTCTATTGTGGACTTCAAAAACATAGATTCAGAACCCGGGGTGGGTGTATGGTGTACGGAGACTAACAAGGAGGAATAAATAAATCCCCACAGATGCTGAATCCCACTATCCTGAAATTTTGTTCAGGTGGCACCATGAACATGCAAAATGTATATTTTCCCATGCACATGTCCAAATAAACCACTCTTGGCTTGCAGTCATTTGGATCAGTTGGATTCCTCTAAATCCAGACCTCCTGGCAGATGGTCCAATCCATCTCTGCCACCACTAGGGGTGATGTGGCTCAGTCCACTTTCCATGAACGTCATATTCTATTGAAGATGACCCAAAACTAGTAACTGAGAGATGAAGTCCTTTGGGAAATTTCTACTGATGTTACAAATCAAAGGAGAAATTGAATCATTTTCGTTTACACTTTCACTTAAAGTCATTTTTTCTTCCAACCAGTGGGGTGCCCCCTGATGGCTGTTCGGTATATTCTTACTTCCAGTTTGTCCTCAGCCAGCAAACTGGAACAGTCTGTGGAAGTAACCACGCTGAGAAGAGCAGGGAATAAACTACCCCAACACCAGTGATCATGTACCTACTGGACAGTACTGTCAGTCACAAGCCCCAAGACATGTCATGCTTTATTATTATTTTATTCATGGTCTTGATCTCATTCTGGTCCTTTCTGAGCAGAAAGTGGACCTTTGTATTTCTGTTGTTAACAGTCAAAATGTAAGCATACATATTAAGTTTTCAGATTGATACAGATGGGTTTCAGGAAGGGCTGACTTTTGTTTGTTGCACATTTTCAGACCAGACAAATGGTTCACATATCAGACCATGAGTCTGTTTTCTTCCTCAGAGCTGCTGGTGATCTGCTAACTCTATATTTTGCTTCGACTCTTCGCCACTTCACTAATGGATGGTGTGGAGAGGAATGGGAAATCGGGAGCCTGCCCTGACCTGGTTGTTGAAATCTTCAGTGAAATGTAAAAAAAATCTGGATAAAGAGTAATTGAGCAAGGAAATGATTTAATTGTTAATTATTTGTTGTTTGTCTTTCAAATTTTATTTTAATAGTACCACCGGCTGATAGCTCTACATGAGTTTTGTTGTACCTGTACAATGACAAAAAAATATTCTGATTGAAAGGACGAATGTGTTAGTGTTTGTAGGGAAAATAAGGCGAGACAGTGGCAGGAAGAGTGAGACATGGAAGAGATAATAAATGGCTTTCAATGAAGATAGAAGAGGGAGAAGCTGTTGTCCTAACTAGACTGAGATTATTGGGTTATTGGGGTGCAGTGGATTAGCCAGTGTCTCCGCCAGCATGGACGTCCATAGACAATTAAACATGCTTTAAAGGGGACATGTGGTCATTTCAAAAGACAGCAGTTGACCTGGAGCTTTCATGGTTTTCCTTAAAATTACATTTTCATTACTGGGAAGAATCACTGACAGTTTTTACATTTCTTCATGTAACTGGTCAAAGTGTAATATATACATCCTACCTGTGGAGGGCAGCATTGAACCTTTCATTAAACAGCGTTCCGGAAATTACTATTAGAAGAAGAATTTGCTGTTTCAGAGTTCACATAGATGGACTGTGTTTCTTGTCAATAATGTCAGGGTAACAGGATACAAAAAATGTCGAATAAGCAGCGTTTACTGTCACCGCTGCGCTCACCGTAACTGTCTGTAAGCGTGGCTTTTTGACGGAGCCTGAAGAAACTGCGGGCATCCGCTAACTTCCAGCTAACAGCTAGCACAGCTAACAGGTACAGTCGTGGTCGTCTGCGTGGCTGCGTTTAGTGCACGAGAGTCAAATGTGTCTGTCACCAGTTCTCTAGTTTGTTTCTTCCTGTATTATTTGGTAAACGGCTTAATATGAAGACGTTTTCTCAGTCTACGTAGATAAGATTTGACTTGAACCCAGTTTGAGTCCAACACTGCCACGAATAGTCTTAACTGACAGCTAAGTGATGATTTATTTAGGTTTTCTCAGTGCATGTAGCTGAAGACCTGTGTATAATAATATTGGCATCACACTGGCAACGTTTTAGCCTGTGTAGTCGAAATGGACTTTAACCCTATAATCACTGACACCAGCTCCGCTACAAATGGGTCAAAAGTCACAGTAAAATCAATACATTTTAATTATTAATGAATTTTTCATTTTGCACGGAAGACGTACCCTAATGGTGCGCGTTAATCCTATTGTCTATAATAGCAATACAACTAATGCTCAATGTATAAGCACAAACATACTTTAAATTAAAGCATACAATTACTAATTTATTTATTTATTCATACATACTTCCGATATGTTAAAAGTGTCCATAAATAAGACCATAATTAACTGATTTCTTCAACTGTCATTCAACTTTTCCCGATATTTATTTGATGGTTATGACATTGCAGGTCGTAAGAAAGACATACATTTAAAAAAGTATATTTGCAGACCATGTATTTCAAATATAAAATTAGAACAGCACTACAACACTGATCATCCAGTTACTCTGATAGTGAGTAAGTATCTTTAATATAACTGTATAAACATTATATATATATATATATAATGAAATTAAGGCTGCAAAACAATTTTTGCAACCTTAATTGCAGAAGTTCAGTAGTTAATTTTAATTAATCACGTTTAATCACATGCTTAACATTGTTTGATTTTTGTGAAAGGTGTGGTTCAGAGTAAACACTGAATGCCTGACAAAAAAAAATGACAAGGATAAATATTTCCCAAACTTGCCTCTGTTTCTGACACGTTTCATGATGCATCCTCATGTGTTGCTGTGACTGTGCAGCAGCGATGGCGCAGGCCGGAGCTCATCTGACCTCCACCGCTGTGAATGAGCAGCCTTCGGTGTTCGAGGTGCTGGCACAGGAGTCTCTGATGGTGGCGCTCAAACCTGCACTGAAACACGCCATTAAGGTGAGTGTTGACTGGTCAGTAAACTCTGCCTACAAACACTGACTCTCCAATCATTATTGTTTTACAGCCTAATATCAACCCCAATGTATTTTATACCTTTAGGTTCTGGCTGAGTCCAACCCATCCCATTTTGGTTTTCTGTTGCGCCGCTTTGACGAACTGTACCTGCTGCTGGACCTCCTCCTCCAGAACCACTTCCTGTCTCACTGCAGCGCCTCCTTCTCTGAGAACTTCTACGGCCTGAAAAGAGTTTCGGGAGGACAGGGGGCTCCTCTCCGTCTTGGGCTGCACAGGAAGTCACACTGGCGATCCCTCCTGCTTCTGTCCGTGGTGCCGTACCTGCGATCAAAGCTGGAGGCGACGCTGGCGCAGCAGAGGGACGAGGAGGACTTCTCCATCCAGTTAGCGCGCAGCAGGAGCCAGAGGCTGTACAGAGCGGCTGTGGCAGCCTACCCTTACGTCAGCACAGCCTGGCAGGCCTGGATCTTCTGCCAGCAGCTGCTCTATGTCTTTGGCGTTGCCAAGACCCATAGTCCTCTGCTGTGGCTGGCCAGGGTGAGACTGGCACGACTTAATGCCCAAGATATCAGAGACATGGAGCTGAAGACAAGTAACACAGTCAACCTCACTGACAAGAGGTACGTCTCAGTGACATCACATTCACAATGTGTGTCTTTGTCACTCTGTTGTTCTGTGTTATTTCAGGTACAGCTAGAGACACAATGTCCTAAAGAAAGTGCAAGAAAATTCCACCCTTTAAATGTGTCAGCTTCAAAATGTGCTTTAACAACATTAGCAACTCTAGCTACAAATTCAGCCATGACAGGTACCAGTTGTCAAGCACACTCACTGTCAAACCTTAAAGCAGTTGATGTCTTTTCATGCCATGTTTGAATTTTACCACCAAATTACAGCAAGAAGTATCAATAAAAGTATTGCTAGTTAACGGTATTGATTAACGGTATATCAGTCAAATCCTATCATCTACCATCCCTTGTCTCTTGTCTATGGAGAACTCATGATTTCAATATTCCCAGGTACAAGATAGCAAGTAGTTGAAAATGTGAAAGTTGAGTGGTGTGACTTTAGTGGAAGTTTTTAACTTAAATCTGAAAAGTTTCAAAAGTGAGCATCCATTGACTCTTTTTGCCACCAAGTATTTGTAAAATACAATCCACGTCTCTGTCAAGGAAACTAAACATGATTTTAAATAGGTTTGTCACAGCTGGTGAATCGAATTTGGAACACCTGTATGTAAAGAACAGAGCTCAGTGTTAAATCCACCCACCAACATTTCACTGTTCCTCTGTTTGCAGTTTGGGGCAGAGAGTGCGGTGGTTGATGTCACAAGCGACGAGGGGCGTGGCCGTCTCTCTGTCCACCTCCCTCTCCCTGGGCGTCTTTTTCCTGCAGTTTCTGGACTGGTGGTACTCCTCTGACAACCAGAGCACCATGAAGACCCTCACCTCCCTGCCCGCTCCTCCGCCGCCCCTCCACCTGCAGGGGGAACACGGCAGCAGCGAGGGTGACGGCTGCAGAGACAAAGAGACAGAGCTGGGCTCCGACAACAGAAGCTGTTATCTGTGCCGAAGGCTGTGCACAAACGCGACGGTGCTGTCCACCTCGGGCTTCGTCTTCTGTTACCGCTGCGTCTACATGTACGTAAAAGCCAACCGCCGCTGCCCGGTCACTGGGTATCCCACCGAACTACAGCACCTCATCAAAATTTACACACCGGAGAGTTAGATCACCATGAAAGCATGTGTGCACTTCCTGAACATTAACTCACTTTGAACATCTCAGAACATTTTTAAGACTTTGTAGTGTCCTTTTGATCCATTTTAAGCTGCTGAAGATGTAAAAATGCAAAATTCTATTTGATATTAAATATTTTAAAAGTCATGGTTAATCTCAATTTAATGATTCCTTTTCAAATTATTATACTTAATGTAAATAAAATCTCTTTGAAGGATGTTATCAGACCCAAATCTGCTACAGGTCAGGTGATAAACTGACAAAGGTCATCAACTTCATTTTTTAGTTGGGATATCAAAATATATGCAGTAGTTGTAACTAAAATGAATGAATTAGGGTGACTCATCTTTGTATTTGCACTTTGCAATCTCACCACTAGATGTCACATATTGGGTCTGTAAAAGGGTGTGAAAACAGGACATCAGTTTGTTCTTAGCACAAATGACACAGTCAGTGAATTGCTTTATTGAGTTTCCAGACAAGTTTAACAACAGGCCCACTAAAAAAAAAAAAAAAATCAACAACAAATAAACAAAATAAGGATCAATGTCACAACATTACAGTGAGACTAATAAAAAAAAAAGGGGGGGCTTCATCAAAATGTCCACAAACCCTGAAATAAAACTGAGTGTAAAGAATCACAAGAGTCGCGTTCCCTTTTGAAGCTCTTGTAACACGATTCATCGACAGGAAATGAGAATGAAGGAGGAAATAAAAGGAAGAGGCTGAAAAGTATAATCATCAGTAAAAGTCACAGTAATAGATTGCTCGAATAGCGTGTATTGCACATGTGTACACACAAATATGCACTTTTATATACACGTGAGTCAGAAAGAACCAAACACGTATTGTCGCAACAGGAAAGAGTCTGGATAGAATGGCAGCAGGGACAGAAAGTAGTCAGGAATGTGCTTGCGTGATCAGTCACCACGACGACGACGACGACAATTGCCTTTTTCCAAACTGTCTTGAGCTGGACGAGCAACGGGTCAACGGAGAGAGAGAGTGAAACAGAGGGAGGTAAAAACAGAGAGAAGCCAGTCACACTGATACTGAACCCCCTCTATCCCGCTCAGGAGTCCAGAAAAAATAACCAGGACACCCCCCCCACCCCCACCCAACCAATCACAGCAGGACACTACAGTTACACCACAGTATCAAACAGAGCAAGAAATATACAGTATTACCTCATGTAGCAAAATAGTCTGTGTGTGTGTGTGTGAGCTTATAAGGACAAAAATCAAATTGAAAACCAATGAAGTCAGGATATGCCGACATTGCGGGACATTTTCACAGGTCACAACTTTTTTGGCTTCTTGAGGCCAAGACTTGATTTTAAGGCTAAGGTTACGGCTGAGTGTTGAGTTGGTTAGAATTAGGGTAAAAGCCCATTTATACTCCATTTTTGTCCATTTTACATCTTTCCCAGTTATTATCTCTGTCACTACCCTATGTACAGTACCACCGTGCATGTTTTGCTTTGTTATGGATATTTATGCAGTGCCAAGTACCAAGCTGTGGGCATTAAAAAAACATGGCGCGCAATATACTGCCCTTAACGATTTCCAATGGCGTTGCTCCGTTTCGTCTGTCATGATAACCAGTGTGAGGCGCGCAATGGCAGACGAAATAACTGCAAAGTATGGATCAAAGGTCCATCGCGTTGGTCTCAGAATTGTGCATGCAGCAGCTAAAAGCGTCACTCCACTATTTGTGCTCATGTGCGCCCTCTAGCATCAGTGTGAGACACAACAGCAACCAGCACGACTTAAAAAAAAAGCAGGGTTACCACACTTTTAATCCTCCAACCACTAAAATAAGGGAAGTGGGCAACATTCATGAGTCACTGGGCAGAATTTTAATGCATGAAGTGTACAAGTGTACGTGTAAGTATATTTGTAGAAGTTAGACCTTTCTACAAAGATACAGGTAGTAAATTTAAATGTGCACTTTCTTCGGGCAAGGGCCTTGCTTTATTGACGCTGCCATTTTGTGCCACCATGTTTCCATAGCAGCATGAACGGACACACCAGCCAGAACAAATGTTTCCCATTTGAAAGCAGAAGCTTCTTAAGCAAACAAAGGCGAATGGCACCCTTTCTGGTATACACAGGCCACCGTAGTTCACTTTGTGACCTCTGACTGCTTTCTCTAGTTTTACTTAGAATGTGACCATTTTTTTTCGAACATTACATCTAACGTGGAGTATTTCTGGTTGTTTTTATGAAAATAATCTCTGGATCTCGTCTCTGTGTTTGAAAATTGGAAACACTGACTTGAATGTTAATGTTAATATACAGTATATAATTTTTTAATTATATATAATAAAAATATATCTTTTTTTTTTAACAACTTAATTTTTGTTTTCGTGGCACGCCATGCTCAGTAAAAATCACTGCAGCAAAAGGTTGAGTAACATTTTAAACAAAACTATCTCTTAACCATGAGCTGTTGGCCATTTTGGAAGGTTTATAGGAAAAAACAGGAAAAAATATTGCACATTGGACCCTGTAAATATGACTTAGAGCGTATTAAGACATTTTAAGTGTGGTATAAGCTGCTCACTTTAAAGACTTGTCAGCTGTGGTAGTTGCCACTTTCTTGTCCCGCCGCTGCTACTGTATGTCCCCGTTCCTTTGTGCCTGCATGAAGTCCACTCAAGCTCATCTGTAAAAGCAATTATCGCTACGTTTGATGAGTCAGCATCATATCCGTCTTAGACGCCCAAACCTGTCCTCACTTAACATGATGATTGACACGTGTTTACATCAGCCCAAAAAACACTACAGAGCGATAAATCAATAAACCTGCAAATCAAGCCACACTGTCTATCCATTCCACCTGACAGACAAGAAACTGAAGTAGAAGCTACACAGCTGCACAAAATAATGTAAGCTGTGACGCTGCTGTTGTTGCTGTGTTGCCAGGGCTACGCTGAAGATTGGACGCTGTAATCTCTCCGTCTCCCTGTCTGTTCCTGGCATTAGGGTCTTACAGTGTTGTATTGCTCTGACCAGATTAGACCCAGAGGTAGCAGCGTCACTGTGGCTATAAGACATGTCTGACGTGTTGTATTCTCCACCACTAACGCTGTCTGTGAGCATTTTCAAAATCCTCCTTTCTATAGGAAAACATGTCTGAGCAGGAAACGGTGGCCGTTGGCCAATATACTGTACACCCTACACTTTTTTTGGGTGCGCGCCGTCCAACACGACTGTGACACTCACTGCACTGCAGATGGTCTCTGGAGATGGAGCGTATCCAGACTGAAGCTTCTGTCAATGAGAAGTCGCTTCCAGACTTTTACATAATGTCAGTATTGCTGTCGAAAGTGTAGTGTTCCAAGTGTGAGGCTTGGTGCACACTGGAGAGAAGCGTAAACCTCCAGACTCTGATGATTTGTCAGTTTGAGGAAAGTGATGCAACACATTTCTGAAAAGGTTGAGCCAAGCCGAAAAATATCAAATCCTCTTCACAAACCAAAAGGAATCTGGAGCTTGGACACGGCTAGTTACGTCATGACTTTCTCAGTTCATAGAGTTACTGAGAACTACGATTAATGATTAAAAAGAAAACAAAAACAAAATAAAACTAATGTCACTCATGTTTCGTTCAGTTTTTGGTCTCTACCAACTCCTGGAGAAAATGTTTTCCTTTTTGGTTGTGTGTTCAACCAACCAAGTATAGACCCCTGATAAGTATGATCCTTCTCTGTGGGACTGCCAGTGCCATCTTTGATTTTACAGAGACAGTTTGATAAAGGAGGTACATTTTGTAATTTTTCTTTATTTTTTTATTTACTTTTTTAATTAGTTTATTCATTTTGTAGCTACTAAGTAGTCACTAAAGATGGGAACACACTACTAGATCTTTTTGCCCAACTTTACCCATGATTCACAGTTGGGCAGAGTCTGCACCAGTCAGCACTAGTTGGGGACAGTCAGCACGGCAAAGAAATCTGTTAGTGTGCGAGAGGTGACCGTTCAAATCGGCGAGCGCGTGAGGGTAACAGATCCGACCCGACCTCAGTCGTAGTCAATCGAACATCGTTTGAATTTTCTGATTACTGATTACTGCCCAGTGGAAAGAGTGGGTGTGACACGGGAAACATCGTCAGAAGAAGCGGATGACAGGAAGCAGTGGGAATATCAAAACGACAATGACGGTGTTTGTGTAACCCTTTAAACTGTCGCTCTTGTGGACATGGTCGCGGGCGTTCGATGTGTTCAGCTGGTTTGACACATCATGTAGTCTGTGATCCCTCACCAGTTGTTAAATGCCGCCATAATAAAATCTGCTGAAACCAGTCGGTTAGTGCGTACAAGTCTTTTACAAATTGGACTGTGAAAGTTATGTAATGTGTCCCCAGCTTGACAGCTGACAACTTATGAGTTTCTCAGTGACCGAAATACCAGGCTCACTGGTGAACAAACCAGAACCGTGGTCAGCAAATGACATGCATGGCTGACGAAAATCATTCGTTGTGGAAGGACTAAATTAATCCCCACTGTCAATGTATGAAAAAATTACAAACCAAAAAAATATCTGTTCCAACCTATCCTGACCTTTTCAGCAGATGCTGCTGTGGCGACCGTCTGGTTCTACTTGAGGAACTGCCTTGTTCACCTCCAACAACTTCATCATCATCATCATCAATCAACACCACCAGCATGATAATATCCTGATGTTGTCAGCATCTGTGGTGATCCGATGATGTCAGTGCGTCACAACAGCTAAACCCCTTGAACATCAAACCTCCAAAAAGAATATATATCCATAAATCCAATCTTGTTGGATAAAAGTTTACATAAATATATATTTATGCATGTTTGTGTGTATCTATACATATAGACACACATACATTATGTATGCATGTATGTTTATATGTCTGTGTGTTATTTTTGCTTTTTTTTTGTATCAAAAAAGAGGAAGGATTTTGTTATTTATACACGTATGTATGTACAGATATAGAAAAGTGACCACACCGAATCTGCTGTGACACAACCATGGGCAACAGGACAGGACAGTATTTACATCAAACACGTAATATTACAATTTATGGGGGGGGGGGGGGGGGGGGAAAGGTTTGTG